>CM076661.1:10815571-10948593 GCA_038496675.1 Rachycentron canadum
ATACCCCCCACCCTGATGTCAACAAAGCATCTATGACCTTACAGTGCCACAGAAATCACACTCTGCATTCAGGCTGGATGTGATATATCTGCCCACCAGCTGATCTTGGGATGAGACCAGTCACTATCCATGCAAAGACACTGCAGGGGAAGATCTGACCTCCAGCCACCGAGCATCATCACACAAACCTCAGCATGCACCAGAGTCTGTTATTGGATATTTTTGCAAAAGTTTTCATTGACCGCGAATGCTGAAATATTCACTGTCTTTCTCGTCCCTCCAGGATGGTCAAAATGCAGGGTCATCCTCACCTGAAGAGTCACCTGACCTGAATGACCTGCTCGCTCACAGTTCAGCAGGACAGATGTTTACAGAGGTCAGTCAACAAAACAAAACAAAACACTGGCCTGACTTAAAAGACAATATGTCTTTTACAAGTGATGTAAAAGAGTTATGATTATGTTTCTGAAATATGGAGAGCGTATGGTATAGATACTGTATATGTAAGTTTAAGTTGTAAATTTACTTTGTCTCAGATGATGGCTAAATTACTTCCCTTTACCAAATCTATGCACATCGCAAACACAAGATAAAAACTGACATTTCATTTAAGAATACATTTCCAGAGCTGCTCAGCTTTCAATCACATCACAAAAGGTTTGCTTTCTTATCACATTGTGTCAATTTTGTTGGTATTAATTAGCTACTTGAATTATATTTTGGTTTCCAATTCTAAATTAAGAATCAATCAGGTCTACTTTCACTCACTGTGTTCATTTAGCAAAGGATTTTGTCCAAAGAAATCTCTCTCTCTCACTTTCTCTCTCTCACTTTCTCTCTCTCTCTCTCACTTTCTCTCTCTCTCTCTCACTTTCTCTCTCTCTCTCTAACACACCCACACAAACTATAATGCATGTAAGAATGAAAATGCAACATCTGGGTGCATATTTAATTGCTTTTCTTACTCATAAACATCTATCAATGCACAGTTACAGGCTAATTACACATCACAGAAACAGAATTGCTACAAAAATATTATCTGGCAACTCAAGAACTTATATTTTTAAACAGAGAAGAGCTTGTGCATATTAAAAGAAACAGGGTTTGTTTCCAAGCAGAGCGCTGCAGAATGGTTTCCAGTTCTCGTCCGTCATATCTCATATCTTGTGAAAATAACAGGTGCTGCAGTGGCAGTCTGTGTGGTTTTTCACTGTTATGCCGGACACCTCTGTCTGAAAGAGGAACACATGACGGGGAAGAAGTGAATACTAAAAGAATTACATCAGTCTTCAGCGGCAAGATGCTTATTTTAGTAGCGTGATGAGTCGAAACATCTCTACTACATGCACTTCTTAACATCTTTAAAGAGAAGAGAATTGAGAACAACTGCCCTACAAGGTTAGAGGAAGATATTAAGCACTTTACTCAAGTAAAAAGACAAATATTACAATAAGAAATATTCCATTGCAAGCAAAACATTCAAAAAAGGGAAAGTATAGTAGTATTGTCATCTGAATTTTCTTCATGTGCCAAAAGTAAACATTCTCATTCTGCAGGCAGAAAGTTGGCCCCTGTGATTGGTGTATTGTCATTTATTACATTAGATAATAGTCAAAAACAATATTTTGCACATCAATCTGTTTTTTTTCTTTTCCCTTTTATTTAAAAAAATGATCTTTGTTCTTCTTGTAATCTTTGTTTTTTGCTTAATATTGAAGAACAATCAGATGAACAATATATCCAATTGAGTGTGAGTGTAACTGCCTTTTTGGCAGAACTGCTGAGAACACATAGATCTAAAATAATACATATTCTAGATCTAGAGTGAAAGTTCCCACAAGTATTAAATTAAATTATTTAAAGTACCTCAAAATGACTCAAGAGAAAATGTATTTAATTTACACCACTACCAGATTAACTAAAATATTCTAAAAGTCAAGACCTAAAAACTAAAGGTCTACAAAATACAATATAAGCCAAATAATTCAAAACTATAACAACTATATTAAAGGCTATTTTAAAAATAACAATTGGAAATTGTTTAATTCAGGCCTGTAGTGTCCAACCAGTCATGCCAATTCCTTCAAAACGTTTTTAAATTATATATTCACTTTTTATATGTATGCCCTTCTCAATAGTGCAATAGTGGTGACAGACAGGAAACAGTGAGCATATTTAAACCAGGGTTGCAATTACAACAGCAGCTTTACCACTAAGAGACCAATCTACTCTGTGATGTAACAGTAAATAGGTACAAAGGGGAATGAAAGGTATGCCTGACATGTCCTTTGTCTGTACATTTACCTTGTAGCTGTGCTTTGCGACGCAGCATGTTGCCTCTGAGGTGATGTTCTTTGGGTTGTTCATTGTCTTCATGGCCTTGAGGGGTGTCGGGTATGCTCTGGAGAAGCAGCAGCCCATGCACTGGTAGATGTTGGGGAAAAGACTGTTCTTTCTCAGTGTGCATTCCTCACAGCCCACTACGGAAACAATACGGTAAGAAGAATCATGGACAGTTTGCGATAGTCATTAACATTTGAGTTCTGATATGAAAATCACAGTGTATAGATTCTTTGAATAGAAGACAGAATAAAGCTAATCACAGGCAGATTGTGCTAATTTACTGAAATACAAGATCTTTTTTTACATTTGATATGTGATACCAATATCAAATAATTAGATGTCTTAATAATGAATCAAAACATTTCAGAAGCAAATATTATGAATGAATCTTACTGTTTGATGAATCAATGTTCGGGTAAGAATCAACTATGTAAAGACAAAAAGACAACAGAAGGAGAGACAGTCCAGATGATTTCACTGAGCCCATTGTAGTCGCAGCAGTTATCTAGAGACAAAAGAAGTTGAGTCAAAGCCATATCAATGCGTAACTTATAGATAGAAATTATTAGAGTGTTACCATGTTGAGAGAAAGCTTCCTCGACATAGTGCCTCCGTACAGGAACCCTTTATATCCAGGACTTGTGCTTCAGTCCATCTCATTTTATACCAGTGTTCCTGGAAACTTCCTGGATTAGGTTAAAACCTACCGACCTTATCAATGATCTCACTGACTCACTGGACACTTTGCTACCTTCCTCGTAATCCCTTCATAGCACAGAAATGATAAGAACAAACCATGTAATGTCAAAACATACTTCCATCATCCTTCCATCCTGACTATGGATGATACATGTAATCCCTGGGTTTTTGTTACCTGGTAACTGAGGGTTGTTATTATTTGTCATGTCACAGTGAACTGAGGGTAATTTCTTTAGGACTATTATTTTGCTTACCTACAGTTTCAACATTGGAACAGGTAGCATTTTACTCTCAGAGTGTCACACATATGTTTCTGAATGATGAAAAGCATAGAAATTTATACAAGTTGAAGCAGAAATATCACTTTTTAATGTGATGCCATCACTCTGGGAGTCTGTGCCATGTTGAAACACTTTATGCATCCACTTTTATTCAGTCTTCCAAAGAATAGCATGCTACATTTTAAAGTAATTTAAATATTTTAACATTCAACAAAGACGACATGCTTTTAGAAATATCCCCTCAGGGATTACATCTGTATTTTCCAACCACTTTTAAACATATATTCATCACTATGAAAACATGAAAAATCTAATTAAATATGTGTAAATTGAATTGTCATTGATGTTCAGACCCTGAGGTGTGAAGGTTCTGATCTTCTGCTTCCTGGTAAATTAAATGAAATAAATGATATGAGAGGCATAAGATCCTTACATTAGTCTCGAACTTTGCCCTCTTTGTCATATATGACTGTTTGTTGAATATATTTGGATTTTGGACTAAATCAAGACATTTGAAGATGTTATCTGGGAGTGTGTGAACTGTGTTTATTAATTTGGATATTTTGTATACTAAAGGAGAAAATAAATCTGCAGATCTGCTTTATACATGCAGTTTAATGTTGGATAGTATACACATACCATATTGGCTCTGAGGACAATAAACTATAAAATAATAACAATGATAAATCTAATTAAACTGAAATAAAACAATTTTGGGGGTATGTAGTCTCTCTATATCCTCAATTGTACACTGTGTATCAGGCAAAACTAATTGTTTCAGTTCAGTGGCCTTCAAAACTGGAGGATAGATGAATGGAAGAAGCTGTGTATAAATGGAAGGATATTCAATAGCTGTGAAGGAGTATCCATCTGTCCCCCTCTAGCATCTGAAATGTCAAGGATGAATATGAATTTATTTTGTATATCATCTGTGTGTTTACTTAAGTTCCCATGTCCCGTGTCCTTGGTTGTGCTGGTGATAAATCCTTAGCTTAAGACTTGTAATTCACTAAGTGTGGAGGATGACATGTTTAATCATAGAAATGTCAAGAGGCAGTTTTTTTTCCCCACTTTATTTCATAGCATTTGTATCACTCAAAATTATAGCTTTGTACTTAGTACTAATTTTCATTCCTCTTTGTCTGTATGCAACACATAATTTTTTTGTTGCTAATTGAGTAAAATGTTCTGTCAATCAATCTAATGGTCACACATACAAAGATAATCTCAAGCATCAACTGATGTAAATTAGTTACAATCACATCTCTCAATAAAGTCTTTTCAATGATCTTATATAATACAAGGCATATTTACTTACTTGTTCTTTCTAAAATAACAGCTTGAAGTCATCATGGAGTGGACTGAAGAGTGGAATAGTGTAGCTGAGCAAAATAAGCATATCAACATAGATGAGATGGAGATGTTCCAAAATGCTTAAAATGAGTAGTAAGGCACTTGAATTGAGACCTTGTGTACATTAAGGTAACAACAGTTCATTGAAAAAGCAGAGTCAGAATGAAGGTGTCTGCTTCACAGCCTCTTGAACATAAAACAAAGTGTGTTGCTGTGTTTTTTTGCAGGTACATTAGGAAGACCAGATATTCTGACTCATAAGCAGTGATTACAGACTTTTGATGTATTCACTTGATGCTGCCTGTTTCCTAGGCTCTCTTAGTGTATTGATGGTAGGCTGAGGATAAGCTCCATAGGGATGTTAAGCCCCAGGTGTCGAGCAAATGCTGTGGTGGTCATGCTCAATGAAACACAAGTCCAATATATTCTCAGGGGCTCTGGTGTCAAAACACCACTGTTGCTCCAGGGGACAGAGCTGGGGAGGCATAGTGAGGTTAGCAGGTCACGAGGCCAAGGTGCTCTCCATGGCATCACTTAGAAGGTGGCGACATGTCAGTGACACCTGAAAATAAAATAGTTAGCTGAGATTTGTGATTTTCTTGGTTTTGAAGCTAATGACTTTGATATTCTTTGGAGCAGTAAAGAAGTGATTGAAAGTGAAAATGTAACCCATCAAGTACAGACTCATTCCGAGGTCAAAACAGCAAAACTGAGGACTTGCAGAAGATATTCAATGAAATAATTTCAATCATCTGAGACAAACCAGCCACATGGAGGTCACATCACAAGAATCTTTTTTACTGTAAATTCCTTATTGGTAAAAACGGGCATTGAGATTTCATTTTCCCAGAGAAAATGTATATTAAAATAATGTGAGGTTATGTGTGCTTGCCTCCCAAATTTTAAAATGTCATACATTGGCCCCAGTGTAACATATCAGTACTTAACTAGTTTATTATATCACTACTCGTCTAGTAATGTATTTAAAGAAACACCAATATAATATAACCAACAAAAACAAAAGAACCAGAGTCAATCTATTCAAAGTCCGGATCTGTTAATTAGGTTAATCTTAATCTTATTTGGTACAATAAAATAGAAAGATTTTCTTCTTCTCCATTATTCTAAATTATTTTTTTCCTTAAAGGTAAAGCATCAATATCATGGGATACACAGTGTGAATATTTTGTGATATAATTTCTCATCATACATACATATGAGACAGACTCTCATATGGTTACTGGTGCATTTCAAAAAAGGAAAACACAGGACTGACAGTGAAGAACAAAGGTTCTGCTAAAATGTCCAGGAGCCATTTAATTGATAAGGACACACAGAGACACTCTCTCCACATGGTGGCATGAGAGATCTGTAATGTAGGAATAAATATTAGCGTCAGGAGTATGAGCTGTTACAAAAATGTAACACTATCATCTAACTATCACTTTATTTAGTCTGGGTTAAAGAGGTAATTTTATGGTCAATCAACACTTCTCAAACTCCACTTGACCTTAATAACTATTATATCTTGGAGCCCTTTAACCTGAGGGTCTAGGTATTCATTATCCCTTGAAATAAGGTTTGTCACACCTTCCATTTTGCTCTCATTCACATCTAAAAATTGTACCTCCATGAATATGTTGACTTCAGGAACTGTATCATCAGTTGACTTTTACAGCAAAGAAATGTTTCTTTTATAGCACTAGGTCAAATTCTGAGAGAGTTTGGGTCATACCCAAACACCAGCAGAAGACCTCTTTTACAGTTTTGGCACCTATTGGCTATTCATTTTAGAGCTGAATGCAAAAGTATTTACTTTATCAAACATATTTCTTACAAAAGAATATCTGCCTGTTAAAGTTATTTTCTCAGAGAAATCCTCGGCGGGATGAGTAGTAAATATCTTGTTGTCCCATAAATTCAGAATAGACATTATAATGAATTCCACCTGGAGAGCTGAAACTTGAAAGTAGTCTATTTGATTTATTCTCTTTTTAGAGTTTTGACTTGGTAATAACTTACTGTCCTGTTACATTTTTAAAATAGTTCTGTTATGTTATAGTTCTATGTTTATTAAATAAGTTGCATGTCTTTGCAATGTATCTTGCAACACAACTTTGCAACACTATGAATTGTATTCATAGTATTCATATTTATTGATTGAGAAAATTTGCCAAAATCCAAAGGAAACTGTTCTATTCCTCAACACCTGCATAAGTTATTCCTCAAACTCTTCCAGCCGTCATCATCCTGTTGCAGCATCCAGCTGTTATTGCTCTATAACTGCAGGGGTTGTTGGAGTCAGTTACCTGTTAAAGTTTTAATACCTCAGCCATGAGCCAAACTTAAAGCCCCTCGACTCACAGTAGTGATGAAGATAGCAGATCAGCAACTTCTAATATCATATACTGCATTGAGCACACACACTGTATGGCAAATAATTCAAGGATCAACACTGCATTAACCCTTGATAATCCAAATATGTGAACCCAGAAATTGTAATTTAAAATTTCACTTTTACCATTTCTTTGACTTCTTTGACCACCCATATACTGACAACAAAAACACATTGTACAAAGTGTTAATGATAGAAAGTAATGTAACAAAAAACTTTGTTTGTAATGTTATTTGTAATAATATTTTAATATACATTTTCTGCTATATACACAAGCATAAAAAAATCTGATCCAGTTTGTAATACATGCAGGATGTGAAATCCTATGTTGCAGAGAATATTTTACAAAATCAGTAAAAAACTATCATATATTTTTGCTCAACATGCATAAAGAACTCCTCAGTTAAACCCTATCTATTAGTTGAATCGAGCAAATGATCTTCATCTTTGCAAACACACAATATCTTTACATATTCTTTTGTTCATGTACCAGATGAATATGTGTGAAACCCATGAGAAGAGTGACACAGTGTGGTGGAAAGTGGGACATACCTCACTATCCCCAGTCTGCTACACTAGCCTATACTATAAGGTACATGTATACAGCACTGGTCCAACATATGCAGTTATAAATTAAAACACATAAAAATATAAAACATATATTTACCAACATAAAGATGTATTTTGATTGTTATCATTGTGGTTTATTAGTGATTGTATTTGAATGTTACTGGATTGTTGTGAAATATTATTACTACTCGTTTATTAATACTTTTTTTGGTTTTATTTCATTATTATCTAGTTCTGTATAAGTTCTGCCCCGGTGAATCGTCTCATTGTTTTCTGTAACTGCACGTGTCGTTATTCTGTTAGCCAACACTTTTATCTGTCACATAAACAGAGCAGTTGAGGTGAAACTACTCATCGTCAGTAATGGTGATGGATGCAGTGATGACCTGCTGCTCTACTGTAAAATGCATACAAGGCAAGCCCGTGCAGGGCTGTCCAAGAAACCCCATCGACGAGACAAAACTCGAGGCGTGAACGTGGCAGCCATTTTACATCATCAAGAGTGAATGACTGAAGCCGGACCAGTGCCGGGAGTTTTACACTTTTTCTGTCTTTTAAATATCACATTTATCTTCCTAAATAATCAACACTATACACGTTGGTGAGCCAGCGGCAGGTAGGGCGAATGCTACTAATTGGTCACGTGATTATTGCTTAATTGTTTGTGAAAAAGTGTGAATCGTGCGGTGCTGTCTCAAACAATGTGGAAACTGGTGGTGGTTGGGAACGACTTCTCCAGACCGGCTTTTTGAAAATGGACTCTTCCTATGTGGCGGCACGTTGACAAACCACGCATCTAGCAGGCTAAACCTCTAGCTTTCAAGGCCTAGATGAGTCTAATTAAATTTAAAAGTACTTTGTCAATTCGTGAAGTCGGTACCGACAAATGACGGTATAACAATGGCCTCACTGAAATTCCGTTCTAATTAGCATGCTAGCCTAAGCTAGCCTATTTTGACAGATCGTGGAATTGACATGCTCATTGTCATTGTATGCTAAGAGCAGCTAGCTGGCAAAAGCCAGTTATCTAGGCAAGAAATAGCGATCCGTCGTTACTGTTGCATCAGCTGACATTCTACTTGCCTACTAAAATAGTAAACACAGATGCGTTCATAGAAAAGTCAAACTAGCGCGTCATGTTATTGTCCCAATGAAGATCCTTACTTAGCTTGGCTGCTGTAACATTAGCTGTGCAGACTAGCCCGTTAGCTAGCTAGCTAGCTAGTCTCAACGTGTGCGAGTCAGTCCCTCCCCGCTAAATAAAGCGTTCGCATAAACGTCGGATAGAATAATTAATTCCTATAAATTTATGAACAATACAACTTGAAAATTGAAAGTTGAATTGTACAAAGGCTTGATCGGTAATTTTAACGTTGTAGAAGTGTTTTAACCAAAGAGAAAAGCACGTGCTTACCGATATAATGTGATTGATTTGCAGGCACAAGGCGGTATCGGTTGCATGTAATCGTTTAGCTAATACTAGCTAAGGGTAACGTTGGCAGAGTTAACATTAGGCCAAAATACAAGTTTGTCATCCACGTTTTGCTGAGTCCAGCGTTGCCGGATGCTGTAATGTGACCAGAGAGCGCTTATTTTGCTGCCCTGTACGAGCCATTGCCTCGATATTTATCCGTACAAACATAAATTGAGTAACTGTTAGGTTTGTCATAAACATGAGGGCAGGAGTATATACCTTATTGCCACTGTGCTGCCAAAGTGTCAGTGAACAAAATGCTAAAGGGCGAAAACTTGCTCACTGGTCAGCCACCGGAAACCGGGGCTCACACTCAGATGGAGCACGTGTATCAGCTATCTAGCCTCTGCTGAAGTCAGCAGTGAGAAGGTAAGCTAACATGTAATTTAGAGACCAAAGCAAACAAGGGTTCTGCACCAGCAGCGACCAAGAGGCTGAGATACAGGCGTTAGCAAGTGAACTTGGCTCCATTTGCACAAACTTCTGAACCCAGACCAAACCAGAATGGAAAATACTGCCACATGGACACAAACTTGGTAGATTCACTGTTCTTACACGATGTCATTTAATTGATTTCTGTGGCGGATTTTGTTAAGTGTATTGTTTGTCTAGCGCGCTATGTTCAAACATCTTTGTCAACTGCCTATGTAAAGGTTTCTGGGCTTCTACTTCATGCACGCTGAGAGCTGCAAGTGTTAAGTCAGGATGGTGAAAAGTCAATTGACTGTAAAAGACTACATAACCATGATAACCTGTTTTGCACACTGCAACATTCTAATTTGTTGATGATTTATGCTTAATGTGACAGCCACTCTAGTCGAGATCATAAATGGTCAAACGATTTTTTTAATTCAAAAAAATGATTTATCTGACGTGTCTGAGACTTTGCATTCTTCTGAACACATCCCAAGTATTGCCCTTGACGCAGGATTAATTTGGCTCATTGCATTTACACAGATTTCTGGAGACATGGCCACAGAACATATTAATGGAAATGGTCCAGAAGAACCAATGGACACCTCTGCTGCAGTTACCCATTCTGAGCACTTCCAGACTTTATTAGAGGCTGGTTTACCACAGAAAGTTGCTGAAAAACTAGATGAAATTTACATAGCAGGTAAGGCACAATGAATATACTTGCATATTCAATATGCAAATTTTTTATGTTTATCAATTTCTTGCATGTACTGTCATTTTATCACCTTTTTGAATGGGGGAATTGGGATCCTGAAGCAACTTTTTGTGGTTTCCTACCAAAATGGGTACTGCAGTGCTACAAAATATTAAATTGCACATTACTCGTGTGAAAATGTGTACATGATTGCAGCATTTGCATTCCCAACATGGTTGCATGATAACTGCTGTCACAGTGAATGAATTGTCCTCTCCTGAGAGTGTCTTGGTGAGCCTGTCCAATCTCTCCATTCATTTCTTTGAAATTTTCTCTTACCCCATGAAATTATTGCAGTGGGATTGATAGTTGTCAGCTACAGCCTTTATCAGTTGCATTTGTCAGGTTTTTAGAAATTTATACTGGGGTGAGCTGCAGTGACAAAATTTTGGGGGTCAATTTAGGACTTGTTTGGCTGGTCAGACCTAGAAAAGTACTGGTCTGGCCTTTTCAGCCAGATGGAACTGAGGCAGAAACAATGGCAGCAGCTGTCTGGTGTATGGCTGCCTGGGACAGGTGACGGCCCCTCCACAGAGGAGAATGCAGACGGACTCATTAGAAACTCCCAGCCACAGTATAGAGGGGCACTGGCATATCAAGTTGCACTGTCACATCTGTTGTGATTAGTTCTGCAAAAATGTGCTGGTTGGAGAGTTAAGTGCAGCCTGACTACTGAATACAGTTTCATTAGATTAAGATGGTCCCATTTCTCTCCTTATTGTATTATTATTTAGCCATTACACTATTGAAAAGATGTATGTTATACTAAATGGCTTTCATGTGAATTATTTTTTCCTTCTGAGTTGAACTGTAATTTCAGTGCCTGGATGTCAAAGTAGATGGGAAAACTTTGCATTTCCTGTTGGTAACTCATCATTCCTCTCTCTGTGTTGTCTTCCGTCCCCCAGGTTTGGTGTCACACAGTGACTTAGATGATCGAGCGATTGAGGCTCTGAAAGAATTCAACGAGGAAGGTGCTCTGCAAGTCCTCTTGCAATTCAAGGACAGCGACCTCTCACATGTTCAGGTATGCATATATCGAATTGTCTGTATTGTTTAATTCACTTATAACACCTCAACACAAAGTGAATGACTTTGATGTATAAAACTGCATTATGTAATTGAACTGTGATTGCACAATAGCTTTGTGTTATTGGTCTTATCTCCAAGAAGGACTTGCAGTCATGTGAAACAACTTATTCTGTTTGTGTTGAACTGATAAGTTCTAAGTTGTCTTAATGATGTTGGCATTTTAATTATTTTTGATAGTACTTATTTTCTATTTCAGAACAAAAGTGCCTTTCTTTGTGGCGTGATGAAGACGTACAGACAGAGAGAGAAACAAGGGACCAAAGTGTCGGACACCAATAAAGGACCAGATGAAGCCAAAATCAAAGTACTTCATTTAACGATTGTAGTGAAACTGATTCTGCGCTTGGACACATGAATATTGAAACATTGTCTTCGAGTGCAAAAATACAAATTTAATAAAGATGCAATTTGAATATATGACGCACTCATGACTGCCCAATAAACATTATCCTTTTGCCATGTTTTCCAATGGTCAGGCTTTGCTGGAGAGGACTGGCTACACACTTGATGTGACAACAGGCCAGAGGAAGTATGGAGGTCCCCCACCAGAGTCTGCTCATTCAGGGGCACAGCCCACCATCGGTACAGAGGTACAAACAACTTCACCTTTACGTTACACTAGTACTATTTTTTTTTTTTAGTTCATTTGCTATGATAAGTTTGTTTATTTTAAATCTTTTACAAATGATGGTGTCCAAATGATGAAACTGAAATATCGTCTGTAGTAACCATGGTTACGCTGATAGTTTACCGCTAAGAGCTGACTGGATACCTTTTTACCTTAATGCCATTTGTCTCTTGTTTCACTTTACATTTCAGACTAAAGAGTTTCTCTCATACATCATAATCTTTCCTCTCAACCTGGCAGATATTTGTAGGCAAAATCCCGAGAGACCTTTTCGAGGATGAGCTGGTTCCACTGTTTGAGAAAGCTGGCCCCATCTGGGACTTGCGCCTGATGATGGATCCTCTCAGTGGCCTGAACAGAGGCTACGCCTTTGTCACTTTCTGCACTAAAGAAGCTGCACAGCAGGCTGTCAAATTGGTACGTTGACGTTTCTGCAATTCTGACCAGAAAGAGCTAGCCTGATGGAGATTTGAGTGAGAATACAAGAGTATATTTTAGAATACAATGAGCTAATGAAATTTAATCAGAGGTATGTGAAGCATGCCTTAGCAGTGGATAAAGATGTGAAATAGCAGTTGTTGGTATACTTGTTGGCAGTTGTTAGTACCTCAATCTGTAGACTTTTTTTTTTTTTGCGGGTTCCTTTCTTAAACTATCTTCCATCCTTCTGCAGTGCAACAACAATGAAATTCGACCGGGTAAACATATCGGCGTGTGCATCTCTGTGGCCAATAATAGGCTGTTTGTGGGCTCCATCCCCAAGAGTAAAACAAAAGAGCAGATTGTTGAAGAATTTTCAAAAGTTACAGGTGAGTCATTACTGTTCATTCAGTTCCTTAATTTGGTTAACAGCGTCATAACCTACAATTTAAAATAGATTAACTTCAAGATTTAATGCAAGAATCAGTGGGCAAAAGTTTTTCTTCCACTTCTTCCTGGTTGTGTCCAAATGATGACTTCATTACTGTGCTGGAGTGACTCATGTTACTATGATGGTTTACCGCTAAGATCTGACTGGACACTAAACATAGCAAATATAATTTTTGGTTATTTCTGAATGACAGGAAAACAAATAGCTTCTTTTTACACGTATCTTAATGTACATCTGCTTACCACTAAAATGAAACAATGTTGATCATTAGTTGTTTTTTTTTCTCTCTAATGGTAGATTGATTCTAGTTTGTTGGTAGGTAATCTAAAAGTGAATTTTATATTGAGTAAAGCCACTTAACCACCTGCTATTTCCTCCTCTCCTGTTTCTGTTTCTACAGAGGGTCTAAATGATGTCATATTGTACCACCAGCCAGATGACAAGAAGAAGAATAGAGGCTTTTGCTTCCTGGAATATGAAGACCACAAGACAGCAGCTCAAGCTCGTCGCCGGCTGATGAGTGGCAAGGTGAAGGTGTGGGGAAATGTTGTCACCGTGGAATGGGCTGATCCTATCGAGGACCCAGACCCAGAGGTCATGGCCAAGGTAAGGAACATAAATGACCAAAATGTATATGCAGCCATTTTTTCCTGTGTAATTCTGTCTTGGAGTTGTATTTGTGTTTTTTAAATAAAGAAAAAACTAAAACTTGCAATTCTTTTCCTAGGTCAAGGTGCTGTTTGTCAGGAACTTAGCAAGCACTGTTACAGAGGAGATACTTGAAAAGGCCTTTAGTCAGTTTGGCAAGTTGGAGCGAGTGAAAAAATTGAAAGACTATGCCTTCATCCACTTCGAAGAAAGAGATGGTGCTGTGAAGGTATGGAAGAAAAAAAACATTCACAGTAGACATGTATTGTTGATAAACTTGTCATTGCAGAGAGATTCATCATAGAATCTTGTCTTGTTCAATTTCACAGGCTCTGGCTGATCTCAATGGCAAAGACCTTGAAGGTGAGCACATTGAAATCGTCTTTGCCAAGCCCCCTGACCAGAAGAGGAAAGAACGCAAAGCCCAGAGACAAGCCGCTAAAACACAAATGTAAGAGGAGGCAATTCAGTGGAAACCCACAACCTTTTAGCCACGCAGTCACCAAGTTTAAATATTGATATAAAGCAGGAAGCCGTATTTATGTTGCGTCTGATTATCCTCTTTCAGGTATGATGAATACTATTACTACGGGCCTCCCCACATGCCGCCACCCACGAGAGGCAGAGGGCGAGGTGGGCGTGGAGGTTATTCTTATCCTCCTGACTATTATGGCTATGAAGACTATTACGATTACTATGGATATGACTACCACAACTACCGGGGCGGCTATGATGACCCGTACTATGGCTACGAGGACTTCCAAGGGTCTGGGAGAGGACGAGGTGCAAGGGGAGGAGTCCGAGGCGGCGCCAGTCAGACCAGAGGAAGAGGTGCTGTCACACCAAGGGGCCGGCTTGGCTTCTCCCAGCGAGGAGGCCCTGGAACAAGCAGAGGTAAATGACCTTTATGACAATGTGAACCTGAGTTTCGAAATGAGTAAGACCACATTAGTCACATTGGTGACTAATAATGCTAGACTTTGCTGTTCCAGACAATTACTGTTCATTAGTAAAAGATGTTTCAACATTGCTTTGAGTCCGTGACTTATTTTTTAAGAAGTCTTTTAAAAAGGACTACTGAGTCCAGTCTTGGTGTTGGTACATTTCCGATGCCAAGGGCCAGTTATCAGAGAGCCAAGTTCAGAGGAATGATGTGTATGGCAGGGCTGCAGTACATTCAGATGTGAAAGCAGCTCCAGTTGGGGAAATGTTGAGGATGACTGCCCATGATGCAGGTATTGATAGTCTTGAAATGATACCAATGATCAGAAGTCTTCACTGAAGTACCCTTACCTTGCTTTTAAATTTGAAGAGTTACACCTGCTTATTGGCCTCATAACTAATCCCTGACAGGTGTCATCTTTCAGAGCAGCCAGTCAGCTTGTTGCTGCCAGCAGACAAAGGTCATTCAGAACATACTATATTTTAAGTAGGCCAGCAGAGTGACACCCTAGTGGCAGTATGCTGGCTTCAATCTAAATTTCTTGGAAATTCATTCATCTGTCTATATGCTGATTGATGGGAAGTACGTGCAACATGGGCTTCTTATATTAATTATATTTTTCCTCTTGTTCCCTAGCAGGGAAACGAGGCCGAGGGCGGTCCTGACCTGTCACAGTGGATACTGACTTGATGTGTGGGGTTAACACCGTAAGCTGCAATGGATGTTGAAACAAAAAAGAGCACGACAAAAAGGTCCAATGATATTCCAGCCTTACAGAAGAAGCATCACCCTTCCCCCATGTTTTTATTTTCTTTCTTTCTTTTTTTTTCTGAAACTGCCACCTTAAAAAGATGACCGGAGGATTTTGAATACTCGCCACAGCCTCTTCGCCCCGAGTCCCTGTACCCAGCCCTGATATACAGGACTCTATGTATTGCCCTTACAATCTACCCCTTCCCTGTCCCTGAACATGCCATTTTTAAAATAATTATTGAAGAATTTGCACTTTTTTAAGTTCTTAGGTTTGAAGTGGCTCAAAGGAGCTTGATGCTATTGTATATTTTTGTGCTAATCGCAATTTTTATTGTCGGAATATCCATGTAAATCTTAATCGTTTGATCTGGATGTTTGAAAGAGAACATTTGCAGGTTTTTAGGGTGTACCCACCTGGCATGGATAAGTCAGGCATTCCAGGAAAGTGGTTCTTTTCAGAACTTGTCTTTAAAGGGTTGGTTGACTACCTCAGTACAGAGGACTAAACTACCCGGCCTGTACTGTAAATAGGGAAACTATATTGATGAAAGCAGGGCTTGTTTTCATACAAAATATGCACAAGAGCTGCAGCGCAAAAACGATGTACTTAATGTAATATAGTCATTTTAGCTGCAGCTCTGACACTGCAAACAGTCAAACTGGGCATGCAAAACAATCTCATATGATGAGTCTGAACAAGCCTTGCTTTTATCCTATTTTGAACTGAATTAGCCGCCTTGCTTCTTCAGAGTATGTAGTTACTGGTTGTATAGTTTTTCGGATAAAATGTTACTTTTGTAAAGGCTTCAACATCACAGGCATCCAACTGCCTTTGATTAAAAAAAAAAAAAAAATAAACAAAAATAAAGCCCTGCAGTGTCCCTTTTGTGCCACTGTATTATTCCAGTGGGTTTGTTTTTATATCGATAACAATACATTTTCAAACAACTTCAGAATAATGTTAAACAACCTAATCCAATCCTCCGTCATGTAAGATCATGTTAATCTTAAATGATCCCTTCCCAGCTCCCAAAACAGCAACTATGTAGAAAATCTTTCGAGTTAACCTTGATTGATGACTGAAATGCCATATTGCCCAGCCAGTGAGCATGTGTGCCTAACGTTAGCTGCTATGATTTGGTGAGGGATCATATTCATAGTGGTAGAAGGGATACTGCAGTGAATGATTTCTATTTCCAGGTATAGCAAAAAGGAAACTGTGCTTGTCAATCCCAGTTTTCTATACAGTTAACTCCCTCAATAAAATCATAACAACCACCTTTTGAAAAAAAGATGTTAGCAGTTTTAAACTATTGTTGGTGGCCAACAACATTTTTTGCATTCCTGCAAATAAATTGTTTTATACTGTAAAATGGAGGTGAGTGTAACTTATTTTTGTAATAAAGTTTTTGATTTCTATCTGTGTCTTACTCTTTGGATAAAAACCTCAGGAGCTGTAAATGCTATGCTGTTAATTGGTGGGTGACAAGTCTGTCCTTGAAACTACCTATTTTTTTAATTTGCTTTCAGTAACTTTAAATTCCTCGTTTGAGGAGTGGTAACTATTATTGGTTTAAAAAGTTTTTGGTGTCAGGAACACTAGAAAACAACTTCTAAAGAACAATACTAAGAAATTGAATACATTTAAAAGGAATGAGACCTTGAAATGGGCAGATACTGTTAATTACATTGGTATGCCATCTGGTAGCAATGACTGTGAAATTGTCAATGTAAGGAAAATAAAACCTAAGGCAATTTTAAGTAATTTTTTATGTATGATTCCAGCCCCACATAGTACAGTTTCAGCCATAAATTGCTATCTTAATACACCCATGTACTGGAGAGCAGTTTGGTCTTTCAATGAGTAATATTTAATATTGAAGAAATTCATTATTTCTTTATAAAAGGCTGCTGCTGTTTAAATTATTAATGTTGCTACCTTTGAGACCAGGATTTTGATGTTAAGCTTGATTTTTTTTTTTTTTTTTTTTTTTTTAATTTAAATTTTTATACATTTAAGTCTCGGCTGACTTATTCGTAAAAGATTTATTACTATAACCACAGGTCGGTACTTAAAATAAGTTTCTTATTAGCTGGAGTGTCCGTTAAATTTACCATCGTCAGAAGTAAAGGTTTATTAATTATGCAAGTAACCATAGCAACAGTAGCGACGAGGCGGCTACGGCGGAACTGATTAATTGACGGTTAACGTAACGATTGTTTACACGTTAGCTGACCAACAAAAACATAAATGACTGAGCTTCTCTCGTTCCGTGTGTAGTTTTTTAATAAATAGTCTAGGTAAGTTCTAACTGATATTAACACTCCGGGGTTGTCAGTTTTTAATATATACATATATATACATACATATATATTTTTTAAAAATATCGACATCGCGTCCTTCCTATCGCGACCACTTCTGGTAAGTTTGGGACTCCTCGTCGTCCATCGTGGCTATTTTGAGGATATGTGTGGCTGATAAATACGCTTATTCGCCTACAAACGACCGGGGCCAACATTTTCCAGCTGCTTCTGGAAACGCGGCGGAGGTGACATCACGAGCCTGCAGCTTTGACAGACACCCAGGCGGTAACCGTTGCCCCTCAGTGGGCAGAAATGACAGCTGGAGCACCGCAGCCATTAGCTAAACACTAGCCCAGCAGAGTCTTCGGACGGTCTGAGCACAGCTGATGATGTGTAATTACCACTAATCCTGCCGTAATTTACAGCTGTGTGCTGCATCTCGCCTAGCCTACGCCGAATCCTAAAAAAATAAATAATAATAATAAATTTAAAAAAAAAGAAAAAAAAGCCAGCCTCCGTATTTATTCTGCAAATTCATGATGGTGTCGCTGCTGGACTACAGCGAAAAATGGCCCATAAGATCCACCGTACTCATACAGTAAGTAAGTGCTGGGGTCGAAATACAAATCACTGCTACCTGCTTGCTGTTTAAAGCTAAAAGGTCGCTCAAAATGACACGATTTTGAGGTGATGCACTGTATCGCTGCTAGACGCCATTGTTTATACTCAGACTGTCGCTCCACAATGTGCCTTTTATTTTACAGTAATATGCAATAGGCTACATATCCACAGACGAAAATGGGAAGCATCAGGGATTATGTGCTGAAAATGAGACGCAGGATAAAGCTGGACCGGCTCAGAGAGCTGGGCCGACAGTATCCAGTCTTCTGCTTTCTTCTGCTGGTCCTGCTGCTGTCCACTGTGCTTTTGAACAGGTAACTACACAGTAGTTGTATCCGTTTATCAATGTTACTTCATATATGACACCTCTGACATGATTCTCTAATAGTACTTTTTACTCAGTACAGTATATGTCTTCATAGTACAGTATAGTATATAGTATATGTAATGTTTTCACAGATATATTCACATTATAATGGTGTTTTGGTCCTTCCTGGCTGGAGTTGTCACTTTTTACTGCTCATTGGGGCCTGAGTCTTTGCTACCTAACATCTTCATCTCCATCAAACCAAAGATTAAGGTGGGACAGAGAGCAAGAATCATATATATCATTAATTGATATGAGCATGCTCAGCCATATTGAAGTATTATCCTGATACTCAGTATCTCTCCACTACTATTATTGAATTTATAAGTTGATATTTAGTCTTTATGATACAAATTCCCAATGCTTGGGACTCTTTTGCAGCTGGAGTGAACGAAAAATAGAATCCCTATAGTTGCTGTTAATCTTTGTGCACTTTCTCATACAGTCATACCAGCAGGAGCTGTTTCCACTGGGTCACAGCTGTGCTGTTTGTGGAAAAATCAAATGCAAAAGGCACAGGTGAGTGAATTGTAACCTTGTAATTTATGAGATAATCTCATGCACTGCAAAAACTTGGATATTGTTGTTACAATGTATATTATCATGCCACTGCATATGCTGGTTTACTTATGTAAAGGGTGGGAAACACTAAGATAAACTGGCAGAAGAGTAATTTAAGTGAAGTGAAGCATTTAGGTCATATAACTTTGAATCATTTTGTATTTGGTTTGTTAACAAACATTCAGTTTGCTTAACATTACACTGTTTTGGAAGCCTTTACGTCTCCCTCTAGTGGTCAGACAGGATTGTTATGCTTTTCTCAATGTATGGTACTGAAATGTATTTGTTTTTTTAATTTATTGACAGGCCCACCCTATTACTCGAAAACTATCAGCCTTGGCTTGACCTAAAAGTTCCCTCAAAGGTCGATGCTTCCCTTTCAGAGGTAATACATGCATCAATATATTTTTTAAATTGAATTTAATCACCAATTTATCTCTTAATCTAATATTGTTTTTTTTTTATTCTGAAGATTCTGGAACTTGTTCTGGAAAATTTTGTGTATCCTTGGTATAGGTAAGCCATTTTTCTGTATTGTCAGTTCTGTCATAATATAATTTGAAGCAGTATAATGTGTTATGTGGAGTGACTGAAGTGACTATAAAGTATTTATTTTTTAGAGACATCACAGATGATGAGGCGTTTGTTGACGAGCTGAGAGTGACTTTGCGTTTCTTTGCAGCTGTGTTAGTCCGCCGAACACAGAAGGTGACAAATCAGCCCATGTGAAGTTAAAATCTTGGGATGTTGTTTGACTAAATTATATTCTTAAAAAACTGTTTCTCCCTCAGGTGGATGTAGCATCGCTCATCACACAAAAGCTTCTTAAAGTTTCCATGAAGCATATTGAAATAATAAGCAAAGCCAGACAGAAAGGTATTGCTGACATGCATCACCCACTGACTCATCTTCTTTGTGTTTTCCATAAAAAGGCTAACTCTTTTTGCTGTCCTCTGTAGTAAAGAACACAGAGTATCTTCAGCAAGCTGCCCTTGAGGAATACGGCCCTGACCTTCATGTAGCCCTTCGTGGCCGCAGAGATGAGCTTCTCTACCTCAGGAAGCTGACTGAGATGCTCTTCCCCTACATTCTGCCACCCAAGGCCAAAGACTGCAGGTATCTCACAACTGTGACAGGAAAGGCCATACAGTGCCCCCCATATATTTGTCAAAGAGTGTCACAAAACATCACAGCATCAGCATACATTATTGTCCCTCAAAGAGAAAGTCTGGTGGTATTGACACTATACAAAAGTAGCTAAGGATCGTTCTTTACTCTTTCTTGTTTCCTGCTGCCTTATCTCTTCACTCCTCTCAGATCTCTTACTCTCCTAATAAGAGAAGTCTTGGCTGGTTCTGTCTTCCTTCCTTCAATGGACTACTTGGCTGATCCTGTGAGTGTAGACGTACTAAGGGCTCAGTTTGATTTGTGTTTAGCGTGCATGCCAATTGGTGTTATTTATCATGAGCATGCAAATGAAAAGACCTACAGTGTTCTGCATGATTTTTGTAAGCATACTGTCTGCTGTTTCTTTTTTAATTTCAGGACACAGTGAATCATTTAATCTTGATATTCATCGACAACTCCCCTGTAAGTATATGTTGAATGTTGCACTTGTATGACCAGTGCCATTTGTGCCTTTTAACATATGGCTGCAGAGTGTATGTCATTTATGGATGAATGAGATAAACATGTTCTCTATCTACTTTTATCCCCCAAGCCTGAAGAGGCAACTGAGCCGACTTCAACATCGGTTCCTTTCCTGCAAAAGTATGCTGATACTCGCAACAAAAAGCCCTCAGTAAGTATCGTATTAAAGTGATTTCTAAACTGGATACTGCATACAACCTCTGATTAAATCAAAACGTCTCAGTACCACTTCATGAACAGGCCATTGCATCTCGTACATACAGTAATGGCAACATGCATTCTCAGTGTGTTTTACCCCCATATATCAGGTCACTGAGACACACCGCGCAAGAAGATGGAGGAACACTCAATTGTGATTTCGCCTCTATCCTTCCCATTGCTCTCTCTCTGTCTCACCAGGTCTTGAAACTGGAATTAAAGGAAATAAGGGAACAGCAAGACCTACTATTTCGTTTCATGAACTTCTTGAAGCAAGAGGGGGCTGTCCATGTGCTCCAGTTCTGCCTCGCCGTCGGTAAGTGTTTCCCAATCTTTTCAGATGTTTTCAAAAGAGGTCATTACCTGCATGGAGTAAGGTGGTTACCATGTGTCCTGCCACCACAGGGACCAACATCAACTAGATTCTATGTATTTAACTATAGTTTTTGAATTCTAAATGCTCGTCAACCCGTTATAAGATTTAGGTAAAGTAGATAACTGAATATCTAACTTTTTTATGTGGCAGTAATTTAAATTTTTCCTTAATGCAGATACATTTAGTGGAAGCAATCTCTAGTCTAGCCCTCTCAGCCACTACACCAGTTACAAATGATTTGAAAAACATACCAAATATATAGGTTGAATTGTTACACACTGAGTTTGATATGTCCGACTCTCTTAACTTCTCAGAGGAATTCAATGATAGGATACTATGCCCAGAACTGTCAGACACAGAGAAGATGATGCTTCATGAGGAGGTGAAGAAGATCTATGAGACGTACTGTTTGGACGAGAGTGTTGACAAGATCCGCTTCGACCCCTTTATTGTGGAAGAAATACGCAACAGTGTGTGACTATGATCCTCTCTCTATCAATCTGATTATTTAAGATTAAGCATACATACCCACTATGCACATTATAATTAACATGAAGATTATTTGTTTTTATTTTTTCCTGTTGTTTTATTGTACTTCCCAGTTGCAGAGGGCCCATATGCAGAGGTGGTGAAACTGCAGACCATGAGGTGTTTGTTTGAAGCCTATGAGCACGTACTGTCCCTCCTGGAGAATGTTTTCACCCCCATGTTCTGTCACAGTGATGAGGTTAGCATCTTTACGAATAAATAAATCGCTCAACTCACTGTCACCCAGTTTGACAACATCTGTCTAAGGCTCAGAATTTATTGATCGCATCTTTTACATCTGTATCTGTCTAAGTTCTTATCTCTAAATACAGTTCTTTCAAAGTATAGTTGTTTCTCTACAGATGGAATTTAATATCCTCCAGCATTTGAATTTCGTTTGTGTTCAGACAGAACAAAGCTAGATATTTCAAATGCTGGAATTAAACCTGATTTGGAATTTATTGACTCTCTTGCGCTATCCTCTTCCGATCTCTCAGCCACCAACCACCATTGCCCGTGTCATCAATACCAGATGCACAACTGACCAATGAGCCAACACTGGCGTTATGCCAAGCTGCCAAGCCGAATTTCACCCCTCAGAGACTGTTTCATTGAATACAGCTGGGTGGAGCAGTGCTCAGCCATTGTCCACAGCAGGCCACGGCCCTTTATGAATAGTGTGTCTGGAAAATAATATGATATTTGACTTTTTAGTTTCCACTTCTGTTCCTGCTTGAAAATAAACAGTGCTGTCATGATTAGTATTAAGACATAAAGAAGTCACACAACAGATAATATGTTTCTCATTTACAGTAGTTTAGCAGAATTTGCAAATGTATTGTTTAATTGAGCTGACCTCTATGCTCTTTTCCTCTTCCCATGTCACTCTCTAGTATTTTCGCCAGCTTCTGCGAGGGGCCGAGTCCCCTGCAAGGAATTCTAAGATGAGCAGGTAAGCTTGTCTATATTTACTAGTGTACTGATGCACAGGTGACTTTAGATAATGTAGTTTGTCACAGAAAGCAAAATAAAACACAGAATTCTTCAATGGTAGTTTCTTTTTTTTAAGCCGTGAAATCGACTGGATACAATCCAAGTTCCTTTTCTTTTTGAATCTTACTGTGTTCATATATACATTTAATGTTCACAACTGTTTATTGCAATGGCCACTGCACTGTGAAGAAAGAATATAGTATGCGGCAGCTGCATCACAATATCAATTCACACAAGTGTCTCAGTGCATTCAAAAATAAGATGAAAATTAGCAATAAAAATAAGATTTTCTCTTTTGCTTTGTAGAAGAATGAAACTTAAACATGAAGTGAGTTGAGCCCAGGGATCAAATGTCATGTTTCTGTCACGGGGTGTGGTGTGTATGTGGCCATGGGGCCCTGCCACTAACTCCTTGTGCATATTGTTCCAGAAATAGCCTCAGTTTGGATGACATTCGGTGAGTATAAGGCATCAGTGTGCTGATCAGAACAGTGGCTGGCTGAGCAGTGCTGCTGCACGCAAGATACAAAAGACACTTCATTCTTGCCTGACTGACCTACAGAGGAAGATGTGCTGCCTTTTTAACAAACCGTTCCCTGGGTCCTTTGAAATCAGGGCTTTGGTTCAGTTGAAATCATGATATATGATTTGTATTGCTAATCTAATTTCACTCTTAAATGTGTGTTTTATTTGGTGCTTGTGCTGTACATGCAAATGAGAGAGGATTTAGAAAAGTGACCTTCATCAGCTAATCATGATAATTGTAGCATGAGTCATCATTAATCATGTTAATCAATCTAAGAGTCATGATGCTGAACACATGCGATATAAAATCCTACTTCTGGAAGGTTTAAGCTTTAGTTTTCATGATTTTCTGAGAAAATATAGGTTCTAAAATTACAAATTATACATCAAGGGAACTTAGGGATGTTGACTTGTTTTATGTTTTCTTTTTTTAATGAAAGCAATCTTGTTATTAAGGCAGTTTTCAAAGCATGCCACTCAAAGGAGACAAGACATCGTAGATAATGTCTATCACTGGCACTCCATTTGTAAATACTGACTAAATTGTAGCCTAAACTCCCTCCATGTCTGCGATTCAGTACCCGCCCCCTTCCACTTTGCCCGTCTTTCCACTTATTACTTCATCGATGTATTGCCACCACCGTGCTGTGTCTGTGACTGTATGTCCACTCTTGATTCTTGTAACCACCATACTGCCTGCTCTGGTATGATCCATGCTCCTCTCCCTCCTCTTGCCCGAGGGGACATGACCCTGTTCTGCTTATAGTTCCTGGGACTGGAGCCCCGAGTCCCCGTCCTCACTGTTCACCGCCTCTGGCAGCTCTTCACCTGCATCTTTTAACTCCCTCCATGCCCAGTCCACGTTCACAACCTTCCCATATGGCTCACTATCCCACCGCCACTCATCACCAAAGTAAGTCAGGGTCCATTCGTGTGTCACAGGCCACTCAGTGTGATGTAATGCTGTCCACTTTTCCCCACATGACCCCAGTCTCAGCCAGATGCCTGCATGGTGAGACAGCTGCATGGGATCCTGTTTTTATTTGTCATGTATCCCTCCAGCTCTGTTGTGTTGTTCAGTTAAAAGACTCTGTTGTTTTTGACGACGCAGTGACTTTTCAATGTTCAGCTTGTGTTGTCGGTATGTCACCATGGTGATTATTATTTCACTTAGTCTAACAGGCACTCTCACAGAGCACCTGTGATGTTGTGTGTCTTTTCTGGTTGACTGGTAACTTATCATTTCCATTACAAATTGTGATTCGCATAAAACCAGACATCTGTTCATGAAATCACTGCTCACTGCTGTGTGCTGTGTTTGCTTTCAGCACGGCAGCACTTAAATATCAATCCAGATATTATATTGTGAGATGGCTGTGAAGTGACATATTGGCTTTGGGTTTGGCTACCTTAGCTTTTTCCTCCCATATGCAACCATCATCCTGATGCAATATGCTGCTACTTCCTCCCTCTTCTCTCTTCTACAGTTCCTTCCATCTTAAGCTGCGTGTGCTTTGCTGAAGCCATGCACAACTTTTCCATCGTGCACTGAATAATAACCTCTTCGTTTGGTCTGCAGGAACACGTCAAAGAGGGGAGAGTCCTTTGGGATCAGTCGCATTGGCAGTAAGATCAAAGGAGTGTTCAAGAGCACAACCATGGAGGGTGCCATGCTGCCATCCTACGGGCTGGTAGAGGGAGAGGATGATATGGTAAGGCTGATATAAAAATAATCCTTACACTGAATTTTAGCTGATGTGAAGTTTTTGTTTGAAACTTTAAACTTTAAAGCAACAAATTAAAATGACAAACAGTAATTAATCCATTATAAAACCGATCGAGGTACTGCAGAAAGGAAAAGTCAAACTGAAGCACTCTTTTACAATATCACAGCAGTTGACCACTTGGGGGCATTGGTGAGTAAAGAAACTAAAGCCACTAAATTTAAATAGTCTTGTCTCAGATTAGTTATCTCTACTGAGATTACCATTTTTTATACTATCACAGCTTTGAGTCATGGCTTCCAAAAACATTCAAATTCCAGAGAACTATCTTGTTGTTTGACTTTTTCCAGTAAGTCCCTTTCCCTTGTCACAGCATGAGTTCGATATAATCGAGTGACATAGGATTTTAAGGGGTTTAAGGAGCAAGTGACTTCTACTGTTTTGTGTACAGAATGACCATAGGTTGTGAAGCAAAACAGGGCCTCTTAGCTGAATATACATGCAAACATTTCTTAAATTTCCCATTCTGTGCTTCGTGTAAGTGGATATCCTGTCTTTACTTTTCAATTTCTGCCATTTGTGGCTCAATCAACTCTTTTAAAGGTCTTCCTTCGTCTTGAAAAGCTGTGACTTTCCTTCATAGTAAATTTGAAAGGCGTACACTGTATGTTAAACAAGACATGCACAGGTTTAGCCAGGTGAACAATCTGAAATGCAAGTTAGGACAAAATAATCAGCTCTTGAACTTAACTTGTGATTGTACATGTCTGCAAAGAATTCAGGTGCGGTTCTTTCTTTACGCTCTGTTTATCTGCAGTCTTTTGCATCTCAGCAGTTGCTGTTTTGACCTGTTTACTCAGAGAAGACTTACTCTGCTTGAGGTCAACCTCTTTCACTTCCTTCCATTAAAGGTAGAGGAGGCTATGATGGTGCTGGAGGATGATTCCCCCATGGAGGTAGCCTCTACCCCCAGCACGCCCCGAAACCTCTCAGCCTGGAACATCACTATTCCTTACATTGATTTCTATGACGATGATGTGAAGAGGGAGAGGATTCCTGTGTTTTGTATTGATGTGGAGCGCAATGACAGGAAGGCAGGTGAGGCTAAAATGACCGGTTCTTCTGTCTCATCTGAAAGAGTCATTCTGCTTTGCTGCCCAAAGTGTCAAATTTAACTATGGGATCCTTTTTTGTAGGAAAGAGTTTAGTATTCATGGTAAAAAGCTGACCAATTAATATGTGATATTACAGTTATTCACAGAAAGCCATTTAAAGCCAAAATCAACTAAATCTCAACAACAATTAGCTAAAACATCAACAACAACAATTGATGTTTGATATTATGTATAATATCATCATATCATCAACTCACCCACCCAACTTCTTCATGATTTCATAACTCTTTTGATTTATCCACAGAAATATGTGATGTCAGAGAGCTTCCCATTTTCCACTGAGTGAGAAAGCAGAAACCAAAATTGTTCTAACTTTGTCAGCATATCTATAATGATGATATTGCTGAGATTGGATTTACAAATCCTTCAAATTTGCCACAATTTTAATGTAAACACAAAAAAGTTTCATCATAAGAATGTAGGGTTTGACATGTCATCATGGTACTAGATACAGCCACACACTGACCACACAAATGGATAGAAATGATTTATTGTTGACTGTAATTGAGATTACATCAACTTGCTGGTCTTACACTGAGCATTCTTTGTTGTGTTTACCTGTAGTGGGACATGAGACTGAGCACTGGTCTGTGTACAGAAGATATCTAGAGTTCTATGTGCTTGAATCAAAGCTCACTGAGTTTCATGGTAAGTTTTCTTTGTATAAGCTCTCCAGTTTGAATTAGAGAGTCAGTGCAAAGTTATGTTTGTTGTTACCTCAAGGAAATTACCAGAATTTACAGAACAGTGCTTCCATTTGAACTGTAGTTTTTGGAGTCAAATGGCCCTGTTACACTTTCACGTAGAGACTCATACCACCATTATTTTCCTGTTGAAGTAAAAGGAAGCTTTGGTTTCTGCAAAATCTTACACCCTCTGTAGGCTCATTTCCAGATGCACAGTTGCCTTCGAAGAGAATCATCGGTCCGAAGAACTATGAATTTCTCACATCAAAACGGGAAGAGTTCCAGGAGTACCTCCAGGTAGACATCTGAGAAGACATTTAAGATTTTGCTTCTGAATTTTAATAAGACATTTATACTCAATATATACTTATGGCTCTCAATCTGAGCCAGGTGTTTAAAAGTTCCTCTTATTATGAAATGTTCCCCACAGCAAACACTGTTCAATTTAAATATAAATCAAGTTTCTCATCTTCTTCTTATTTAGCAAACCTGGATGGTAAGAAACCAGCAGTTATTGCTATCTAAAATCCATCAAGAAGAGCATTAACCCAAGCTTTTAGATGAGAACAGCATTTTGTGTAAAGCAAAGGTTAAATGCAGATTAATTCTCAAATTTTTCTTAATTCCTCTCTAGAAGCCTGTTTGTGTGCGTGTATGTGTCTGGCCTAGAGCTTCTATGCCCATATACACATGGTCATGCCCACATACACACAGTTCTCCGGAAACAAATAGACTGTAATAAAGATGGAAGTAGGTTGAACAGGCAGAAATACAGTGACCACACATCAAGGTTAAATTGAAAGGAACTGAGTTTTTGAGCATTTGTTTTAGCATCCTGACAGGAATGCTCTACGTCCACATCCTTTCAAAAGTGATCAGTTTGAAACTATGAAGAACAACATATGTCGGGATGATGGATAAGTTAGATCACTGCTCTAGACGGATAAGAAATGATCTGTCTGTGTCTGTTTCACTTGGCTGTCATGATGGCAGCGGCAGCTTTCCAAAACCCAGAAAATGAAAGTGACTGAGTTCAGACTCTGAAATTGTGATTGTCAGTGCATTCAAGGATACTCAGAGAGCTGGCTGTCAAACATTTAAAAAGAGAAATTACCAAATTTACATCTTCACAACTGAAGATTGTTTGTCATCTGAGATTTGTCATCAGAGTTTTCAGAGCATCCATGCATTCACACCAGGGGAGAAATTTTAAACCTGTATGTGTCATAGCCACAAAATCATAATGTAACTGACTATACAAAAAGCAGTCAAAACTATTCATTGTGATGAATTACATGTCTCAAGTCTCCTCAAGTTGATTTTTATAGCATGCTGAAATTAACTGATAGGAAATGGAAAAATAATTTAATATTCTGTGAAAATACATAAGTTTGACTGCTTCAATTCTTTTTATTTACAAAATGAGTAAAACATCTGTGATTGAATGTGTTTTCATGGCAACCTTATTGTACCTGCTTTAACTCAGCTTTGATTCTTGTCAAACATTTTAAAGCCATCTCTTTGTATCTCTGAATGATTCTCAACTTACAACATTGTGTATTTACATGTTTCTTCTACAGAAACTTCTCCAGCATCCAGAGCTGAGCAACAGCCAGCTCCTGGCCGACTTCCTTTCTCCTCATAGTATGGAGTCCCAGTTCCTGGACAAAATGCTGCCCGACGTGAACCTGGGTACAGATTCTTGATGAACAGGGCGTAGAGAATGTGGACAAAGACCTAAGAGATGGATTATGTTTGCACATCAGACCATGTCAAACACAGTGTGGAAATGTTTGATCAAGTTGACCTTGGGTTGCTGTGAAAACATGTCTGTGTTTCTCAGGCAGAAGCAAAATGTGACAAAATGACAAACTGGTAAATAAACTGTTTATTTTTTCACAGGGAAAATCATTAAGTCAGTTCCCAGCAAACTGATAAAAGAGGTAAGAAATGCATCCCTAGGGTTAGGTGTGTGTATGTGTATACATACGTCTGGTTGTGTGTGTGTGTGCGTACGTGTGTGTGTGTGTGTGTGTGTGTGTGTGTGTATGCGAGTGTAACAGTATAGCAAAGTGTCCTACCTCTCTTATGTTCTCACAACAGAAACAATTTCCATCACATCACTGCAAATTGAAGCAGTTTCTTTTGTATTTGTCTGATTTTTGATGACAAAAACATCTGTATGAGAATTAATTATCATTGTAACTTATACAGATTGTCAACTGTTCTTTTTTATCAGAAAGGGCAGCATCTGGAGCCTTTCATCCAGTCGTTCTTCAACTCCTGTGAATCTCCCAAACCCAAACCCAGTCGCCCTGAGCTCACTATCCTCAGCCCTACCTCAGAAAATGATAAAAAGGTTAGGAATCGAAGTACTTCAATGTACTTCAAATATTTCTCTCTCCCTAAAAGCTTAGGCTTCAGGAATGTCATCCTTTGAGCACAACACCAGTGCTTCCTGCATAACACTTAAATTTAGTTTTGTAAATGTTTACATTTTTGGGTTGCCAGAAGTCACTTTGTGGTCATCACAATCTGATCAAGTTTAATGTTTTTTAACAAGTTTTTAAAGCAAAGTCGAGGTTAAAATCTTCCAGGACATTATTATAGGAACTGTTATGCACTGGCTCTTTAAGTTGTGATGATAATTACAGTGTTTAATTGTTTTGAATTGTTTTCTACCGGTCCAGCTGTGTGCAAATAAAATGAAACATACAACATTAGGAGAGCCAATTCAAAGGCAATCTCATGGGCAGTGGTTACACTTGCAATTTTTTTGTCTTACTTCTATATAAAATGTCTGGTTAATTTTATCTGGTCTGACAAGCAATGGCATTCATATCATCACCTTTTTATTTACCAAAAAAACCTATGAGCATGTAACTTGACGATATTATGGACACTAAATTGACTGACCTTACTCACAACAACAGATGTGTCATCATACAATATTGAGCATCTTTAAGAAAGTATTTTGTTCTATTGAAGCTGCACTGTTCAGTAGATATCTGTTACTCAGAATGGTAAACGTCAGAGTTGGTCTTTTGGTCTCTGGGCTCTAAACATAAAAGCTGATATGAATCCCTCTCTTCTAGCTCTTTAATGACCTCTTCAAAAACAATGCCAACCGATCAGAAATGACAGAGAAGAGACACAATCAGAACTACTTCATGGAGATGATCACTGTCGAAGGCGTGTATGACTACTTAATGTATGTGGGTAAGTAGAGTTTGTTGTCAATCTGCCCATCACACCCTAGTCACATATTATTACTGATTATTGTATTCTATTATCTAGGATCTAGTATTATTGTGTATAAGTGATGTAGTGCAGATTTTGTCTGTGAGATCAGTTTTCATTTGTTTTTATGTATGTTGTTCATAATCTAAATTATCTAAATTATTCAGAGGGAAGATGTTAAATATTAATTTGGGCCAGTCAGACCACTATGGATCCAGGTATTTGAAATTTTAAGCAGTTGTTTTGATTCAGAAATTCCTGTAAGTCCAAAGTTATGCCTACTTGGGGACCAGTGCCAAATACCAAACATATCTGGTGATTCTAGCAATTGAAAGCATTGATGTGAGATTGCTGTTAACCTTTGTTTTGATTGTTTCTCTGATATTCTCTGCTATTTAACCAGATATTGTAGTCGTTTTAACTGGCATCTGAATTTTCAGATCAGGGGATTGAAATCAGTAGAAACAACAACAATAAAGCAGTTTTTCTTTCAGACACAGGATATCTTTGAGTGGATTGGAGCTGAGCTGCCTAACATTTGTTTAGCTTTTTTCTCCCATAACCATACATACCATACATGTCTGATAAATAAATCTTTTCATTCAATTGAAATCTATAATTAAAAATGACCAAAGTATATAAAGTGTATCTTGAAATTTTGACATAAAAGTGGATAAAATTTAATTTTTGCATCTGTCTGTCAACCAGAAACAAAATAATAAAAAAAAAAAATGTTTTGTATCATAAAAACATATATTATTATTCATATTAAACCTTATTTATATTTAGCTCTGTTGAGAGTTTTTCTGAGAGTTTTACAATAGCAAGTGACATAAAAAAGTAAATAAAAAAACTTGGTTTTCAGGACGAGTCATCTTCCACATCCCTGACTGGCTGCACCACCTGCTAATGGGTGGAAGGATCCTGTTTAAGAACACACTGGAGGCCTACACGGATTACTACCTTCAGTATAAACTGAACCAGGTGGTCCAGGAGCATCGGCTAGTCTCACTCATCACCCTGCTTAGAGGTACACAGCAGTGAAATCAGATGTTCACATGAATCATAACAATGCAATGTGTTATTATAAAACTGCAAACTGAGTTTTCACCTATGTATACATTGGAAAAGAGGTTGCAACTCATTAATGTTTATGCTAAGTTAATTGCCTCCTGCCTCTAGCTCTGAACACACAAATACGAGAGTGGTGTCAGTCTTCTTATGTTAAGTGCTGAACTGTATCTTAAATTAAATGAGGTGTGAATTTGCTTTTCTAGACACAGTGTTCTGTGAGAGCAGTCCACCGCGCTCAGCCCAAGAGAAGCAGAGGAGGGCGAAAAAGACTTTTGAAGAGATGATGAGCTACATTCCAGGTAGTTTTCCACTTTCCACGACAAATATACAAATCTCACTACAGGCAGCCAGGTTTATGTGTTCGTTGGGAAATATCACAAACCATTTATCTTTAGACTTTCTGGGTAAATGTATTGGCGAAGAGGCCAAATACGAGGGAGTCCGACTACTCTTCGATGGCTTGCAACAGCCTGTTCTCAACAAACAGGTAACACAGACACAAAAGCCAAAAAAAACAAAACTGAGTGAAGCTATATTCTTTACGTGTGAGTCACGTGAATCTTAGCCTGTTGTTGTGCTTTCATATTATTTTAAATTTGGTTTGCTGTTTTATTATTATTTAACTGGCCTTAATGGTTTTCATCTTATGCATTTTTTTGTCTTCCTCAGCTGACATATGTGCTACTAGACATTGCCATTCAAGAACTTTTTCCTGAGCTAAACAAGGTAAATCACTACTATCCTTGGTTTCTAAAGAAATATAGTGTGAATATTCATCCATCTATAATCTATACCGATGAGGCAGAGGTCTGAATATATAACAAATGAATAAATAACAAAAGAATGTATTTATCTGTATCATAATCTGTAATAATATTTTGGAATAAAGTAACAAGCGAAATGTATGACTGTGTAATGATGACTGACAAACGAGATCACAAGAAATAAATGCAGAGATACTTTCCGATATTTATTGAATTAAGTAATAGAAAAAAGTCACGCGGTGTGGGAGTCAGTATCAGTAGCAGAGAATAAAATAATAATATAAAACTTTATTAACAAATATAATGAATAATAGCATTGCCAAAGGCTTTAGGGTTAATTTAATTAACTTAATTGGAACTGCAGCTAATCATTCCCATTATGTCCTTGTAAAAGCACCTGTAATTAGAGGATTTAATGTTTTTTCAATTTGATTTGTCATGTAAAATGGAAAACTCTTGTTTTAACATAGCCATGTTTAGCAAAGCTGTCAAAGCCATCTGCCATCTCTTTTTTTTCCCCTCGGCAGATTTTTTCGAATGTCCTAGTATAAATAAGGAAAAAATGACCTCATGGACAAGTCAGTGAAACATTACAGTGTTTACCAGAAAATCAGACTAGCAGCACATTTGTATCTGTGAGGTCATGTTAAGTGAAGTTAAGTACATGCATTAGAGGAGTTTGTTTGGACTTGAGTAAAATAAAAAAGAGTAGATTAGTGCAGTCAGTGGAAGGTTCAACATGTATGTACACTGTTTGGATGGATTATACATTTTATTTGTAAGATACATTCTTCTGCAGATTTATATAATATAATCAATTCATTCAGTGAAATTCATGGTATAGGTATAATATTTACATGCATATATATGTAAATCTTCAAATCAAATATACATAATTACAGTTCTGGCGATTACATAAGTGATAAATATATATCTTAATATATGACAGAAGACTTGTTTTGTTTATGCTCTGTTTTTGTTTCCCCAGCAGGTACAGAAGGAGACCTCTGTAATGGCTCCATGGATGTAAAATGAGCACTTCAGTGGACATGAACAAACGTGTCTGACATGCATTAACTCACCCCACATTACTGCAAAGACTTTTGTCGGTCAGGTTACCCAAAACTGACATCTAGATCACATGTACAGTGTTGGAAAAAATGAGCTTCTCTTTCTAAACAAGCCATTTCCTTTGTTTAAATAAATTATATAAGTAAATGATAGATCAGTGTTCCTTGTGTAATTATACCTAAATATAAACAGTGTAAAAATGTATATCAGTTTGAGAGCTGCAGGTGTTTGCATCTGTAGTAAAACTTAAAATGAATGGCTTTCTCTATTTAACACTGAGATTTTTTTACTTTAATGAGTATTTTATTAAGTAACCAAAGTGAATACCTAACATGCTGATGAAAAGTGTCAACTTACATTAAAGCCTTTAACAACCCTGGCTCAAAGAGTAATCATGAATTTTTTTAATTATTATCATGTACACTACTTGATCACGTGTAGTCTCCAAAGCTATCTTTTAAACACCATGTTATATGAGTTATATGATGCTATAACAGCTAAATCAGTGCTGCATTTTTGATGAGAGGGGGCTCTGCTCTGACAACTGTAATCGAGAAGCTTAAGAGAAGAACGTCTGACAAAGGCGTTACATTTTGAGTGGTTGCCATTCAGGCAACGGAGAGTTTATATATTAATATCTTTCTTTCGTTCTTTTATATATTAATATCTTTCATTGAAAACAGAAAAGTGAGATTTAAAACGAGTGGCAGTTTTGTGGCCATGGTATAAACATTTCTACTGCAAGTGCATTGATCACTAACTTACAATATTTACTTATTAATGTCTCTGTAAATTTGAGTTTGACAATTTACAATGACTGGATGATTCCCACAGGGGTATTTGAAACATTGCTACTGAAATAAAGGAATAATCATTGACTGCGGGTCTATTGGCTCTAATTCAGTCATTTTGACAATCTAATGACATTTTTCACTATGTGAAAAACACCAGAAAAAAATATCCTTTTAACTTTATTACAACAACATTCCAAGTATTTTATTTTTTATTGGTGAACATATACTGGTGCTCTGTTCTTTCTCTAAATGACCAATCCTGAGAGAGTTAGCAGTGAGACAGCTTTCCCTCTGTTCATTATCTCACTAAGAAGATGGACAGTGCCTTGCGGTGCTTGCACTCGATACTTACATCTTTTCAGTGAAGCATTGTCTTGGATTTGAGACATAACATAGCACCTTTTCAGTTTATTTAGATTCATAAGAAAATTACATTGATACTTGTAGAACTTTTATTGCACATGCACTTTGATGTAAACAATGTTTATTAATGTCCAATCCTCGTATTTAACTTTATAAGATCTCGGTATACAGCGTTGTCTGCAATGCTTTGAATCAGTTGAGGCATAAAATAAGTTCCTGCCTGGACATTGATTCACAGATTGACAGCAGTAAGATGAAAAGGCAGTTGACCAAGTCTCAGAGGAGTTTCTGCCCTTCAGTTTATCACAATTTCCCAGAGAGTAAAAAGCCAATCAGACAGAGACAGACATAAACTCAGTAGCACCAATCCAAGGCATTGGGATGTAAAAAAGGCTGAGTTCCTGAATGTGATTCGGCCTTCCACTGCAGGGTACACTCGCTTCATATCTGAGATGTATTTGGATAAGACAGAAACATCCATGTCACCTGTAAGATGTGGAAAAAAATAATAGCTCAGTTTGTGATTGGTTGGTAGTTTATGATATTCACCAAATAAAATCCTAGTTCCATTTAGCTCATGTTTAAAACCACTTGTTCTTAATGTTTATAGTACTTTAAGTTCTGTGAGGATTAAGGAAAGCTGCTGAGCTGAAGTGCAACTAACTAAAGTATTTGAAGAGCACTTAAACTTGTGTGTGGGTAGGACCTGCTTTATTTTCATATTGCTTACCCTGTGTGTCTGTTAGGCTAGTTGTTCTTCTCTTTCTCTGCCCCAGACTGCCGTATTTCACTTGTGCTCTCTTTTCCCTGCCTCTTTTGTGCATTTAGCCCGTGTCCACCTAGTCCTCTCAGCCATTTCTTTACGTGCATTTGAATGAGTTTCTTTTCCCTGTTCAGTTCTTCTGTGTTCCCTAATGCCAACAAGTCAACTCTAAGTCTTAATGTCTAATGGTACATAAGTGCAGAAATGTGACAGAGAACGAACTTAGTAAAACAGTATAAGATCAGTGTTGTATTCCTCATTCCAAGGCTGCCATATGTGAAGAATTAATTCTTGATGCACGTATTACAGCCATGCCTTACCTAAAATGTTTCCCACTTGCGATTAAAGGCTTGTGCATCACCTTTAACACCCACTGATATTTCCATGTGTCTCAAAGAGAGTCCATTCAAAAAGGTCTTAAAGGTCGCCAGTTAGCACCACCATGATTGACTAACTAAATCTAATCTATGAAAAGCACTATCAAGCTCTTTAATGATTTGTCATTAAAAAAACATTAAAGCCCAGGGCCAAATTGGGTTGCAGTCCAACAGTAAAGGAAAAGTAGGGGCAAAGGACTTTAAATACATTACCCACCTAGAGCAAGTTTCTTAACAATCTGACAATGCACAGGAATTAATTTACTCAAAAACATTGGTTGGTAAATGAAGCAGCGAAACTTATGAGCAAATTAAACTAACTCTTCTTTCTGGCTGTCTTTACACATACAACTAAACAAATTCGCCATTTTGACAAAAAAAAGAAAGAAAAAATAACATCAAATAAATACTTATATGTTCTTACATACTATTATCTGCTGCCCACCTGTATTATGTTTTAGCACCTCCTCTTTGATCATGGCATAGCCGTCACCTCCGTTTATAATGTATGAAGGCATGACCACCGTGTATGTCTTCTCTGGGTCTAAAGGTTCATACTTGGGCACACGGCACTTGATGCAGAGCAAGGACAAAGACACTACACGCTGGTTCACTGGCTTGGAGATGTCATACTCTATGTGAATACCTGAATATGGCCAAGAGAAAACATTATTATATTATTCTTCTATATAATAATCTATGAGACCCCGGAGCCTATGGACAGACCTGACACTTGAAGAAATTCTCCAGCCATGCTTCCATATCTGTGAACGGAGTGTTCAAATGCCTTTTTCACTGTGGATCCTTTTATCTGGACCAAGTCAAAGGTTCCTCCAAATGGTAAAATGGTGAGGATTTCCTCCATAGTTATGGATCCTAAAAGTAAAGGTAAAAACATATATATTACATATATGTATATGTTCATAAACTACAAATGCAGCCAGTGCAAAATGGCCTTTGCAATGAAGGTGATGCTATAGTAATGTTACCATTTTTTAAACGTTCGTCAACAGCTGTCCGTATGGCACCACTGTTCAGCATACATAAGCCCACGTGATTCCACTGCTGCTCATTTGAATTCTTTATATTGTGATAAATCTGGCAACACAAAAGATAAAAATATGACAAGGCAGTAAAACTACTCTTGAAAATCGTTGCTCACCTGCAGTTGTTGAGACTGAGCTTTTAACTATGTAGGTTGCCTAAAAAGACCTGCTAAGTGTTATTTATGTCACTTTCCTCAAAATCTCTACGACTCTCCAATTCTGCAAATTCCTAATTAGTGAACACACTGAACAAGCACAGACAGGATGTGCAGGATGTGAGGTTACAGCCAGGTTCCTGTGCTGGGGAAAATGTATTCACGTGTGATGAAAAGAAAATATTTTTCTTTTGTGTCATTTGCTACCCAATGGAACAAAAGAGTGAAATGGCAATAAGGCTTTCTGAATAGACTGTAAATGAAAGAGTGAAGTTAAAGATGCCAGTAATTTTTACCATGGCATCACAAATTAGGTTTCCAAGGTTACACTCCCGAAATCGGCACTCTTGAAATGACCCATTGAGATAGACTGAGGTCTGTCCAACATACTGTGCGGAGTAGTGAGCCAAGTCTTTCTTCCATTTCTCAACATCAGCAAGGACGTCTGGGTCTGAGAGAAAAATAAAATAAGGAGAGATTCAGGAAAATATGCCACTTTATTGAACATAATCAGAAGTAATCAGGTAGTAGTAATTTGTTTCACAAGCTTAACTACATTATTACCAAAAGTTTTCCAAAATCTACAAATTAATTTACTTGACTGTTGAAAACAGACAAACATGGCTATCCACCCATTTGATCATTATAAAATTGTATACTTTCAAATGACTGAAGCACTAGTTGAAAAGCCACAAATGGGCCATGTCTAATTACTGAAGTACTGGCGGTTACTGCAGCCTACCTTGAGGTATGCTGCTGTCCATTAGGATGGGGTTCCCAGTAGCTTTTATCACGTTCCCAGCATCATCAAAAGTAACTTTCAGGTATCCAAGGTATTTCCCAAAGGCATAGGCCTGCACCACTGGCACATTTCTTCCATCATTAGACCTCACCATTAGGGGGTATGGACCTGCTGGGATTTCAGTGGATGGGGGTTTTCCTGCACAGAGAAATTTGTCAGCTCAATTTAATACAAAGAAAGAAAGAAAAGGACAGCACAGTTTGCTTTATGTACACATCAGCCACTAGAATAGACCTACCGGTATAGAGGAATGTGTTGGTGTGTCCTCCAATAACAACGTCAACTCCTCTCACTCGCTTGGCAATGTCTTGGTCTATATCAAAGCCAGAGTGGCCGAGCGCAATAATTTTATTATATCCCAAGACTTGCAGCTTATCAACCTGAATCTGAAGTGACTCTACCTCGTCCTCAAACTTGAGGTGTTGACCTAACACACATAAAGAGAAAAGAGATGGGAACCCAAAGTTGGTCTATTGCCATTGTGTGTGAACAAACAAAGCTTGAACTCACTGTACTGCTGCATGCAACAATATGTTTTTACCTGGCATGGATAAGAAGGGGGTCTCTACAGTGGTGTAGCCGACCACAGCCACTTTCTCTAAGCCCACATTGATGACTGTGTAGGGCTGGTATAATCCACTTAGGTTTGCGTCCAGAGTCTGGTCATGTTTCATGTTGGCACTCACCACAGAGCAATTTACGCTCTGGAGGAAGGGGTGGATCAGACCATCCACTCCATTGTCAAACTCGTGGTTTCCAAATGCCTGCACAACACAAGATTAATTGATTTCAGTAAATATAGATTTCATTTAATAAAACTCTCCCACTTTACTATTTTCAGCTGCTTCTCTTAGGAAAGTGGATGGGGGAAAAGAATCAACCACATTCATCTGTGGTGGCACATAAAATATCCCCAGAAGTAAATGAGTATTTACCATAACGTCATAGCCAAGTTTGTTCATGAAGTGCGCTACTTCTGCGCCTTTGTAGTAGTTGAACCACACAGTTCCCTGAAACTGGTCTCCTGCATCCAGAAACAACACATTCTTATCCTTTGTCCGGATCTCCGTCACTTTGGTGAAGCGCCTAGCCACCCCAGCGAAGCAGGGACGCCCGGGCCCACATTTCGTCGAGTCCTCGGAAGTCTCCTCGATCCGTGCGTGGTTGTCGTTAGTGTGGAGCAGTGTCACCTCAAATGTCCTCACTGTGCCGAAACACAAAAGCAAAAAGAGGCAGAGCGAGGTCCAGTGAGCGCGCCGAGACGTCTGCATGCTCATCGTGCCGCTGTGCGTAAAAACGCACCAGTGACCAAGAATTAATAGAACAAGAAAAAGGCGTGGGCTTCTTGTCTGAAGTGGAATGTGTTAAATAACCTAGTAGATACTAGTTAGAGTGTTGATGAAATCCTCGTATGGAAAATTAGAAAAGTAGAAGAAAAGTTATTAATACCCCAGTGCTTTAAAGATAAAGGTTTAAGGTTTTTTAAGTTGCCAGGTTGTGAAAAATCCAAATGCTGGACGATTGGATTGTATGACTACATACTTTTGTAAAAGGGTCACAGGTGAATCTATTTGTTAGCAAACTATTAAGCATTAATTAATGATTATTTACATTTATAATTGCATTATAAAAAAATGCACATGATAAGGTTTTTTTCTAACCAGGCAACTCCAAAGTTCTGATTATCGGTTTGTTGTCAGAATCTTGACTTAGTCATATCTGATGAGATGTAGAAGAGAAGTAGACTTTTAGTTGTGGACTATTTATTGTATTGTGGGCAGTGTTGGGGAGTAGTGATCTACATGTAACTTTGAAACTATATTTACATTCCATTACATTTTGCTCCTGATTTAAGCATTTTTTTGTAGTAAACTACCAAATCTCCAAAAAATGTCATAAAGGAAATGAGTGATTTATTTTAAAATGCACCATTGTTTATCTACTGTAATTGAGCTGCCTTCAACCAGCTCTGCTCCCTCTTTTCTTCCATCCTGACCACTGTGAAGGCTTGTCTATGTAATGCATTTGTCAGGTACACACTTAACCTTTGAGTAGTACATGTGCAAAAGCCAGGGATGGAATGATCACAAAGCTTCGACATCATCATGGATAAACCTCCTGAATCTCAGCCTGAGGATGAATCACCATGGCTGTACTTTAGCAGTTATTGTGTATAAAGCCAGAGCTCACATTTCTGCACTTTCCAATGAATGGTGGAGTGTTTTTTATTCATGTTATGATCTGTGAACAAGTAGGTACTTTTTGTAATGATAGTGCTAAACTACTTTCTCTAAGTAGCTTTGGTAAACCAAACTAGATTTATCCCTAGCGTAGCTTTGCTGAAGTTTAGTGTCTTCCGGTTTATATATAGCCCACAAAGCTATGCTTTTAAAGTAGCTTTTTTGACATTAATTTAAGGTAAACCTGCCGGAAACACCTGAGAAAAAAAGACCTTGTCTCTCAGGGTTTTGATTCATTAAGTAAGAAATATTCACTTTCATTCTATATGTTTTTGATAGAAGGGACACATCCTCACAACAATCTCTTCTTTCCAGAACAATAAAGAGATCATTTACACAAATTCTATAGGTCACGTATTTAGAGCTCTTATTTATAGGCTTTAATTGGCATCTCTAATGCAGAGTTTCCTCTTCTCCATTGTTTCACAAAAAGATTAACCACTACACTCTACAGTTTGTGTTGACTGAGAAAGAGCTGCATCTATTTATTTTGTTTTTAATTTATTTATTCTGGTGAATGTCCCTCACCCAGCAGCACCACTACGTGGACAGAAAAGGACTAGAACATTCATTCCATCATGTTCATCAAAGGTTAATCAAAGAGAAGCATTGTGCCTCCCAAATATTTTCCCTAATGAATTAAAAATGTTTTTAGAAAAATAATCTAACAGTATAAGTCAAATATACAGTAATGATGAATAGTAATCAACAGTTGTTTCATCATATAGCTGGTAATGGATTTCATTTTACTTTAAACCACAGTACAAAGGAAACTTTTTCAAAAGAATTACAACCAGAGGCCAAGATGCTGCAATAGGATCACATCATCCATTAATACTTAAAAAGCCGTTAATATGCATTACCACATGAATACTCAGTACTTATTACTGAGTGCTATTAAAGGGAAGGTTGATAGAATTAGAAAGGCAAGATGCAACAACTACAATGGAAATATACATAGCAAATAAATGATGAAGAAGCACATCAGATGCGTGCATGATAAGGTGACTGTTCATCAAAGTAATACATGGAACAAATTAGTTTTAAACATTTTTTGTATAGTTTTTTTTTTTTTTACAGTTTGAGGTTTAAATATGATATTTTGCAATTAAAAAGAGATTTGATTATTACTCTTTTATTTGTGCCATGTTGTTCTGCCCTCAATCTAAGCCCTATGGGTTTCTCTCACCTGTACATCTACTTTATAAAGAAAACTATATACAATGAATTTGTAATGTTTTATGTGTATGAATAAATGAAACATTAAAATGTTAGTGGATGTGTAGCTGCATTAATATGTGTTTTATACATATATACGCTGTTTTCTTGTTTTCCAATATTCTGGAAATTTTCACAGCATTTATTTAAGAAAATGTCAGCTTCCTGGGGGAAAATGTTCCCCCATCATTTTAACTTTTTACTGCTTTTAACTGCTCCACAGAAAGAATTTACACACTTTCGACCACTCTATTACAGTGCAGTATATAAAGACCCCACACAATGTTCACCACATGTCCCAAGATTATGGATCGCCCTTTAAAACAAATAACACACTCTTCAGGAGTCCAGTGAAATCCTAAATTATCCCACATATTGTTTGTTCCAGGCCACTTGCTCCCCTCTGCCTGATGTTTGTGATGCTGCATTTACAAGTGTATCTTTGAACCTTCTGTTCAGTGCCCCTTTGTGGGCTAAAAACCACTTTACTGCACAACAAGATAACAGCTTTCATGTCCTGCAAACTTGCAGCAAATGCCGCTCTGATAATGAGAAGTATTTACCCAATAAATCATCTGTTTGAGTGCTCTCTTGTCGTTCCTGAAAAGAACGTCAAGCCACTTATTTCTAACATTTACATTACATACATAATGATAAAATATTTCTCCAGGATTCACCTCTGTCTTGATTTTCAGACATTGCTGACAAGGTGATAGATTTCAGTGATACTTCATCAACCCTGTGTCTGTCTTACTCAATAACCTCTGCTCTTCACACTCCACGAGCCATCACCCACAACAGCACTGATGTGTGCCATTAGCACTTGTCTGCCCTCTGAGGATTAGGCAAGTCGCCCCCTCTCACTATCACCTTGTCTCTTTCTGCACATAAACCTCACACATATAGTATCTAAGCAAACGTACACACACAAAGCCAGACAGCATATACCTCCAGGAGGCAGTAAATCAATTCATCTCACACACCCACATAATCAAGTCTTATTCTTCTCCTCATATCTCCAAGTACCATGTCAATTACATTGTTTGCAATCCATACCGCTGGGTAATCTTCCTTTAATTGTTAAAATGAGGCCATCTGTGACACTGTAGTTGCATGCTTTGAATGTTTAGAGAGAGAACGATTTGCATTATGCAACAAAACCTCGGTGACTGACGCAGTGGTGTCACTGTAGCATCGTTGATATGGCTTAAATAAATCACTTCTGTGCCTGCCTTTTTTCCCCCAGTGTGGACCAGTTGCAGCTCTTAAAAGAGCTGATAAAACTCATAACATCCTGCAGACAGTTTACCCTCTAACCCTAAATGGACTTGGCCACTTCCTCTAAGGCCAAAATGAGCCTGACCGCAGCGAGGCCAACCTCTTATCAATCAGCAGACATCATCACCACTTTGCTCATTTCCTGTTACGTTTTTCCCAGTGGAATTAAATTCTGTCCTATTCAGTACATTTAGCATTCACCTCGTCCCCTTTTCTTCCTTTTAGCTGTGAACTGAAATGCTATTTAAGAAACCAACCCTTTGCTTGAGTAGCCCATTTGGTATTCACAACAAGGATCTCCCAAAAATAGGTCACAGGGCCTCTGAAAAGTGGCACAATCCCCTACATGGTGGCTTCAGCTCCTCCATATGATGATTAGATTTGGAAAGTTAGAACCAAAAAAGGCCCAGTTGTAAATAGAAGTAAATATCTCTCCCAGCACAGTTTTAGTGGGGGACCTTTGAGAGACGATTGGCGGAGCAAAAGACACCATATGTCATCTAACCAGGCTGGGGCACATTGAAGCAGGGCAGCTTCTCAAGCCCATCATGTGTCCCATATTCTGATTCTCTTATTGTACTTCAATGTAGCCTTCAGATGATAAACATCAGTGGAAGTACACTATAAAAACTAAGTCCTGCCTTAGTAAGAACACACTAATGTTAATCTATAACTTTAGTTATTATCTTATTTACTGCAGATACTGTATCATAGCATTGGTGAACATGTCAGATGATAAATAGAAGAATTTTCAGCACAGAAATGAAAAATTTAAACACTGTCACCGCATTGTCTGCTACAGAGCAAATATATGATTTGGTATAAATCTTGGTCACATTGTAAAAAACAACTATACTGAATATATATTAATATTGTATGTTTATATTATTTATGTTTTAAACATTTCAATTTATTATACTGCACATATAACTCCTAAATATCCAGTATCAGGATAAGGTAATAATTATATACGATGATAAATTTGTGCAGCAGCTTAACATGACCCATAGTTACATTTTGTTGTTTGGTGACATCTAGCAGCCATAGTAGTTATGACAGGAACAAAGGGAAAAGTGAGGTGATGCAGTAACTAGAGCACCATATCTGTGGGTATAAGTAATATACTGTGCCAATGAAAAGCATGTTGTTAAATCTCAAATTATAAGTAATGGGAATAAGCTACTGTACTGTAAATGAACTGAGACACAGTCGTGGATGTATATGTGACATGATGCCAGTGAAGTGATATGATTTACCATGTCAAACATGAAATAGCTCCTGTACAAAGACAATGCTACCTCTTTGAATTTAGCTCTCTTGTAGCTCCACAGCCATGTACAGATCTGAAATACTTTTTGGGTCCATTTTCCAAATGTGGCTGACCCAGCGCCTCAGTTTGGTCATTTCTCTTGTGTCTCATCTCATCAGCATTTGGATAAGAGGGAGCCATTTCCTAGAGTGATGGTTTCGGGTGGGTGGAGAGGAATCAATCAATCCGGCACCAAAACAGCAGCAGATCCTTAAAGTCCTAGAATTTATGAAGTGGTACCTCCATGGATTGGACTTGTTTTGCCAGCACATCCGACAAATGCTGGTTTGGAATCAGCTCATAAGAATCTAGAGGACAAGTCAAAACAATGAACTTTTTGTTGTGTTAAAACATGTCATACATTCCCAAACCATCTTTTCAGTGTGATATGAAACATTATTCCACTGAAACCTCCATCGGGGAATACTGTTTCTATGAAGGTGGTGCATGTAGTAACATGTACATGAGACCATGATGATCTACATGATGATGACCTACTCTCTCTGTGTTCTGACACCTTTCTATCAGAACCAGCATTAACTTGCATTAAGCAAGCATTAAGTTGCTCTTCTATTGGATTTGACCACATGGGCCACATTTGCTCCTGTGCACATCATTGAGCCTCAGCCACCCAGGACCATGTCGCTGGTTCACTGGTTTTCCTTCCTTTGACCACTTTTGGTTGGTACTGACCACTGCAGGCAGGGAACATCCGACAAAAGCTGCAGTGTTGGAGATGCTCTGACCCAGTCATTCAGCCATCACAGTTTGGCCCTGGTCAATGTCACTCACGTCCTTACATTTGCCCATTTTTCCTGCTTCTAACTCATCAACGAACAAAATGTTCACTTGATGCCTGATATAGCCCACCCACTGGCAGCTGCCATTGTAACAAGATAATCAATGTTTTTCACTTGACCTGTTAGTGGTCTTACTGTTGTGGCTGATCGGTGCATGACCACAATAACTGACCCAAAAAAATGTTTGCACAGTTTGCTATTAGCAACTTTGGGTCTTTATGTGTTGTGTTTGTTTACAATGATCATTTTGATATAAAAAAAAAGAGTGAAGTGAGTATAAAGAATTACTACCACTTCTTCTTAGCTGTACTGTGTGTTTAATACATGTCAGCTTATTGTTTTGGTTTCACAGCCGACAATTGATTGTTTTGGTTAAATCCGTTCTACCTGCCTACCACCAAAAAGACAAAATTAGCAACTCACTGGTGAACACAGTGAAGCATTTAGCAGCAAAGGAGCCAGATATTTCCTACAGGGGTTTTTGGACACAGTGTATTATATCAGCTTTGTAAGGTGAGAATACAGTAAGTCAGTTCAAAGGCTTCCATCCAGATGTGGGGAAATCTTGAACTAAGTTTCCAGATAATCAACCACAGAAAATGCTAATTAATGTGCTTTCCCATTCATGTAAATAACAGGAGTTTGTTCATCAAGATAAACACTTGGTGGTGCTATTTTTTCAGTAGGGTGCCATTAAGGCACTGCACAGGGAGAAGCCGCAATGAAATGATGTAATAAAATGACAACTGCTATTAAACCCAATTGAAGAAGAAGCAAAGTTGTTGTTGTCTGGCTGCCTGCAATGGACATCACATGACAACATTCACAACATGGAGTACTTTTATGAAAAACCCTTTCAAAGTTGTTGATGTGTGGACACTTATGGATCAAGGGGATATAAATAATTAAGGAATTGACAGACAAATGGATTTCAAGACGAGGTAAGGAGTCACTGTTGGCAACCCTCCAAATTATATCATTGTAAGTGAATGAATAAAAGTAAATGAAGGAATAGACATATGTTTAAGTCTATATGTTCTAATATTCACACAACATCCCCCTCAATATGAATAAAAACATTTTTTTATTTAGCTCATAAATTTCACATCTTTCTGTGCTTGCATGAGGTATTGACATTAAGGCTTTGCTGGATTACCTGACAAAAAAGGGACTTTCAGGGCCAGTGTGATATTGAATAGCTAGCTAGTCTGTGGTGCTGAAGTGGGTTTAGAGATGATGGGAGATAACAGAGGCAGAGAGCAGGAATTGTCCCATGCTGCTGCTGAACTGGGTCACTTACACTGACACACTGTCACACAGAAAACTAAAACTGAAAAAAAGAAATCTTTTCTTTTGTTTCTGAGACGAAGATGACTGTAGCAATGTATGAGTATAGATAAAGTCTGTGAAGGTTCTCAGTCATCCAGGTCATATTTCTCTGAGAAAGTCAAAATTTAGAGCAACTGGTTGTAGATTCTTGAAGACGTTTCACCTTCATCCAAGAGGCTTCTTCAGTTCTGGCTGAAGACTTCTTCATCTGTCCTTTCATCCCTTCCTAGGAGACTAAACCAGCCATACTTGACCTCATGTGACTCTGATGACGGTTGTCACAATGACCAGGAGCACTATGAATGGCCTTGTTAACGATAACCAAGGCTAAATACCTGGGTTTCCCCACCAGTCAGTCAGAACTGAAGAAACATCTTGGATAAGAGGTGAAACGTCTTCAAGAATCTTAGTCCAGTTGCCCTAGATTCAACTCTCACAGAGAAGCATCAATAAATACTATATAAGTGTATATTTTCTTCTACTTTGGCCATGTATAGCCAACTTTTTTGAGTTTGCAAGTTTCCCTCTAAAATCTTGGCACGGTCCATAGAAAACTGGATTTAGAGCAGGATGGACAACAAGTTGAGTTAGCCTCACCTTGGTCTGTTGTGTCTACATATTGTCTGAGTGAGAGAGAGAGAGGGTGTGTAAACAGAAACACTGTTTTTGTGTAAATAATGGTAATGGTGGCTGTGTTGTGCCCAGTGCCCTGTCTATTAGCAGTGCCAGACAGTCCATAGTCAGTCAAGAGGTACGATCACAAACTCACAGGCGGATCTGTTTCCCTGAGTCCTGTTCAACTCTCTGATGAACCTGGATACAGAGGACATAGTGTTATTTGTCACTGGCTGCAGGGGGCTTCACGGGTATAACATTCATCAGTGAAGACATAGAATGACTTTACAAACATTTATGTTGACTTTAATGTTCTAACCCAGAGGGTTAGAAACGAGCTGTATGATCATGCTTTACATCAAAGTCAATGAACACTCTGCAACAGAATTCATTAACACAAAAAGCAATTATCTGGGATGTAATATACAAAGGTGTCAAAGCTTTTAATGTATACCTTAATGGATTATTTTAGCCTCGAGTCAATAAAAGAGATATCACAATGCTTTGTGATGTTTACTCTCCCTGGAAAAATACCAGACGTGACATCTCGAACAGATCAAGATGTGAAACGCTTATAAATGTCTGAACTTGTGCATATGCAAACATATGTTAATGGAGATGTAAGATGGTATAAACTGAAGATTTTTGAACCTCTGAAATGTATTGATGCAAAGAAGTATCTGTATTCACTACATCTACCCTTCCCAGTAGCACATGTCTTTGAGAGACTTTCTCAGTCCCTTCCTGCCATAGAATATGTGCTAAAGCTCCAATAAGATCAAATGAATGCATCATTAATTTACACCTTTATGAGATGTTTTCATGCTACATCAAACTCCAAATGACATTCACCTGTCTGACTCTTTTATGGGCTTGTCTGAAATTTTCTCATGGCAAAGGTTAAATTTATGATCATTATTTTGTAGGGATTCTTTAACTGCTATGTTTATTATCATTGAGATAAAACTGTGTAAACTTTAAAAGCAGTAAGTTTTTTTCTCATTATTTTGATTGATCATTTCCTGGAAAAGATGCAGGAGTGTCTTATCTTAGAAGAAACTCAGTGTTCAAGGACATAATGTAGAAACTGCTAGAAACGCGAGATTATAACACTATATGTCTTTGTGTTAGAAAGTACAGATAAGCCTGTTTGAGGGGTATAAATATGGATGATTGGATGCTACAAACAGGACCAAATTCAAGGTGTATTATTTTTCTGTTATTCATTGTGATCCTAATACAAAAAACCCCACAATGGTTTCAACCATAAAGTATAGCACCGTAGATAATAAAGATAATTTTATTTTTTTTCAATTTGCAATTAAAAATGCAGTACTCAAAGTACTTATATGTGACTTAGTAGTAGTAAGATGAAAACAAAAGATTAAATGTTTCCCACTAGGAACTAATTTCTCATTCAGCGGGTAGAAATTACCCACTGAAAATAAATAATAATATTAAATCAAAAAGATTAATTAGTTTTAGAGAGTTTAATTTTGGTGTTTCATTAGTTCTCTTGAGGGCGGCACGGTGGTGCAGTGGTTTTATTCCCGGTTCCCATGTGTGGAGTTTGCATGTTCTCCCTGTGCCAGCGTGGGTTCTCTCTGGGCACTTCCTCCCATAGCCTTACAAAGTATTAGAAGGACTGACTCTAAATTGCCTGTAGACGTGAGTGTGAGCGTGATTGGCTGTTTGTATCTGTGTGTCTCTATGTGTCGGCCCTGAGATGGACCCCGGTCTCATTCTATGTCAGTTGGGATTGGCTCCAGCAACCCCGGTAAACAGTATAAACAATAGATGGATAGTTCTCTTGAGATGGGCTGCAGCCTTGTAGCCTCTGTACCTCCCTATGCAGGGGTAGGGGGGTAAGGAAGAAGTAAAGACTGAAATCAACTGTTCTTGGTTCTTCAGTATTCAGACATTGTCTATGAACATTGGAATTTACTTGTGATTTCACCATAAATTTTATTATAAATATTTATAAATATTTTCAACTCATATTTTTATGACTTAAACAATTCAGCAACAGTTTAGTGTTGGTGCCAGATATCACAAACTGTAGACAGAAGTCGGATTTAAAACTGCCTCACTTATTAACATCATGAGATCAAAATCACAGAAGAGAGTGGCCTGAAAGTCCCTCAGACCATGACCTACTGTCCTACAATCAGTCTACTGACCAGCAGGTGGATGTTCAACAATACATTCTGTATGTTCAGATAAAACCATATGACAACGTACAATATGACTCATAATAGGTCTATGACATATGACTTGTTGGGGTTAAGGTTAGGATTCTTGCAAGTCATCTTTAACTTTGAGCAGCTATCATCAAAATGACTTGGTATGAATTCTGCAAATGTCTCACACACACACTACATTTTAATCAATCTGCATCATTTTCCTTTAGAAACTTGATCAATTGTTCTGTCTCCGTTAATAGACGAGAAAGAGAAGAGCGCATCTGTAGACAGGCAAGTATGACTCAGAAGAATATTGGATGCAGTATAACTGACAAGTCAATTTCAATTAAAAGTTTCTGATGAGGAAATTAATAAAAGTAGCAGGCATTATATGATTGCTACAACCACTTGAGATGGAAAAAGAATATATGACGGCAGATTCATTTCTTGAAGTCATTTCAGTTCTTCGGTTTGGAGAAAAAGACCTGGTGTTGTGTTTGTGTGTGTGAAAGTGTAAGTCTTTGTGTGTGTGCATGTGGAGAGGATTGAGAGACTGATTGCATAATTTATATATTTCCTGACCACACTAAAAATTCATGCCACAAAAAATCATCAGGGTCTTGAATAGATGACTGGCCTGCCACAGCAGTGAAGGCAATGAGCGACCTTGAGAACATACATCATGTTTTGAGTGAGAGTCAGACGTTCACAGCTTCATGTGCAGCTGGCAGAGACTCAATGTCAATATCAATGACAGACGTTTTCACACTAGAGGTGACGAGAGTGGCAGGACTCAGTGCCTGTGAACTCCTCATCTTAAATCATCTATCCATGAAATGTCAAAACATCATCGTGTTATATAACCTCTATTTAAAATGATGCTAGGGCACCCTTTATAGAGGGTTTAAAAGTTGTAACTATAGCCTTTATTAATCATTCAGAAATTACTCAGATCAATTATAACATAACAATTTTGTGTTTCCAGGTTGTTGCATGGTGTTTTATGTTCATCTGGCACCACACTTTTTTTTTAATCTTATAATTCTGAAATTTGACCTCTGACCTCCTGTAAAATACATAGTGTGTGATTGTGGTTCAGAGACGTGCTGCCCTTCAAAAAACAGCCAGGAAGCTTGCTTGGTCAAATAGGATTCATATGAGGAATCGGTATCATCAAATGTTTCCATCATAAATGAATTTATTTTCCCTATGTTTATTATTGTAAATGAAAACATTTATTTGCCCTTGTTGCTCATTTTGTACTAATTAGAAGGTAATAGCATCAATATTAAAGTGTTTAGTAGGTAAACTGGAGGCCAATTTAAAACAATTGTTACATATATTTGTATTTTCACTTGCTGATTCTACATGATTTACTAACTCTGGTCGACCTATTATTTAGAAAGTGGGAAACATTTGACCCTTTAATTAGGGATGCACATATACAGAAAACAACAGGAGATTATTTTGGCAGATATTGTGATCGCAATATGCCATAAGATTTCATTTTTTTTCTTTTATGATGATGATGATGCAGTTTTTGTTGATTGATGCTGATTGGTCGATCAGGATGTCTCTGTGGCACCACAATGCCTATGATGTTAACAGTGTTAGCAACAATATTGTGACACATTTTACCTTTATCACAAAAAGAGTAGCTGCTGTGATTTGGATATTGCACTTGGCCATATAGTAATTTTGATCATATTTTGATTAATCGTGCAGCCCCAACCTTAATCCATAACCTAAAGGTGTTTATATGTGACACAGAAGAAGAACTGGGCACTATGACCCAGCAGATAGTCTACCCTTCATTTAGGGAGAGAGAAAAAAAGAAGGCTGTGATTAGTGGTGCTCGTTTGATGTCAGTGTCTGTATAAAACAGGGACTTTGAGCTGGCTTACCATTCAGCCACGGGGGGCCTGAGGAGATACAGCTCTGGAGAACTTGTGCCCTACATGCGGATTATCCATGACATCTTCCCAGATGTTGGGGCATCAGGACGCAGCCCTCATCATTCACACAACCCTCTGTGTCTTATCTGGCGTGTACTTACAGTTAGGGAGTTTTATTTTATGGGTAAAACCAAAAAGTTTCAATTGCTGCTGGGAAAGGATATTTGATTCCACGTTTTGGCCCCTGCGTATTAAAACCTGACGCATGTGAAGAAAATGAGGGGGACATGAATCCGTTCTTGTTTTTCAGACTGATTGTGCCATTTAATCTGACCGGAGGTCACGGATAAGGCGGCGTTGACCAAAAGCAAAGGCGAGTTTAGTGACTGAAAAGTTATGGAGCGCTCCGGTCCAGTCGAGGCAACTCAGCTGGTGAACACCACGAACGACAGTTTTATTACAGCTTCATCCACCGTGGACGAGAGCGCGGAGAGTCTCGCCTACCAAATCAGCCTGGCGGTGATTCTCTCTGTTATCACCCTGGCCACCACTTTATCCAACGCGTTTGTCATCGCAACAATCTCCCAGTCGAAGAAACTGCAAACTCCAGCCAACTTTCTGATCGCCTCTCTGGCCGTTACCGACCTCCTGGTGTCCATCCTGGTGATGCCCATCTGCGTCCTGTACACGGTCATCCACACCTGGACGCTGGGACAAGTCGTGTGCGACATCTGGCTCTCATCGGACATAACGTGTTGCACTGCATCCATCCTCCACCTGTGCGTAATCGCCTTGGATAGGTACTGGGCCATCACGGACGCGGTGGAGTACTCCAAGAAGCGCACGCCGGGTCGCGCAGCCGGGATGGTGGCCACAGCCTGGGTCATCGCCATCTCCATCTCCCTGCCGCCTCTCTTCTGGAGGCAGGTGAAGGCGGAGGAGCTGACCAGCTGCAGCGTCAACACGGATCATATTTTCTACACCATCTACTCCACCTTCGGGGCTTTTTACATCCCCACCTTGCTGCTGATTGTCCTCTACGGACGGATTTACGTCGAGGCTCGGAAACGGATCCTGAAGCAGTCGCCCAAGAAGGTGGGGAAGAGGCTGACCTCCGCGCACCTGGTCACCAACTCCCCCGGCTCCGCGGCGTCCAGCACCTCTGCGCAGTGCGGGAGACACGACACTCTGTCCAGCGACACCGCGTCCTCAACGAGCGAGAACCAGGTGAAAGTGACGCTGTCAGACGCGCTTTTGGAGAAAAAGCGGATTTCGGCAGCCAGAGAGAGAAAGGCGACAAAGACTTTGGGGATAATCCTCGGTGCCTACATCGTTTGCTGGCTGCCGTTTTTCATTTACACGCTGGTGGTGGCCACGTGTGACACATGTCTAAACCACGAGTTATTTGACTTTTTCACCTGGCTGGGATACCTGAACTCCCTCATCAACCCGATCATATACACCATGTCCAACGAGGACTTCAAGAAAGCTTTCCATAAACTTGTGCGCTTCAGATGCTGCGGGTCGTGAACACATGTTCCTCCATAAGATTGATTTATTTTTGGATAAAAGCTCTATAAATGTGTCTGAGACTATAGAATAGTAAGAATGCCATGAATAACATTTGACTGAGATTCACAATGAGACATTATACAATAAGTTGTGCATGCAATGGAGCAACCATTCATTTTCAGTCCTGCCCTAACCCTAACCCATAATGGAGATTTGAAAACAAAAAAACAAGACACAGAGATAAATTATTTCATACAATTTCCATGAATTTAAACCCACTTCCAAGACTTAAAATTAAGAATTTAATGTAATGAATGTAAAGGAAAAACAACACTGGAGATAAATCTGAATTACAAGACCTTCTTGCAGAGTGATGGGTGGAAATTAGTTTAATTTATGGTGAAATCACAGGATTACTTGAAAATGTGCGAGAGAAGATTCAATGCTGAGTTGTTTTTCTCCATGGACTCCTGTTTGGATGGTAGGCTACAGTAGATTCATAACAGCAAACATCTGGCATGATTTTATGTCAAAAATAATAATAATGAAAAAAATAAATAAATAAATAAAAATATGGCTAAATGACCGAGGATCCATTTTGCATTATGTGTAACAAATATGGCAGTTTTATTTTTAAAACTCATAGATCAACAATATGTATATATATATCCTGAAATTATAGCATATATTTTGATTGTGGTGATAGGCTGCTTGCTGCTGCCCTGTATGGTTATCTTATTTATTTAGAAAGGCAATTTATGCAGCTGGAAAAAAAATAAAAATAAAAAAAGGAGTCAGAAGTGTGCTTGTTGTACCAGGCACTGAAAAAAGATTCATACAATATCAGCATCAAACAAAGAAACTGTAGCTGATATTTACCCAGCAGAGCTGAGCACTGATGATAAGTTCAATTTTACTGAACAAACACCAACCCCCCCGTTTTGCTGTGTGTGTGGGTCTGTTTGCTGTTACGTTAAATCTCTATCTACAGTATGTTATATTCATGTGTGAAATGGTTTTGCCACCTCATGGTTATCGAGACTGATTTGCAGCTTTGAATTATTGAATCTGGCCTTCAGAGTTGCAGAATTAATGCTGATTATATGTCAGCATGATGTGAAATAAAGGTATGTTGTTCCAGGAATTCATCTCTTCACCGTCAGACACGCTGTGCAATAAAGGCTTTTAAGTATTTGTTTGGCACTGTTGTTCTATGAGTGAGCGTTTTGATACAAGCCTAAGTCCAGATGATCCATGATTCAGAACGATCAGTTGCTGTTTCTTTCATTTTTGTTGGAATGCTTAAAAAAAGCACAGATGATCTGACAGACGATTTGCAGTTTTATCACTTTTTCTCTTCTTTTTTTTTTTTCGGGTATTACAATGAAATCTAATAAGAGATTAGAGTAATGGCCCCAGCAGATCATGATGATGTGAAAATGAAATCCAACAATCTCTTGAGGCTCTTGCAGACGTGGCAGAGCATTTAACAATGCCAATCGGTTTAGAAGAATGTGCCTCAGCTCCTCCTGCCTTTTTTTTTTTTTCCTTTCCCCCAAGTCAGGATGAGATTCAGTTGTGGGTGTGATTGTCACTTAGTTTTGATTTCTCTACCATCTTCCGGCCCTTTCTCTCTCTCTGCTGTCTTCCTGCAGGCAGAGGAAGACACGTGCTGTTTGGTCAACGGCTGTTGCAGTTCAAACGGTCATGTGAGCGGCAGTAGCTGGTGATTTCCAGTGTAGGTACTTCACACACAATATTGTCAATGCACAATACACGCTTTCCATTTATACATTTTCATATGCCTCACTGTGCATGAAAGATGAGTGTACCTGAGCAAATGTTCAGAGCACGGCGTCAGGATTTTCTGTGGCTGTTCGAGTTTGTTGAAAGATTAAAAGGTGACAGCGTAGGCATCTTATGATATAATAAATAGACTATAGCTATTTAGTTGAGACTTTCACATTATTGAAGTGTTTCTATCATGTCTTGCCATGTCAAATATTGTCTAAAGAAAATATTTTTTTTTTACCTCAACCTCACCACCATATAAAAGGAGTAATAGGAAAACATTAAACAGTATAAATACACAAAAACTGTTAAAATTATGACCACCTAAGACTCACAAGACAAAAATGAGGCCAATGTCTCTGACCCAATTTGAAGCTGTGCTTGACCTTATTCATGAGAAGTTGATATCTTTTCATGCAAAGTGCATTTTCATGCGAATGAACAAAGAAGAAAAAAAAATTTTTTGCACGTTGGAATTTGCAAGACCCAATTTGCAAGGCAATCTTTTGATATACAAAATCTTTCAGGAATCACAAAGCAACAGGTTCACAGACTTGCAACACGTAATGTCTCACATAATGTGGGGGGAGGCTGTTTTTAAATGTATATAGCAAGAAATGTAAAACTGCAGCTCCTGCCTGGGCTACAGTCTTTTTTTGGGGGGTTATATGCATTATGAATATATGCATAGTGAATTAATTGGGCATGACATTTGTTTTCTTGTATCTCCTAAATGTAGGTAGAGCTGCCATTTTTAACCTAATCCTGTGTTTTGCTAACATAGTTGTTTTCCTGACAAGAACTTTGCAGGTAGAAACGTTACATTAAAACAGTGACAGAATTGTGCTTTTACTGAAAGTATCAAAGAAGTGAAAGTCTTTTTTTTCCCCCCACACATTTTTCTACCTTGTCCCTACCTGGCAGATACATTACCCACGATGCAACGTGACCTCTGACAGTGCGGTCAGAGATCGGGATGTGTTATTCTAGTCTAGTATCTGCTAATGTGGCCATGAGCTGCTGGCCTCTAGCAAAAATGAAGAATGGAAAACAGATAAAATTCCAGATTTTCAAACTTGTAGCTACTTGCAGCCGACTGAATATTTTACTTGAATATTTTTTCCATGCCGTGTCACAGATGGGATTGCACACTACTGGTGCTCATACTGCTGGTGTCACATGGTGCCTCAGAACAAATCTGCCGTGCAGGAAGATTGTTGATGTTTAACAAACACGGTTCATGGTTTCCTGCTGCCAAAAAAGAATTGCATGACTCACGTAGGTAACTGTGCTGTACCTCCAGCTGCAGGGAAGAACACATTCTCATGTTGTTGACACGGGATGATTGCACCGTGCAAGCAAATACATTAATTATACAATCACTTCTTTTTTTTTATTCGCTGAAGGTGCTGCATTACTGCTCTGTCACAGGATCGCTCTGGAGTCAAGGACGTTACAGATGAAATAGCTAGTGAGGCTGAACGCATGGATAATGAACCTATAAAATATTCTTTTGCTGAATGTAGGTTTGGTCAGCAGCTTTATTGTTTCACCCTTTCTGGTTGAAGAAGGTTCACGGCATTCATCACTTAAAAAACAAAGGCCCATCTGCTATTAATAAATTACCTCAACACAGCGATAACAATTGACCTTGACAGGAAGGAAAACGAGTCAGCAAGTCATCTATTAGGCAACATGGGAAGGTAAAGAGATTGAGGGTGAATAACAATTAAAAGGGTGTTTTTTAGTTTCTAGCAATTCTCCTTCTCACGCCAGTAATGACTATTTTGTAAGAATATACACCACATAGGCCATTATGAATTATTATTTATCTGCTGGCATAGTCATACACACTGTCCTTTTGAAATGTTGACCACTGAATTACAGTTGTTTGCTCTCTTAGAAATAGCCCTGCATGATAATTTCACACCCGTGGGGATGAAATAAAGATAATTGTAATCAATACCTATTTCTAAAACTATACATCTGCGTTGTACCGTGTGGATACGAAGCTAAAATTAGAAAGTGGAGTAAAAGCTGGAGCAAACCACTTCCCTATAAATGTCAACAGAAACTAAACACACCTCAGGTTTATATATGGATGAAGACTTCACTTCACAGTGTGTGCATGTGTGTGTGTGTGTGTGTGAAATCACAGCCGTCACTCAAGCGTGTCCTTTCCATGCTTCACAGCAGATCCACTGCCACAAGCAGTTTCAAAGTGACTTTAAGGCTCACAGCACTTTGCATTAGTTTTCCGCCTCGTGCACCTCGACTGTTTGTCTAGTATGTTCCTCTGCAGTCCAAATGAAAATACACACTGTATTTGGTCACTTTGCGATAGAAAGTCACTGTGATAGAGTAAAATAGTCTCATCACACTGGTGATGCAATCAACTGACTGTGGGACTGTCACTGTGGAGCGTGGATAATCTGTCATACTTAACATCCAGACCAAATTAGGCAGTTATGAGCACCACCTTGCGAGAGATAAGGGTGACCTCTGATTACCTGCATATTGACAACTTAATAACATGGTGATCTTGGGTTGACAGATAAAAAAGACCCCTGAGGACTAAGAAAACTTCAATTTGTTAAATCCCATTAAAACCTGGTGATAGGGCATTTTGGAGATGCAATATTTTCAGAGATGAAGTTTGGTTTAATTTCATCATGCAGTACCATGCAATGTCACTCATACATATTACATACATTTTTGATGAAATATATCAAGAAACATAAAATCCTAAATATGCAAAGTAGCACAGAAATAATGGGAGAAATAAACATTACATTTTTTAAAACTAAATCAAATTTCAATGCAACAATTCAGATGAAATCTTTAGAGAATGGCATTAACCAGAAACTCACACTGAAAAAAAAATCAAAACATTACAATCTATATAGTTAAAAGTGGGATAACAGGAAAAGCATTGACTACACAAACTGAAATTTGTTTCATACTTGGTGAAGCCTTGTTAAATATTTTCTTCCCCCACACTGGGGATAAATCACGTTTGCTTTCATAATCTATATGCTATTGAGTACTTTGAATAAATATATTTAAAAACAATTTACTATCTTGCTGTTATAGAGAAGAAAGCACACAGACAAAACAACGTATATGGGGATGAGCAGTGCAAACCTTTTAATATTTGAGTTGATCTTTGAGTCTGTAGTAAACGCAAAGACCAGGTTTAATATATATATATTATATTAAATATTTTTCTTTCAGGGACAAATTAATTTCTTAAAGCAACAATTGAGGTCTAACGTGTGACTTACTCTGCTCATCAGCTGTTTCTGAACTTCATGTGTAAACTTTAACCAGCCCTGTCACCACCTGTGCCTTTCAGGGCACACAAAAGTTAAAAGTTTAAAGAGAGTAAACTGAGCTGCTGTCTAATAAGGAGCTGGCCGGAGTGTGTGTCTTGTTCTTAGCTGACATTTCTGCTGAATTTGAAATTCCCCTGCACAGAGGTCAAACATGCTGCACTTTATTCAGTCTGTGTTTAAAGGCGGAGATGCTACAACAGAGAAGATGGCAATTCAACACAAGGGTATATTTTTTTTAATTTAATTTTATTTTGTTTTATTAAAACGTCTGGACCTCTGATACATTAGTTTGTTATGATGATCTAAATGATGATCATTCAGAATTATTTAAAAATTCTGGCAGCAGGACTTTACATATAGCTACAAACGTAGTTTTGTCTTTAAACTAACTAAACTGAATTTGGATGCACTGTTGGGCCTCTTTTATCAGATGTATAATTTGTGAAATAACAAAGCTACGTAATTGTGAATAAAATCAACACACACAGATGGATTTCTGTTTTGCTGAGATCCTAGACGAATATTAATGAGGGTTTTTCCTCACCTAGAGGATAATTTACATATTGTTTATTAACCTTTTGATATTAAGCATGAGAAGGTGCATTGAGATGGAAACTTGACTAGCATGTTTGTAATTTCCCATTTTCACAAGCAATAACACCACAAAATGTCACTGAAGCTATTAGCATGAAATTTGGGTGACACAACCTAATTCAGCCTTTCTTCCTCGTCTACAAACCCCCGAGCTTCTTGTCACTCTAATAAGCAACTTTCTCCTCACACACTCCCACCTACAGCCCCCACCTCGCTTTTAAACAAGCTTCCTGCACATGTCAGACAGTTTAACACAGGTTTGGTATTTACGTTCTGCATTAAGAGCAATTTTTCCTCAAAAAGCTGATATTATAACCTTAAACCACTAACTTTTTGGTTAATTTCTTGGCTTCCCTTGAAAGAGCTATTTGCAAATTTTACCATTGTTACATAGCAAACGTCAGCATTAACAGCTGTTTACCTACCAGAATTTCTATCTCTTCTTTTCTCCTTCTGAGGTTAGCATGCTAACAAGCTAGCTCCAGCCCGGTTGATGGGTCTCGTCATGTTTACTTCAGTCTCCCCTGAGGAAGAACCGTTTCTCAAAGGATGTATTATAACCTCTTGTCTTGTAAATGCAAAAATAACTGAAGTTCTTGTCAAGACTGGGGAGCAGACACCTGTTGATGCTAACTTTAGCTAGGTAGCAGTAGCAAAATTTATAAGTAGCTCTTTTAAAGGACAGGATTGAAAAGGATTTCTTATGTTAATATAAATGTTTGTAAGACCTTTTAAAATTAGCTTTTCATGACTGAGGATTTAATAAAAATAATTTTCACTCATGGTCATATGATTTTTTTTTTGATACTCTGGACATCCTGATATAATTTTGAATCTATGTCACATGCAAATGTGTTTTCCAGCCTATTCACTATTGCAAGTCAACGATGGTCCTTCCTTTAAGTCACTTTTGAATAGTAAAATGTAAGAATAGCCATTAATAATAAATACCATTAAATTAGTGTAATGAAAAATATTGTTTATATCATTATATCTGAGCAGCAATAGTAGGAGGAAATAACTGTCTTTCCTGACTCGTACAGTCCATTTCTTTAATCCCGAATCAAAATATATGAAATTAGTCTAAATGGTTTCCTCTAGCGATGTCATAAAAACTGAAGTGACTCTTGGGAAATCATTAAACGGAGCATGAATTATATCTAACACTGTGAGATCATATGGAAAACATTGCATCTACTGAGGCATAGTACAGCAGCCTGGAAATCACAGCACCATTAAATCTGGAGTTCAAACAGCGGTGACAGTGGCTGGACCAGAGACTCACACAGCCCACTCCCACCACACACCCAGACAAACCCAACACTAAGGCTTTCTTTCCCCAACACAATAGCAAGAAATCATGATATGAGTGTCTGTGGAGGGTGTAGATGAATGAAATGTGGTTGATTTACCATCAGCTGCTTTTCCAAGTCATCTACCTATTACCTATAATTCCTAAAGGGCCACAAGTTAATCCTCACCACACTGTCCTGAACTGTGTCTCAGTTGAAGCTGCATGTGCTCCTTGAGAGCAAGGCCAGCCATCATACAGAGAAAACTCATTTCAGCCCAGTCAGACGAACTGGGGGGGATTTGTAGGTTGTACCGGCCAAACACACTTTCTAACTGCAACTGGACTGGCATGAGGGTAATTTATTTGTCATTATTAAAGAAGGAAGAACATATAGGGCAGCAAAAAAGGATTTAAACTGGAGGGGAAGCAATGTTGCCCTAACAGCTTGAAGTTAACATGTTGCTGTCACTGTGACCCCTGATTGAATGGTCATATACTGACCAGCATAGAAACAGCTCAGACAACTGAAATTGCACATTTGACCAAGATGAAAAGGGCAATTAAGTCTAAAGTCAATTTTAAAATAAATTATCTTTCTCACAAAGCCCAAGTCTGTCTGTGAATAATCAGTATGCTGTGATGTAGTATGAATTCTCTGTGGGAGGTTAAGATTCAGGGCACTGTTAATTTTGCATCCTGACAGGTACTTGTGTTTTCTTAGCTATCTAAAAAAAATCTCCATAAATGAGGAATACCATCTTGGCCATTTCATTATTCAGAATTCAAATGCAAGGAGAAAGCTTAGCATCTCCAGACAAAGCAAGAGCTCCGCTCTAAGTAAAGCCAAGCTGACATGATTAAAAATGTCTGATCCACTTAATCTCAAAGTAAACACACAAAAGCACGCAGAAATGAGCAAAAGCACACACGAATGAGAGCAAAGATAACCTCTGAGCCAGTAATACTCTCCTGTATTGTCTGCTCTGCTCGGTGTAGAAATGTGAATGCATCAGTCTCTAAATTTGTTTAATTTTTTTCATATCTTTTCATGCTTAACTACTGCTGCACCCAACTCTGTCCACAACCACTGCAACCCCTCAGTATTACATTTGTTCGACTGTGGCTAATGCAGTTTTGACAGGTTAATATTCTGCATCAGATTCAGTCACGGTGTCTGTGCTGCCTCAGTCATGCTTCCTTGGGCTGTAAAGCAGGTGTGGATTAATATGCTGGGACAGAAACGTAGCTCTGATGGGCTGTCGATTGACCTGACCTCCTTCTCAGCTTCTCACTCTTCCCCCCTCTTTGTTCCCCTGCCATAGAGCGCTGTTTCTCCAGGTTCATCCCACTATTTTTTCATCTTCTCCTCCCTCCAGTGTCTGTCTCTCACTCAGCCTCCCCTCCGCCATGCCTTGCTCTTCATCTGGTCGACCTCTCTTTTTCTCGTGTGTCTTCCCCTCATCCATTCCCCATTTCACTTTCAATTTCTTCATGTCATTTGTCTCCCCCCACCTCCCTCCCTCCTGTCCTCGATCACTGCCTTTTCTGCTGCTGTACTCTGCTCTGACCAGGTAAAATGAGGTCTGCCCACCGGGAACATGATAAACAGGCTCCATTTCACTGGATACAAGGAGCCATGGTTCCTTCCTCCTTCTATCATGGGAACAAAGCATTTTAACTCCTCTTCAGCTCAGACAGCTCAGGGAAAGCCCCGTGGGTATCTACACTGGCATGCCTAACACAGAACAAAGCCATGAGTGATTAATCTAGTCTTACACATGTCAACTATAGAGAACATTGTCCAGAATCCCTCACAAACCCTATTTCAACTTTAATAGGCCATTTTTTTACTGATCCCGGGTGTATGCATTAATGTTTTTTCAGAACTGCAGTATCAGTGTGTGAAATCAGTGTGTATTTGTGCTGTGTTTGTGTGTGTGGTTTGTCCTGCCATGGTATCATATGAGCTGCTATCTCAACATCTCGGTTGTTTGAAAGTTTGCTCGTCAGTGTTTTTTAATCAGACTTTGTTCGACTCTTACAACGTGTTTTTTATCTTAATGACACACATGTTTGCCTGTGGTATGGTCTGTATGATGCACATAGATAGATTTTGATGACATCTGTCTTTAGTACCAAAAATCCAAACTGACTTGACTGAAGTCAGTTAAATATTTAGTTTAACAGTTTTCCTCCATGGCCTCCTTTGGTCTGTGGTTGATGTTTACACCAGTTTGGGTAATAAATTTACTATTTTGCTATTCACCTTTATTTTCTTGGTGTATTTACAATAAGTTTGATTGTGTGACTGCTTCCGTTTCATGCTTTGTACTTATTTTTAGTGAACTTGTTCAAATCTCAGGACCTAAACCAAAAGAACTGACCTACAAAAATAAAGCCCAAACTGTAATAAATCGTGGTTTGCCTTAAGAAGTTTAGGATTATCATACAGACAAAAAAAAAAAAAAAAAACCCTAAACATCTTGGCAAAGCATGAGTTCGCTTGCATATTTTAAAGAACAAAACTATTCAACACTATTTTAGTTCATTTCAATACACCAAAGAAAGAAACTGGTTCAACATGTATATTGTATATCTGACTGTATTTCTCAACATCACAAAGAATATAATGCCTGTAATATGCACTCAGCATATTACAGCAGCTTCCCAGTGTTATTTACTCCTTGACATTAGTATAGTCAGAGCATTTCAGAAGTTACTATTTACTTAATCAGATAAGACTTTTTAAGGCCCATTCCAGCGCTTCAGACTTTTTAGTACAGATGAAACACTGAGTATGGCGTGTTTTACATATTCAAGGAAAAGTTTAGTTTACATTAATTTGCTTACATCATTAGAGACTTCAAAGTTGCACACTTGGCACCATATCACAATCAAGATCTTATAAGTTTTTATAGCCTGACTGGCAACCAACAATAATGGCAAACAATGGCAAAATGTTAACTTGCAACTTGAGCATGTTTCAGGTTTCAGGTTTCATTTTCTGAAAGTTCTCTATTACCAACTTTCTGAAAAAAAAAAAAAGGAACGCATGTATATAGGTTTGTATGTATGTGCATAATTAATCACAACATCATTATGGACTCCATAAGAACTTTGTTTGTTTCTGACTGAATTATTTGTGTATCTGCAGAGGCTGAACATACTTTTCCTCCTCTCTGACTTCAAACAGTTGTACTTTTGCCTCCCGAGGGGACAATTAAATATGCTGCCCTCTGTTGGTGGTTTTGTAAACTGGGACACACTGGAGCGCAACAACATGGATGAGAAATATAGGACATTAGCACAGACTTGACAGGTTTATACAGGAATAATCTTTTAATATGAGCAGGAGTCTTCACCCGCTTCATTATTTTGATGTTTTATATATTTATGTATTTAATTGGCTGTCACTCAAAAAACAAAAAGTGGTTTTGGACTTTGTATCTGTATGCAGACATTCACAAAAGCACTTTTTCTTTCACAGTGTCTCTGTGTAACTTCAAATTTGCTCAGATTTTATTCTCTCGGTCTCCATTTTTGTTTACTTTTGTTTGTTACTGAGGGTGGGGGCATGGCTCAGGTGCAGTTCATAGCTCAATCCCAAACCCAGGTTGCATAAAACCATATGTCAAGTCAAATATGTGGATGGTGATGTTCAGAAGCGATGCCAAAGACAAAAACAACAACAACAACAACAACAACAACAACAACAACAACAACAACAACAACAACAACAACAACAACAACAACAACAACAACAACAACAACAGCCTCAGATATGTTACTGCCAGCACACATACTGACCGGTCTGACGATTATCTATGAATACATGCTGCTAAGACTGACCTTTAGCATTCAGTCACCACACAGCAGTCTATATACGTCTAAATGAGTGTGAACGGGTTCAAGAGCTTCACACATTCAGTGGCATTAATTCACAGGCGGCTACACCTATGAACACATCTTCATCACAGATTATGGAGGATTTAGATCATCCTCACGTATGAACTCCAGTGCCAGGTCACATAGTGTATGCTGGCACAAGCATTTAAACTCTGCACTAGCAATGGCACTTTCACTGCTGCAGGTCTAGTAGAGTGGATCCCACTGATAATCAGCCCAGAGTGGATTTTCCCAGAGAGGAGTGTTACGACAAACATGACTAATATTAGACTGTTAGCCCGCAGGCACCAGTCTTTCTATGCTCTCAAAGGGAAGGTTAAAAGCTGGCACTTCACTGGATATGAATCACACAGGTTTTTCTATGTTATATTGATGTCTGCCCAGGTTTTCTTGTGCTCTGCTGCTTTTGCTGCAATTGCAGAAGCAGTAAAACTGAGAAAATGTGTATTGAGTAATGTGTAATGTGTATAAGTATGCGTAATGTGAGAAAATGCAATTTGATTGCATAACAAGTAACTGACTAATATGACAGTAAAAACTAAATTTTGATATACTACTGCTGTCTGCTATGTTTAGAGTAATCAAAATTAATTGATCTGAAATTTAATAAATATAGGATGAATGAGTGAAATATGAATGAGTTATGATTTCCAGTTCATGTTCAAGTAATTGTTTCTTGGAGTTAACTGCTTCTTTATGAAGGCCAAACTAAATTACCAAGATGGTTGTGTCATCAAAATGTTCATTTATTTATCTATTTTTTTCAGCTTTCACTTAATATTTCTCTCCTGCTGTAATTATCTCTGACTATTTTACATGCTATTTTCACTGAAACTATATATTTAAATGGCACAAAAAGATGCAAAATGTCAGTTGATAGCTAATATTTGTGTGGTTCTACTTCTGGGACACTTCTTTAATAGTGGTGGTCACTGCCATTTACTTAATTAAAAACTGACTTTAGTATCAAAATTGTCAATTATTTTTGGTTTAAATTATATAAAACAGTTCATGCACACCCATGCATAACTTAGTAAGAGTTACAAATGATAGGTATAACAGCAGAAGCATCTTTTGCTGTGGCAGACTTTGCCAGCTGGAGACACTCTGGCTCTGTCCCTAATGAAATAACCCTTTCTGACAGATGGCAAGTACCACTTTCCCACTGCTGCATAATTTAAACTGACCTCTCTAATTGGACAATGATTCAAGTCATCAGCCACTGGGAGAAGGGCAAACTTGTCAGAATAAAATCCTGGTTGAGACTGACAAGGATTTGTTTATGTTTGGAAAAATATCAATGTGACCCATGAATATGCAGTGAAGCTAAAAATACATTATTAATCTACAAGACTCAGCAACAAAATTAGGCTGCTTTTATGCACGATGCTAAAATTCAACAATTAATTTGCATAAGTGTCAACTTATTAACTTTAACTTAATAGCACTAACACTGAGGGCTGAATGTCAAAATTCCTCCTAATCCTCACTGTGAATTTAGAATCTTTAATTTAAGATTGACCCCTACCTGATCTCTGACCCTGACCGTAATCCTGATGGATTTGGGTCAGGGTTGATTATATAACACATGTAAAGTGCAATAAAGACTCAACAGTCTAAACTCTGTTGTTAAGTGTGGATGTAATGCTCATCTTCAGTTCAGCCCCAGAGTCAGTGTGGGTGTACTGTAGCTTATTTCAGTTTGTAAATGTATCTGATATTACCCCTGTTTCAACTAAAATGAATGCCCTGATAACATCATTTCTTTTTAGTTTTTCTGAGAGAAATTTTGGAAGGTACCATTGGGAGTTTTTGACCACAAGTGTTGCTATAGACCATTAGTGTCATATACTCCACCATCTGCAGAAGACAGTAATGACCCTGACTAACCCATGGATGGAGGTAAACAAAACTGTATGACTAACACGACTAAAATGAGATTATTTAATGCAAAGAAATGAAATGTAAAATTAATCAAATGAGTTTCCCAAACAGGTCAACAGGAACACATTGGGAAATGAGGGAAGCTGTTCAGTGCAAGAATAAATAATATGATAGTTGAGGGTGGAAGCTGCACTCATACGTGTGGTGTGAAAGATGTTGCTTGCGATGGACCCATAGATATTAATCTTCCCACTCTGTAGTTGCCCTTGGCTCTGCAGACCATTTTAGTGTCCCTCAGCTTACTGTTTTGGTTTTAAAGCCCACAACTTTATTGTTTTATTTACTCCCATGACTCTCATTTACATTGTTTTCATCTGAAGCAGACAAAAAAACCCCACTGTACTCTACCTGCCCCAAGTTATTGACTCCTTCGTGTATGCTTGACAAGTACATAGGAAACTATTAGCCATGACAACCTCTGCGCTCTAGTAGGCAAAACACAAATGAGATATGCTTGAAAGCTGTGTCACACTGAGGTGCAGCAACAATCATTAGTTCAAGGTTCAGATTACTGTGTCAGAAAACTGCCTGGATGGATTATGTTGCTCTTGGGAAGGCTTATTTACTGCAGCAAATTGTTAACAACCAACAAGGCTGGCTAATCCTCTTCACAGGAAGAGGTGAGGGTGGAGACTAACAACATGGAGCCTTCCTACCCTTATACACCATCATATGAGAGGCCACACATGCCTCCACTGTTTCTACTCGCTTCTTTTTACACAGCCATCAACCCCGGCAGCAAAACCTGCAGAGAGAAGAGAGGTCATGTAGAGGAACAGTGGGGACAATCTTTGGATGTGACCAGAGAAGAAGAGCCTTGTTTGCAGTGCAACTGGAATTACTGTACAAAAAGAAGATGCTTCAGGAAGTACAGTTGTAACAAGGCAGATAAGAGAGGAAGGAGACCAAACAGGAGCCTCTCCAGCAGCCAGCACACAGGGGACAGGAAGGACAGGGTTAAAAGTGAACACTGCTCCTCACAATCAGAAGTGAGGCCTGAAATGCTGAAGAGTAAGAATGTGGCACATTGTTTGACGGGTAACAGGGTGTAGCTGTACTGAACAAAACTGCAGCCCTCACCTCACTTGACACCCACTGCCACCTCAGCACCCAGGAAGGAGGAATCTTTCACAGTTGGACAGTGACACGTAGAGGCAGACAGAGACACAAAAAGAGGCTGGGTGTCAGTGGTAAACTTGTGGGGGAGTAGTTATCTGGTCTGAGCTGGTTGGCAGATCCCCAAGTTTGTTCAGCTGACAGATGAGGGTCCAGAAGGTGGCTAACAGGATGAGGCCAGGCGGCCACGTGGCCCTGCAGGGATTACAAGAAGCAAGAAGAAGGTAAAGAGATTAGACTCAAAACGGAGCCTGCTTTTTTAACCTCATCACTGTTGTCACACTGACAGCGCAGAAGTAAACTCCTGAGCCAAAATTTCATCTGTTCCCCGTCTCTCCTTCCTCTACCTCTCCTCCCTCCCTTGTTCCCTTTACTTGTCCATCCATGCTGCCACTGCTGTTGCCTACAGGGATTCAATAGCATCCAGGAACTAGCTGCTGCTGAGGAACTGAGCTGGAGCACAGATAGGAGTGGACTGGACTCCCTCCTTTGGTGCACTCTGCTGATGGACTCACGCTAAAAAGGTTCTGGATCTTATTGTTGTGTGCAACAGTCTCTTCACAAATGACAACTTCGGGCTCGAAAACCACATAAATTAGCCCATCATGCTTTTGAAGTCAGGATTATTCTTCACTTTGTGTCTGTTTACCCTCCAAGCAAGTCAAATCAAAGGTAAGAATCCAGGCTGGGATTCTAGTTATTGCTTTTCTTTTGTAAATGGAGAACAAAGTTGCTATTTGTTTTCACAGTAGTTACAACAATCCAACTCTAAGACAGTATTTTCTGTCAATAAAATAAAAAGCCTGTAATTTATCTTTTCCACAAATGGATCATAAAGAAATTTGGTAACGCAAGAACAAAGGACGCTGTCCACAATACTTTGAGTTTGAGAAATCATTTTGATGTAAAGATCTTCCTCCAGGTTTTCTATCACTGAGACTTAAAGAGCTCACAAGTCACTTCAAGGACAACTGGGTTTTCTACTTTGAAGTGTGTGTGTCTGACTTTGCATATGAAATAACTCAGCAAACTACGAAATGCCAGCTCATTCTCAAACATTGATTTTTAGAAAGCAGCCGGCGAACCACTTTTAAGGTCATGAATATTCACTGTAAATTTAACAGGCAGTGACATATAATAGATGTTCACTGAGAAAGATAGCATCGTTTCACCAGTGATAACATTTGCGACGGCGCTGGTTGTCTTGTTCAGCGTGATGTGCCTGTGTGAGCTCATTATCCTGAAGGAAACAAAAGCCATTCTGTTTGCAGTGGCGCAGGACACTAATCTTTTCTGGCTTGTAGTTCTGCTGTGAGGCCTTTCTGTGGCTGCTCTGGGCATTAAGGCCCGCTCTAACACTCCCACCCCTCCACTCAGGCCCCCGTGTCTAAGCATGTGCAAACACACATAACTTGGCTTGACTTGGCTAGATTTCAGTCTGAGCCGCTGGTATGTTTGGAAAAGAAAGGTTCGTCATGAATGGTTGTGCACAGGGGGCATATTTACCCAAAATGCTACAGGCTACAATATCAATGCCCACACATTCTTCACATGTTCTTGGTGTTGGGCCAAATTTGGATCTGAGGAAAACAATATTGTGCATTGTAGTGGTTATTATTTATGTGTAATACAGAGATTAACACAGTTTTTCCTTCTTTATCTTTTTGCCTTGAACAAAACATCAATGAATGACGCTTTTTAATTTTTTTTTGACCAAGTTTTTGACCAATTGCTTAGTTAAGGACACTAGTACAGCTGGCCTGGCCATTCCTACTTAATTCATGCTACGGCATTAGACAGGAGGTATATTGCAATGCAGCCTCAACAAAAGAGAAGAGATATAAGAATGTATATTCTACATAAAGTCACCGTAAAATGTAACACAGTGACAACACAACTCACACAAATCATTACATTTTGCATTTGCCATATGAAAATACAGTGTGCAAGAGCTGCATGGTGACACTAAAATTGCACAATGACAAACACACATGCTCTGAGAGAGTGACCTAGTTAAACTATACGTAATTAAAATCAGATTACTATTTCCTTCATAAAATTAATTCACAAATGAGCATCTTTTAAAAAAGGCCTCCCAGAGTACAAGGAAATGGTTTTCAAATCACAGTAAATATATATTCAAAGCAAGAAGCAAAAACTTTCTGTCATTCAACCAATTGACCAATTGTTAATCATTGTATTGTCATTTTACCATCTGTGTGATCACAGCTAGCAAAATTCAAAAAGCATTTTCAATTTCAGAAACATCTACAAGTCTCTTCAATAGTGACATCTCAGGAGTCCTTTAATGCTGTTATGTATAAAATGTTGCAGGTTTTGTTTAACTGATATTGTATTGCATTGCACTTGCTTCTACAGGTGTTTGTGGTTTTTGTATTCACCTACTCCAGATACACACACTTACAGCTGGCAGCAGGCTCTCACCTGAAACCCACGTGGATTATTTCTATGATAGATGGTCTCTTGTTGTTTGGTTTTGGTTCACACAGTGTTGCTGCTACATGCTGAAGATCAGGTAGCACAGCTCAGGATTTATGTACAGAGGTGGTCCTCTTGTTTACCTCCAGCTAGAAGCCCGGTCTCCGATGTCAATGTAATGGTGATTATATTATTTACTGGCTTCATTTTTTTTTATAACCTTCCTCTTGTCCCTTAACCCACAGGAGGCACAGTGTCTTATTTGACCTCCAGTCTGTGTTTTGGGGCTCATAAATCCTGGCTTATTGTCTTAAGAAGCCCTCTGAGGTTTGCCACCTGGCATCACAATGAGTGCCTTTCTTCTAAAATAGCTTAATTCAATGGGGTGACTGTGTTAGAGAAAGTTGACTGGCATACCAGCTTGTGTAATGGTGCAGAATTACCTTCCTGTAATACCTCATCAGGGTTTGTTTTTTTTTCTTTTTTACTAAGGTGATCAAAATTGGGGCAGTTCTCCTCATCATGTGTGCAGCATCTCAGTGGAATCATTTACAGAAACAGGCCTGTGTGTGTTTGTGTTATTGCTCGATCGTGCTTTTTTTCCCGTAACGGCTGAAATGACTTGTACGTCACATTAATCTCCTTAAGGTTTGTGTGTGCACGCACATCCGTTTTCAGATGTAATCCACACGCTTGCATTTCTGCACATTCACACCTGGACGCTGCCCAGTACAAACTCATCCTTACACCTTTGGCCACTGAGCAGCTTCAGTGAAGCCAGGTCCAGGTGAATGAAGTCGCCTCAGGGCGTCTAAGCAACTGTTCCTGAGAGAGTGTTATTCATTCACTTTCTCTCCACATCTGTGCACTTTCTCTGCATTCAAAATCACATCCTTCCCACTGTTAACCAGCATGTTGAAGTCTCAGACCCCAGATGTTTTTACTCTACAGTGAACTGAAAAGCTCAAGTAACTCATTTGACCTTAACACAATACAAAACATACACAAAGGATTTCTTTGTGTTATATTGTCCCAGAATAGGGACAGGCACCTTCCATGCAAATATACTTTTCACTGCAGAGTCAGATGCTATTTATAAAACAGTGGCAGAGAGAGCAGCAGTGACCTTACAGTAAGAGGGCTAAACACATACAATGAGGTAACTTGTTGGATTAAGTATCTGTCAAATCAAATACTCCTGAGTGGAAGCTGGTGTTAACTGTCTGATTCCTCGACACGCTCTGCAAGACTTACAAAGATGCACTTTGACGCTAGCTTTGTTCATGACATGGACAATGAAACCTTTTATGTTGCACGAGGAGGATTTCAGCCAAAATCCAAAATGTTGTATTATTCATTGAAAGCTGTTTTATATTATATTTCATTATAACAGCCAAACTCCACCTGAATTTAGTTTTGGCTTTGTGTTGTCACCCAACAGTCATACACACAAACACTTTATACTAATAAATGAGAAATCTTACACTTATGTGATAGTCCACAACATTTCAGTTACTTATCACAAAGCCCTAAGCTTATTATGTTTACTCAAACATAATTTTCTGAACATTATTAAATTCTTCCTACACTTCTAACTTCACTGAATTCTCTTGCAGACCTTCATGACCGTGGTTTTTCTGGACTCAGGGATGTGAAATACAGATACTTTCTGGAAGCCTCGAGACCAATCAGACACACTGCAAATGTCAAAGCAGAGCAGGACAGATATCGGGGGAAGAGGTCAGCGCTGTTCACCACAGGGGTCAAAGTGTGTCCCCAGGAGACGATGAAAGCTGTCATCGGCAGCCATCGGGCCTATTACAAGCTGAGAGGTAGAAGGACAGGCACCAATATTCTTCAGTGTGCAAGTATTCTGTGAATAACCATAAACTGTAACTTTAATGCATAATCAGGACCGAACAACTTGCAATGCAATCAATAACCCCTTCCTTAAAGTCTCTCTGTGTTAAATGAAAATAAAGTACTTAAGGTGTCTTGGTGTTTGAATAAATTTTGATTTTTGCTTCTATGATGTTGCTCGAATGTTGAACGTTTGAATGAATGTTTTGATTTGAAAGGACAGCAAAATATATTCCAGTCCTCACAAATATATGTAGTTATCTAAATTATTGTAAGTAGATATTCAGTATTTGTTTTTGGTGTTGAGAGTGTGGTGACACTGATGTGAAGCCACTGGATGATGCAACAAAGCTGTTTATTGCAGGCTTTAGAAAACAGACTTGAGATAATGAAGTTATGTGCAAATATGTTTTTGTCCAAGACAGATGCATTGTGGATGATTTAAGATGCTAGACTGACACCTTGGGTGTTACGAATGGTTGATAATAGAAACTGTTCCACGACAGCTGCTGTGGCGTATGACTTTAAAATGAGGCTGATTCATTTGGTATATTGGAGGTAATGGCTTTGCTCCAGAAATGAGTCTGTTCGAGAATAAATTTCCCACAGGCGTCGAGCTATTGGACAATGTGAAGCTTGTTTTCCCCACAGAGGCAGACAAAACATACTGTAGCTTCAGGGTGGGTCTTTGTGCTTGTGAGTTTAATATTTACAAAAATGCCATGAGCATGCAACGTTTCTTAAACATACAGTTTGACATTTACTGAATCAGGCTTTACTACTGATTCGCTCTTATATCATTCCTCCTCCTCCTTTCTCTGAAGGAAATTAAAAAGAAATCTTACCAATAAATTGTTAAATTACAGCAAATTTCCCTTATGCATGAATGCCAAGATTACTATAACTAGATGATCTCTCCATGCTCTAATTTGCCTCCTTTATGTCCTTGTTGCCAATGTATGAAATACTGTGTCTAACCATCCTTTGTTTGGACTGTTCTCATACTTATCTAGCAAGTATGATGTATATCATCGGATATTTTCTGAGAAAAGTTAAAACAATACATTCATAAAGTTCTATGACTTATCTTCAGTTTGTCAGGAAGCCATCTGGGAAGCATTTCGGATCTTCTTGGACAGGGTCCCAAACTCAGAGGAGTACCAAGCATGGGTCTACACCTGCCAACATGAAAACCTCTGCATGGACGACCTGGCTCAGAACTTCAGCAGCTCTCAGGAGCATCTGGAGATGGTGGCCAGGGTGAGTTTTCACTGCACGTCTGTTTTCTTGTTAATCCCCAGTGTAAATCTGTGATCACCAATATCGAGTTTCTTATTTCCAGAGAGTGGTGGAGCAGACTGAAAGTGAAGGGTAGGTGCAAACGTCCCTCTTAAAATTTGCATGAAACGTGCTAAACAATTAGTACATAACTGAAAGATAATTATCAGTGTTTTCATTTCCACAGGCATCAGAGAAGCTATTAACACCTCAACTCAAAATGTTCAAAAGATGTTCACGCTAACTAAACTGTTGCTACTCTAGCCAGTAAAAAGGACATGGGGATGTTTCAATCAAGAGTGATTAATAGTGAGGAACAAAGACACTCAGACACACAGCTGAGATGGTGAAAGGGTGGGATGGGTTACAAAGTCTTCACGGTGCTTAAATGACAGCAGAAAGAGAGAAAACACTTTTAAAGAAACTTCCTGACTGAAATTCTCTAAGCAAAAAAAAAAAAATTGACTTGAAGTCAGGATTCTTGGCCAATAAAGTCCAGAAAATAGTTGCTTATGAACACATCACTAACTAGTATTTTGTTGTTTTTTTTCCCCAGATTTGTCACTGGGACCCCAGAGCCGGGAAGGGAATGTGAGTTGGATATGAACACATCAATATTGTTCAGTGAAAGCAATGACATTTCTTTATGAGCTTAACATCTGTCAATCAATTTTCATAATAGCTTGAGAGATTCATTTGTGAGTTACTATCTTTTCTTAGGCACCTGGACACCCCCCCTGATTTTGCTTCCAACTGAGGCGGATGTGGTGAGATAATCCACAACTTTCCAGAGTCACAATCTTTTGTGCTTAGCTCAAACTACCTGAGCCACAACCACTAAAACTATATCACTATAATTATTATACTGTACTGTTGGCTTCTGTTTGTCAGATCAAAAAAGATCCCAACATGATAAAAGAGAACTATGAGGAGTACATAGTTGAGTTCAGTGTCACCATCGTGGACCCGATGTACAGCGAGCTCCTCAGTGACCCCGAAGCTCCACAGTACAAAGACATCACGCGAGAGCTCACAGACAAGGTGAGAGTAGAGTGCAGGGTTCACACGGCACATGTTAATACTTCTCTGTGCTGTCTGCTTTGCCCTCCTATAAACACGAAAAGCCCTTTGACAGATGTTCTCTGTTTTAAAAACTTTTAAAAGGATAATAAAACTATGATATTGTTAGGGAAAGGAGCATTGCCGTGAAAATGTGTTCTAATAAACTGGATTTCGCACAACAGCTGTTTGGCCAACGATTACCTCTTTGCCGAACTTCTATATTTCTCTCCGCTTATTTCCCCCCCTTCAAAAACAAGACCATTCTTTCATTTATACATGTTCCCTTAAAATGAGCTCAATGCAACCGCCAGTTTCTATGATATTGTATTGTCAGGTGTAAAACTCACCCTGATTGATTTAACAGCTTTAAAGTTGCAACCACTGATAAGACTTCTAAATGACCACAAGCCTGGAATAGTAAGATCTAATCACGTAGATAATCTCTGAGTAAGAGGGCATTGACTGAGACTCTGAGCACGGCTCTTAAGAACGACTCCTGATGGTGAGAAGCCACAGACTCATGTCTTTTGATGGAAATGTTTATCAGATAGTGTAGGCCGGCACAGAATAGCTAAATGTGCATGTGTGATAACAGGATATTGCACAAATGTTAATTTTGTGCATTCTTAAAGCTTAACGTCAAGGTTGCAAACATAATGGAAATGCATGTCTTATTTAACAGCAGCTGCTTTTGCTGATGTGAGATGAAGAAGCGAGCGTGGTTTTGTCTGCATATGGCTGACATGGCTCCTACAAATTCTTCATACGACTTGCCTTTTTTTGTTTTCCTGTTGCCTGTTTGCAAGTCGCTAACTCTTCCCGTTATTTCAGAGCCTGTTAATCCTCCTCTGTATTCCTCTGGTTGAGTCCCACAACCACATGCACACCTGTTTCCAGTCTCCTCACCAGATTTGCTTCCTCTTGCGTGTTTTGGCCTTTAGTTTATTATAATCATTTGCTTTTCGTTTTTTGGATCGGCCTACATGCCTTGGCTCAGACGCTTCATCATTTATTTTATTTAATTGGTTTTAGAGAGGATTTTTTAGAGATACACATGACAAGCCCAGCATTGCATTGCATTTTTCTTTCAGATCCTTTTCACTCTCCTGTTTTTCTTTGTACAGATGCTTAGTGTGTTTGAAAAGGTTCCAGGATTCAAAGAGATTCGTATTCTGGGATTTCGGTGAGTTTCATTAAGGATTTCATTAAATGTTTGTCATTATAATTTTGTTTTGCAAATAATTTGTAAATTAGACTCTTTATTGCTCTTGAGAAACTATGACCCAAAATATCCTTTCTGTGGATATGACTCATTGACTAATGATGCAGATATTTCTGCCTTGATAGACATATATCACCAGTAAGGTCTGTCTGCTTTGAAGGATTCTGACATGATTTGTTGTGTTAATTAGCTCAGAGGATGTGTCTGTGCGCTACGCTGTGGTCTTTAATGGAGAAACAGAGCTCAGTGATGACCCCGAAGGTCTTGAGGAGGCTGAGACAGAGACAGGCGAGGATGTAAATGCTCCTAAACTCAAACACATTATTGTAAAGGCCTTAAGACAGGAGCCATCATTACCGCTGGACATACAGACCCTCAACTTTGAGGCTGGTAAGCATAATATTGTACTCATATTTAACTGAATAAAATAATAAGGATTAAAGGATTGGAGCTGGATTAATGTTTTAACTTTGCCATTTCAGTAACCACAATTTATCCAGTTGCTGAGCTTGGCATGAACCCTGTCGTGGTATCTGAGGACAAGACCACTAAGACTCCAACAGAGGACAGGACCCCCACTCAAAGTTTCTTCCCCACTGTGGCAGTGATAGAAAACTCTCTGGAAGCGTCTACAGTCAAACCAGAAACATACACCTATGTGCCTTTCATGCCAACCGTCCTCACAGAGGCCACTTCTGTCATCTTTGAGGAGACTCCTTTGATGGCAGCAGTAGAAGAGGAATCCACAGATGATCCTGCTGAAGAGGCCGGTTACATCTTGACTCCAGACACATTACTGGACACAGCAGCCACACAGCGGGAAGAGGAGGAAGCAGAGCCGGAGGTGGAGGAAATTCCACCAAGTGAACAAGACAAGGGAGGTGAGGATGAACCGGAGGATCAGGTGATAGTAGATAAGGCTAATTCAGGTGAAATCTTATCTATCAAGCAGCATCTTCAAAGTTCAGTCAGGAGAGATTATTATAAAATGTATATATAAATGAACACACAACTTTAGCGTAACTGAATAATGAAGAGACACAGCATATTGCTCCCCACAAAACCACAAATTGTTGCTTGTGTGTGAAGTAATTAAAGAAGATAAAATATGCTAATTGGTGCTGTAAACTGGATTTTTGAGATTAATTTTGACCTGTTCCCATTGCATGTTCCTGACTCTAACGGCTGTACTTGATGCACAGATAAGACAGTGGTATCAATCTTCTCATCTAGATCATGGAGAAAAAACAGAAAGTGTAGTGTGTTTTTAACATAGGATGCATAGTATTATGACAGCAGAGGCAAATTTGGTCAACAAAAGCAGGAAATTGTATCCAGAGTAGGCTACATGTGAGCAACCCCAACACTAAACCCTAAAAGGAGATTGCAGAATATTTGCAGACAAATTATCAAAGCAATACTGGGTTCTGGTAGAAAAAGATTGATTCATCTTGCCAAAGCTTTCAATCATACCTGTATTTAACAGTGTACCTGTATTTCCTTCATACACAAAGCTGCTTATATATATTGTGCTTATATAAAACCTCTTTCATTAAATTTATTTTACAAGAACCTGATCCAGCTGATGGTGTCACTGAGGAGCGTCCAGAGCAGCAGAATGAAGACCTTACCCTGGCTACTTCAGACTCACAACCTGAAGAAGTGATGAGTGATGTGGCAGAGTTTGCAGATCCCACAGAGATAACGGTCATAGAAGCCTCGGTCACAGGCTCCACACCATCACTTCGTGAGGATACAGTCCAAGGCATTGAACCAGAAATAGATATGGGGCCTTTGCCATCTCCTGTAGAGAGCGGCGAAGCACCTGCAGACAGAGACGAGTCTAGTGGAGGTCACAGCGGATTGACCCCGGTCTCGACGGACGTTCCTGCTGAGAACTCAAACATTCAAGATGAGGTACCACCGGGCCAGAACGGTACAGAGGCAGAGGTGACCGTGTTTGTGGAGGACGAGAGCGGTAGTGGATTCCCTTCAGAGTCCGATGAACGTCCGTATGAATCCACAGCTGCACCCGCCATGAGACAAGCCAGCACCCCTCTGATGACCGCAGTGGAGAAGAGCAGAGAGTTAGTGGTTTTCTTTAGCTTGAGGGTCACTAACATGATGTTTTCTGATGACCTGTTCAACAAGAGCTCCCCGGAGTATAAATCACTGGAGAATACCTTTCTTGAGCTGGTAGGTACACAAGCTTTTGTGCTGGATATCATGCTCCTCCATGCATCACTCTCATACCTGCTGCTGTAGCCCAAGAAGAAATATGTGATAAAAGTACATTTGTGCAATATTTACTGTTCAGTTGAGGTTTTATGTGATATTTTAGCAGATGCAAGGACATTTTAGAAATAGCCCCAAGTCGGTGCTTACTCTAAATCTGCACAAGTGAGGATGTGCCTTATCCTCACAGCTGTTTGTAAATCCTAAAAATAACTAAATTATAATAAATTTATATTTTTTCATCAATGAATTATATTTTTATAAGTGTTGAAAGTGTGATAAAAACTTTAACCAGTCGCCAAATTCTTGATCAATTCTACACATGCTTAAATTTCAGAGTGGCCACAGTGTCAACAGTATAACGAAAGAGCTAAATTATTCTGTCTCACTTAGACACAGCACTCTGGGTCCAGAAACTCGCCAAACCCTGGAGCTTCCAGTAAATCTGGGCCTAAGAGACAGACAACTTTAGCCTCCATACCGGTATTTTTTTTTTTTTTTTCCATATTGGAACTTTATCTCCAATGCCTCAGAGAGAGCATGACCTTTCTATTTCTTAACTAACCTTTCTGAAATGCAGTATCGATCAATCTGAAAGCACCTAACATTTCTAACCTTTCTAAAATACTCAGCTTTAGTTTTTGGCTTTGCTTTTGTCCTTATATTAGATATTAGGCCTTCCTCATGCAGTGGCTTTTTGTGGTTTTGTGTAATGACTGAAATGGGTTCTAATATTGTTAAGACTGTGTTTTGCCTTAAGTCTTTGAAATGTGCTAAAGTTTATTATTTTTTGGACTGTTTAGATTGAATCATTTCTAAGAATGTCATCTGGCAAAATTCATCTCCCACTGATTTCTTTTTTTTCTTTTTTTTTTTACAAAGTTCTTGGATATTAAAACAAGCAACATCTACTATCAGTGAAAAATTTTAAATCTCAAGGACCAAACAAACAAACAAACAAACAAACAAACAAACAAACAAAAAAACACATCTAATCATCTAAATGACTAGTCCAGCATTTTGTAAAATCTGTTTATTCGCTTTCTTCCATAGATTTAAGGTACACGTGTTCAAACAGACAATAGTTTAAATGCTGGCTTGTTTGGGTGTGAATCATATGTGTGCCTGTGTGGGCGGCCAGTTACTGTAGCATAAGGATGGATAATGGGGAAATCGACTAGTCGGATTTATCCTAGAGTCAACTTTGTGTTTTGTGCGAGTTAAACAATACATATTAGGGATAGCTGTTTCTCCCTGGTTCCAACCTCATTACCTAGCTAAGCTAACTGGCCGCTGGCTCGTAGCCTTATATTTAGCTGATAGGGATGATAAAGGGACCAATCTTCTCATTTCACTTATAAGTTGATTCCCCAAAATGTTGAACTATTCCTTTTAAAGATTAACATTGTGAGCTGTTCTGGTGTCATATACTAAAGAGTTACCGCTCGTTGAAGCTGCTTTGTATAATAATATAGCAATGCACTGATTATTATCCATCTGTCCTTTTGTGTACATGTGTACAGTGTATGTTTCTTGAGGTTTTCTCCTTGAAAATCAGAACTGACGTGTGTAGTGAAAAAACAAAGTGTAGTTGGGTCAGTTAGTTTTTCACTAACAAAATCCAGAATTTATCTTTGTAGACTCTGTATTGCCCACATGAGAGTGTTACGACACTGGCAAGTGTGTTTGTGCATGTTTGAAGCCTTAATGATAAATGAGTGATTAACGCTTAGTGAACTTGATCATTAAATCATGCAGGTTTATGTATTTTATTTTCCTAGAATTGTATTGCGTTATACATGATAGAGAGCAAACAAGCCCTGGGTAGTATGAATCACGGGACCTGGGTCTGTCTTAGTCATTGGTTTGTGACTTGTGGTAAGAAGCTTTAAGTAGTTCTGGTTAGTTCCTGCACCACACACATTGTGCTATTAATGGTTCCAATCTACTTAGTGCGACATCAGTCAGGTTTGTGCGGACATCTGTATGTTACATGTTGCAGCAGTGTTACTGTATGGGCTACCTGCTATTATAGACAAACTACATGCATGTACAACCACAGGCCACGGGGAAACTAAATAAAATGGATTGATAGATTGGTTGAGGTCACTTTGTTTTAGAATATTATTGTATAAATGCAATGTACATGTTATAAATTGTGTTGGCATCAGCTGGTGGGAGCAGAGGGACTATGAGGCAGCGGAACAGGTGGGCTTTCATTTTTCTGTGTGATAAACCTTCAGGCTTTAGATGAATAATAATGTATTTTGATACAGAAGCTGCTCACTCATTTATCATAGTAGTATACATGTAAAAAGATGCAGGTTTGATGATTCATGCCATGAACTGGATCTTTTTTTTTTGATTTTCTATTCTGAAACAGAATGGATCATTTTCCATAGAGACCTCCCGTCAATTGCTTTTTAGACGATTTCTATGTCTTCACTGAATCAGGGGATACAATGTGAAGAGGTAGTGATACACAGACAGAAATTACACAGACGATCAACATTTGTGACAACAAAAAACATAAAACAGTAATGAATAACACTCCATCTCCAATCTTTAATGGTTGCCCAAACCGTGGTTTCTGCAGCATTCCTTATTAATTAATGCATTTAGCTTCCTGGCAAAACTAATGTGGTCACCCGTTTGAACTGGTAAGTATTTTACCATCTATTGTCAGTATCCCATTACTATATCTTCCTTTAAATGGGCTATTCAGTAGAGAAGGGACAACAAATATTTCACACTGGTCCTGGTGAAAAATAGCAGGAACAATAATGAAGAGATATTGAATATACATTACATATATATACATTACACAGCCCATTTAAATGGACATAATGAAACATGTAATATTTCACTGTATATTGAACATTTTTTATGATACTGTAGCTTTGAGCTCCCCTGTTTTCCCTTTCCACACTCCTCTATTACTCCTGTACCTACTGGTTTGTGAAGCAACCAATAATTTTGGACATGGAGGTTGGAAGGACTTTATTTGCTCCAGTAAATCAGAAACATTTTCATGGCCGCATAATATTTTCAAGTTTTCAGTTTTTCGACATCAGAGAAGGGATGTTTCACTGCGTTTTCCAAAACAAGAACCAGTAGATACAAGTGTAACCTCTGAGAAGCAAATGTGTTTGTGTCAAAGTATGAAGTTATGGTTGTATTTGTTCCATGTTGTCTATATTTCTCTATAAAATTCCAGTGTATTGAGGTGGCAAAGAAACAGCATGTTTACTGCTCCTCAGTCTGCAGTACAGATTGCTCTGAGGTTTATTGTGAAAGGACTCAGCTTTGACCTTGTGTGAAAGGCAATAGAGCTACAGATTGGTATCTAATCTACAGTGTACGTGTCTAATTTGACATTCTGCATCTAGACAAATGGATGACCAAACAGCAAGCTGTGTGTCCAGTTGTGCTGCACCCCGTTGCCCATTTGTTCTGGATGTTAGGCAATCTCGCACTCCTCTCTCAGAGACTATTAGCTGTAGGGACCTAGCCCTCAGTAAAGTGTCTGCCAGTGATAAGTGAAGTAACCCGATCAGAGCAGAGCTCCTTAAGGCCTCTTATCTCCTGCTCAACAGCCAGGCCAGCTAAAGCATTGTAATCTCTCCCTCTCACACTGCGGTGGTTTGATGTTCGCCTCATCTGTAGTGAACATGAATTGGTCGGGAGGAGAGCGGTTCAGATCGATGAACATTGATGCAGGTCCATTACTTCAGCTGGTTGACTTCCTCCCTGTCTAAATATCACCACCATCATCACTCCAAGCCCAGAGTCCTAATAGATTGGTTCCTCAGTTATCTCAGCTGCAAGCTGGAAATTTTTTTTAAATGCAACAATGCAGAAAATTATAAGATGTGAGTAATGTGGCTGCTTAAATGTGTCTTACTAAGTAGATCGATTTCAAAGTAGTTGTCAGTGCTACTGTGCAATGTATTGCCTTGCAAAGACAGAAAGCAGCTACGACACAAAGATTGAAGTGAAGAAAGTGAAGTTTCTTCTTGCAGCAGAAATATAAGTTGTAAAAAATGCTTTTTCAAGGCTCATTAGGATTTTAAAGTCACTCTACATAGCAGCATCTACAAATAAAATGTCACAAGCTTTCTTATCCATTTAAAAGAATGTGTTAGTTCATAAATGAATTTATATTTTAATCCATTTAAAGTATGATTTCAAGGTTGTGTTAGTCAAACCAATTTCAGGGGCAGTTACCTATCTCAGCTTTGCTACGAGAGACTAATTGACTTTTAGCAGGGCAAGTTTATCTGATGTTACTTTTTTTCCACCGCAATGATTAGATTTTGCTTCAGCCATGTTAGTGGCACGACAAACTCAATTACTAAGATGATGATGCATCAAACTGGCTTTTGAATTACAGGGAATGGGGAGAGAACATGGAGTAAATTAGCTCAAGGTTAGCTCACCACCTAGCCTATAGCCAGTGGTTTGTTTCCCCCCCAAATGTTCCAATCTGCACTTATTTTTGACCAACTACATTGTTACTCTGTTTTGACTTGGTAGGGCAGTGCAGGTTGAGATACTTGACAAAGAATTTAGTATGTATATATCGAGATAAAAGCCTCAATAACACCATACATTGTAGATATCTTTGACTTGGGATAGCTTTGTTGTCTTGCAAGTCTTTGCAAGTGTCTGATCTTCTCATCATGTGTTCTCTGACTCCTCTGTGACTAGAATTAACACGTTCTGTGTTCTTACACTAACGCTTATAAACCTAAACCTAATTTTGTTCTGGATCTAATTACACAGTTGACGCAGTAATGGCAGGATTTCATGCTTGCATCAAAATTTAATTATGAGCTATTCGTAGCATTCACACTGTAAAATGTGACCTGAATAATTCAAAATCAGCCATGCTGTGACATGCTCTGTCCTGTCAATGTGGTCGCTGCTCCCCTGGTCTTCTTCTCAGGAGGACACTGCTCTTCACTGACTGTTGACACAGACATGACATGATCATCATTTAATGAACCTACATTATTTATCCAAGTGAAAATCTTCATCTTCCTAGGATGAAGAATACCAAATTTTTCATTCTAAAAGATAAAAATCAATCTTGGTTTTCAGCAACTATATGTTCCATGTTCCTGCCAAAAACAAGTTGTTTTTATCACTGATCGCTAACTTGAAAACGAGTATTTGAAGAAAACTGATGAAACAGAACCAATTTAAGTTCCTAAGAATTGATTAGCTTTCCCCCCTCATTCCCCTCAGCTTTTGCCATATCTTCAGTCCAATTTGACTGGATTCAAGCAGCTGGAAATTCTCAACTTCAGGAACGGCAGCGTTGTGGTGAACAGCAGGATGAAACTGGACAAGCCGGTACCTTATAATGTCACAGAAGCTGTGCACTGCGTTCTCGAAGACTTCTGTAACGCAGCATCTAAACGGCTTGACATTGAGATCGACAGTCGCTCCTTGGAAGTGGAACCAGGTGAAATTCCCTTGCTCATGTTGTGTGAATGAAATACGGCAATCCTGGAAGATGTGTTGACATGATGCATCCAGAAAAAAAAAAAACAACACCTCATAATCTGTTCTGTTCATAAAGTCACTTATGTTTATTCATGCTACAAGGTCAGATTCCAACATGCCTCCTCCTCACTCTGCTGTCTTTTGCACTGCGTAGGTGAAGCACTGTGTAAATCTTTTTGCTTGGAAGAGTTCATGACTGTTTGTGACCTCGTCTAACGCACCTTATTGAAAGAAAACTATTCACATCAATCAGAGCGCCCTTTAATTTCCCCTCTGAATCTGTAGACAGAGACATGTCGACACTGCATTAATGTTAATGAGCTATCACCTCTTTGGTCTATTTCTCCTACTTCCCTCTTCTTGTCTGCTTCTTCTCTTTCCTTTCCTTTCCTCTCTCCTTGCTGTTGGTTTCAGCTGACCAAGCAGACCCCTGTAAGTTCCTGGCCTGCAATGAGTTTTCACGCTGCGTGGTAAACAGTTGGACCAATGAGGCGGAGTGTCTGTGTGATCCAGGTTACAGCACCGTGGACGGCCTGCCGTGTCAGAGCACCTGCACTCTGCAGCCAAACTATTGTCTTAACGGAGGCCAGTGTGAAATAATCTCAGGGCACGGGGCCACCTGCAGGTACACAACAGCTGACGAATGAATGAGAACACAAACAGCATGACAACATCTCATCCCAGTCTTCATTGGTTTGCAATGCAGATAATGTACCGATTAATGACATTTCTGAAACTAACTAATCAAAGTGTCTTGTTAAATGCTGCTTCAGTGTGGTCTTTTTTTTTTCATTTCCAATTTACACTTAAAATTGGCAGGCGATACATTCATGTTGAAACAGCATGCTGGGACAAGAACTAATACAGGGATCATTTAGTTATTTCTTTAGAAAAAAGCTGACGAAGGAAAGAGAACACAAACAGCATGACAACATCTCATTCCAGTCTTCATTGTGTTGCAATGCAGATACAAGCACAAGCTCATTAAAAGAAATCTTTCTAGCACATTCAAGGACGTCCAAAATTTGAGAAAAACCAGCAGTCTTCAGCTGTGTTATCTCACCTAGAGGTTCAGGACGAAGCAAATATTAATGTTGTGGAAAAGATCACGGGCATCTGTTAGTTTCTCGCAGCTGTTTTGCTGTTAAGAATCTTAATTTTGGGATTTTTATTGAATGCAACAAAAAAGCAGAAAATGGTGAGATCAGCCAACTAGTCTGCCTCATGTACTGATTAATGACATTTCTGAAACTAACTAATCAAAGTGTCTTGTTGTGTCAGTGCTGCTTCGGTGTGGTTTTTTTTTTTTTTCCATTTCAAATTTACACTTGAAATTGGCAGGCGATACATGCATGTTGAAACAGCATGCTGGGACAAGAACTAATACAGGGATCATTCAGTTATTTCTTTAGAAAACTACTATTTTTTCAAAGCGGGAATCTTGTAATTGTAAAATGAATTGAGTAATTTTATGTTACACTATGGATACACTATTGAGATACTCAGCTTTCCAGTAGTCCAATGAAATATGTGCAAACAAAGTGAACGTAATTTTATCGTTTCTCTCTCTTAACTATTTTCTCTTTTCCATCTCTTTCAGATGCCCTGTAGGTAAATACTGGCACTACCATGGAGAACGCTGCAATGAGCTGGTGTCGATGCCGGTAGATCCTCCACTGATTATAACCTGCCTCGTGGGAAGTCTCTGCCTCATTTGTGCCGTCATTGGCATTTTGATATTCATTAACAAGAAATGTATTAAGACCAGAAAGGCTGTAACTTTGGTGTAAGTATGAGCCAATTTTTTGTCATTCAAAGGGTGTTTCCTTCTGTTTTAAAAGGATTTTCATTCAACTCCTCATCTCCTTCACATTGTAGGCACACCCTTGCTCCCTATGCCTTTGAGAATACTTTGAGGGTGAACCCAGTATTTGAGAATGATGATGGTGTCTTAACTCAGGTGTCCACATTGCCATGTTCTTCAAGTTCTGCTTCTTCCCAGTCACAACAGTCTGAGCAAGAACATTTTGCCTCAATTGAAAATATACATCTGAGCATTGAGGTATACTCTGTTGTGCGGCACAAAAGACTAAAACTAACCAAAAACCGCCGACTAATACGAACTAACACATTATTTTGCTCTAATTAAGTCTGCAACAAACTCATTCAGAAAAACTCATTCTTCCTTTTGTTTTGTATCTTCAGAATTTTAAAATCACAATCAAAGTTGACTAAGTGTCTGTTGAGAAACTGTTCACTGTGGCTTTAATGTTGATCAAGGTCCTTGTGTACCTCTAGTAGTTGCTCAGAGGCTTTGAACCAAACACAGTTTAGACAGTCGAAGGTACACAGCATCCAGGATACTGACGATTCTTTGTGTCAAATCAAACACCACACTGTGCAGTCGTAGTTGTAGCTATATAGTGTTATGTAGTAGAGTATAGTGCTTGCTTTCATTTGCATTGCATTTGTTGCATCTATTTGAGGCATCTCCGGGACTATAATGTATTAACGAAAAAACACACTGTGAAAACTGAGTCTGTTTACTCTCTGTCTCCGTAGATCCCCAGACAACTCTACACAACAAGATCAGAAAAGTTAGTCTCAGAAATGGTGGACTTTCATCACTGCATACCACACAACGAGGTGAGCACCAAAGACTAAACCCTGATGTCGTGGCTCATTTAAAACCTTACAGGTGTAAGGAAATGTTGGGATTTTGAATTATAATAAACTAATTGAAGAAATGTTCAATGTACAACTAAGGTTTTGTAAGAAATCCAATACTTTTAAAGTGACATCCAGTGATTTCACACTGATATGGTTCATTTGTGAATATTCAGTGACCTTTACATCAAATATTTTACAGCTCTATGATGCGTTCAAAGGTAAAACTCCCGCTGCGCTTGCTGATTTTTTTTTTTTTTTTACTGACAAACCAAATCATTGTTGACTTTTGTGCATGTTAAGATCTGATATATGTAATAATACATAAAATTATTGAAAAAATCTATGAAATCCTAATCTTCATATAATGTCCAAAAAAGATCATGAGTGCACGACTCGCGTTGACCAATGGTTCTGCAGTGAAAAATAGTTTTGCTTGATTGATTTATATAATCAAAATTTACAAGGTTATTCTGTTGTAATTCGTTTGGGAAAAGGCCTGTTAAAGGATTCATCATTCTCTCGTCTCTCTCCTCTAGACGTGGCGACTGCCAAATGAATACAGAACATGTTGTCTTTTAAGGGCATCAGATAGCGAATGTTTTGAAGTGACAGTGCTTTGATGACACCTGAGGAGAAGCCAACAGGGCCACACAGAGCTGAACCTGAGGAAACGAGGACTAAAGTTGCTGTTTAACTGTATGTGGGACGCTTGCACAGATGCAGGTACAGTAGACCAGTCATTGAGATTATTTGTTCATAGTGATGAAGGTGTCTTGTTAGACAGAGAGCTATGGATATCAAGGTGGACTTAGGTTGTTTTAAAGTGGAACCTAATATTTATTTTAAATATGAAATGGTAGGAACATTTCCTGTATACCCTTGGCAAAGGTTGTTCTTTCCTCACAATGAGGTATTTATTATTTACAAACTGATACACATGTTGGTATCTTAACGTTAGACTGTACTATGATGTTTATTTTAATGCTTTTCTGTAAACATTGTTGTGTCCCAAAAAGAGAACAAATGTATAAGCTGTTGACTTTGCTCATGACATATCGTGTATAGAAATACTGGCTGCTGTGTGTGTGTCTGTCACTTTGTGCTGCTCAAAACAACTGTTCCCACTAATCATTTGTCTTTTGAGATTTGGACTTTTTTTTTTTTTCCTTTTTTTTTTTTTTTTTTTTTTTTTTTTACACATTTTACATTTAAAAGCAGAAAATAAAATGCTTTTTTGCATTAAAAAGTTGATGTTTGTTTCTGAACACTCAAAACTTCGGGTTTGTGTCATTTAGCCATTTTGAAAAACTTAAAATATTTATCGATGTAACTGAGATTGACAACCACATATGTGGGTTAAAGACATGTCTACTTACTGATTATTAGTGTTGGCTAACTGATACTATGCACTGAACAGGCCCTTAAGTTTTTATCCAGTTGACTTAACTGGAGTGAACCTCAGCTCAGTAACAACACCATCAGTAGGTTTGTTGTTTAATTAATCTACACACTAATCTTGTTGGCTGCTATTAGCATTAGGATGTCACATCCATTTACGGTGCACCAGACACTAACAGCTATGTTACTATGCTTTTGAATTATCACTTTACTATTGTTACATATCGTAACTCTATCGTAACAAGAAACTGAAGAACATGGGGGCAAACATTTATTTTCTACATTAGTCCAGTGCAAAGGCCAAAGTACAACAGACAATGAAAGAGGGAACATATGACAGCAAATCGTTAGTTATAGTCGACTGTGTCTTTCCAGTAAATAAGTGAGTCATGACCCAACCAACACAGCTTCATAAAATATTACTTGAACAAACACACACACAAATCACATTATTGTCTGCAAAACAACCCCAAACCCACAAAACTGCAAACAAACTTCTACACTTCCCTTCTTGAATATCAAATAAACAACAATACAAAAAGTGTCACTTTTCAAGGATTTCAGTGGTGAACAAAGGTGTGTGTATGTGTGTGTGTGTTTGTGTGTGTGTGTGTGTGTGTGTGTGTATGCGTATGCGTCAAGCGAAGGATGGATGGATTCAAAAGATAAAAATACCCAGGAAGGTGGTAATAAGCACTTTTTCAAGTAAATAAACCTCTAAAAGTTATTCTTGAAGAAAAATACATTCTGCCACTACATGAAAAATATTCAAGAAGTACATGATTTTTGTTCCATTTGATGCTGATAAAACTGTGTTACATGGAGAATGAAATAGATTAGAATTATTTATATTTTACTTATTATAACATAAAGGATAAGATCATATATGTTTTATAAATATATTCTCTGTCTCTATGTTGGATTTATCCATGATTGCTGTATTTTAGTACTTTATTTAAGAGGAAAATGTGTGAAAAATTAATTCTTTCTAATCAAATCACATATATTTGAATGAATGAATGCTAATTATGGTCTGAATATTCAGATGACTATAAGGTGGGACTTGAAAGACAAGACTGTTACACACTATGAAAAGCAACCCTACACATTTTCTCTCGAAGTTTTTTGACCATATTGCAGACCATTAAGGTTTCAGGTTCACAGTTACTGTAAATAGGCTATGCACCAATTAAGACTTCCTTGGTGTTGTGCAGTGTTGTTGCATTTTAAGGCCTCACTGTGGGATATTGCATTCAAGCATAGATTGAGAAGAAGACTGAACACACGTGCACCAATAAGGTGTTCCACTGCAAAATTAAGATGTAAAAAGTGAAAAGAAATGAAATGCAGGTAGTTAAAAAGGAGATGAGTCAGTGTCTTTAGCTGTGGTTACTTCTTTTCATCCACAAGTACACTGTCCTCCACTGCCCTGTTTGTGTTTGTGAGTGTATCAGTGTCATGTTTCAGGATTAAACTGGTGCTTGTGCGCTTATCTTGTGCGCTCTGGTTCATTTGAGGAGACTCTGGAGCATGGCGGTGGCGTATGTGGGGCGGGCCTGCTTGTTCTCGATGGCTTTTTTGAGGTACTGAATCCCATCACAGCGTTCCCAGATTTCTTCAAACTGCCTGGGAAGGATCTCTGCCCCCCTTTTCCTAGTAAGGCCCGTCTCCTCCAGACTGAGCTCACACATCTCCATGTCGTCTTTGCCTGAGTGGTGGAGGAATTATGACAGAGGTTTAGATTTTGCGATTAAAACAAGGTTTATCTGCAACCTTAAAATAAAGAAAAATATCAGATTTATTTTAGAAATATTGTCAATAATATGAGCAAAAGCAAAAGCTGCTTACTCACCAGCGACCAACACAATGGGCCGTTTGTCTGGGTGAAGCTCCATCTGTCTAGCTATCCAGGGTCCATCAAAGTGGGCATACCACCAGCCTTTCTTTTTATTCTGGGGGTCTTTGTACTGGTCGGCGGGCCGGATGAAAGGAATGCGAAAATAACGCTGCTGGCGGTTCATGGCCACTTCCTGATGCTGTGCCATCATTGGAGGAGCTGGGTTTTGTTCAGCTGCAGAGGGAAAGCGAGAGCATTTCAAACTCAATGTTCACATGTTTGATCTGAAATTGGGGTTTTCCAGAGTAACATCGCAGAAAAGTGTTCACTAAACATCTGTCAATTGGTTTCAAGTAAATGTAACCCTGGAATACTTCAATAATTCAAAACAAGATCTAAAGGACCCAGGAAATGCCCAAATAAACACCACATGGAAAGCCAGGTAAAGCAGCTTTTAGCCTCTTATGAAATGGGCCTGATAAGACATCAGCAGAGGCCAAGAACAGGATCCAAATATAAGGCAAACAAAGCACAGCCAGAACGGCTTTCAGGAGCTATCATATCAGAAGAGAAAGTAAATTGGTGAAAGTATAAGCACCAGTGAATCTTTCCATTCTCCATCTAACTTAATATTTGCTTTTAAGATGAAAATGAAGGGAAATGTGGAGCACCAGTGAGCTTTTAAGCAGCTAAATAACATTTGTATGTGCAGCACAAACCATGGTTGGTTGAGCTGAGAATGAATCGAGCAGAGCAGCGACCTGTCATACATGCAGTCACTGAACCTGACGTGGCATGGCTGGCAGTTGCTTGCTAATTAGAACAAATATTTCTGACAGAGCCAGACAGAAGGCGGCTGCATTTTTAGGCTGTGGTGTTTTATCAGCAAATTGATGGTTAGAAAACTCAGACAGGCTATTTGTGCAGGTCACTAATTCCTGCCAATGAAAGCGAGAGGCAAAAGTGGAGGAAAAAAAATCCATTTGTCACCTGTAACCTAATGTGCCTAAGGTGAGGCGTGCATCTCTAAATGTACAGCGTGTTTATATGCTGTATGTGAGAAGATATGGATTTGTGCCTACAGAAGTATTTTAAATAATGTAATTTAAAGCAACACTTTCTACTAACCATAGTCAGTGATGGATTTAGGAGCCCTCTGATCACTTCCGTCATCATTGCGTTTCTTGTTCTTGGACTTCCATGCATGATACACCTTCAGCCGACGGTGGAACTCCTCTCTGCAGGCCGCCAGCAGCTCAATGTCTGTCCACACAACATGACACCCGTGAGTACTCAAATAATGGTGACAAGCGTAAATAGCAATACGGTGAAGAGAAACCTGAAACACACAAGTATGACTTACCACGTTTGTCCTGTGTAGATTGGTCTCAAGATTTTAGAAACACAGCCAGTAAAATGTGATATTAAGAAATTAAGAAATCAATTTACACCCAAAGAAATCGTATCGTTCTACATCTCTTAAAAATGTTAACGTAATTCAGTGATTTGAACTCCCTTAAAGTTTGGGGTTTTCATCAATGGTTGCCTGCTATAATTACATGATTGTGGTATGAATCTTCTTGAAAAACTAAATAAATGTGGTATGTTTAAGAGATATTTTTAAAAGCTGGCAGTAGTGCTACACATCTTGTACTTACTGACCTCTGACAGATATTGACTTTTTCATAAGCAAGTATTGTTTTTTGTCAGAAATATATAATATATAGGTTGATTAGAATATTGTTTACAAGACCTGTGTTGTAGAAAATGACTAATTGGTGGTTTGTGTATAAAGACACTGAAAACAACCTTGAATGCCACCCACATGAAGACAATATAGCTGAAAATATTCAGGGAATAAAGCCAGGCATATTTAGACACTATTAATTAAGGTGAATAATATTATATAATATATATTTAATTCAATAATATATTATAATAATTTAACACTATAATCAGGGAATTGAGAGGCTTGCAGTGTATTTTCTTCCCTATGATGAAAAATAAAGAAAACATTCACAACATACAGTACTTTGGAGCACATAAGGCTATAATCAGTCAGACTTCAGCCTTTTGGTATCACCACCAGCATCCCCAAAGCAAATGGCTTCCACAAATTAGCAATGCGTCCTTGAAATCCCACAGGGGATATCAGCCCCTAACAGTGATCAGCCTACTGTATACAGTGTAATTTTAAAGGCGTTGGCAAAGGAGCCAGTAGAAAGGCATCTTCTTCTCATGCTGACTGATGAGAGGCTTGGCTGGGAATCACTAGGAAGAGCAGAAGTCTGCCATCACCCACAATGGTGATAATTTCCTCTCTCCACCACTAAAACGCATGCTGATGAGCCATAGCAGCTGTGGGAATGTCCTCACATCTCATGTCCACACTCTGTACAGCTGCAGTCTCAGCTTTTTAACAATTGTCACTTTGACAACTCAAAAAATGAAAAAGAAATACAGATGATAGACTCGTGTGTACAGCCATGGTGCCAGAAGTACCAAAACATGAGCTGCTGCTGAAATATTTCATGTGGTGGCTCAAAATTTTGGAAAGATGAAGGGCAAAGATGTCTATCATGCATCTCACCAAGAGCTCAACCACCTACCACACTTTGTTTTGTTGATAATAGCAGCATTGTACTGAACGTGGGTGTGTTTTTTGATTTCTCACCACAGGAAGTGTTGATGACATCTCGCAGCTCAGCATACTTCCATTTGCTGAGGTCATACTTTTTCACACCAGCAGCTGCTTTGGTTGCCTGTACCTGAGCACCCCTATGGTAAGGAACAGATGGACATGGGTGAGAGAAAAAAAAAGAAGAAAAAAAAAAAAGGTGAGCATGTAGATAGGTATAGCGCATGTGACAAAGTGAAACAGATGCCTTGTTTCTTTCAAGCCCTCCTCATGATCTCAGCCGATTAAATTCACATTAGAGGCCAATCAGCAGGGGAGCTGCAGTGTAGAGTTTGTCCATAACTGTACAGTTTACTGTTACATTCTAATGTTACAACTTGCCAGATGTTATCTTACATCTGCATTGGCATTTTGGGTGTTTTTTCCAGGCTTATGTTGTATGAATGTAAGATGTCTGAGATGTCTTATGTCTGTGCAGTACTTTAATTTGTAAATGAAACTGATGGCACAGAGTTTCAGCTACTTAAACGGCTGCTGCAGCAGGTCTGGGCTCATGCCTCCCATGACTCCCTGCTGAGCTGAAGCTGCTAATTCAATCATACAAAGGATTTACCTCCTCTATTTACAGTCGGCATAGCTGCTAATGTCTCAGTGTAGAGGATTACTGATCTACGAAACATTAGCCAGATTACCACTGGCATTTATAATTCATGCTGACTGGAGAGATGGAACCGAATCAGGCTGAGACGTGCCAATATGTGATAGTGACGAACAAGAGCTGAGGCTTTACTTCTGCTGCAGGCAGCTAAAAAAGAAGTGACAGTGTAGCGATGGCTTTTGGCAGTAGGTGAACAGGAAATAGATAGTTGGAAGGAAAAGGAAGGTGGAGGGAGTCCGGGGTCTTTGCTACTATGCCAGCAATAGCAGCCAGTGTGTCTACTTCCACTGCATGCGTACTTCCATGTGCTTAAGCTCTGCGGTGTGCACATGCAACACACATGACCTTCGGAGCTGCTGTCTTGCCAAAGATATCCTTTTGGTTGCCAGGGGTCAGCTAGCTCTGAGGGATAGTAGGAGACACATGCAAAGTGGCCCCTAGATACCTGAGCCAACACTGACAAGATTACAGGCTATTGGATCAAATGTAATTCTGTGCTCAGTGGACCTGCAGGTAAGGACCACACAGGCTTTAAGAGAAGCTTTAAACACACAGCTGGGTTGTTTAGGAGCCACAGATAATGTGAATGCATTAAAAATAAGATTTAGGTCACTATAATATACTGAATTTGGGTGAAAACACACATATCCGTTAAACATAAAGTGGTGTCAGTTTAACAGTTTAAACAATATTTCAATAACTGGGTGTGCACAAAACTGCTCCCTGTTTTCTACATAAATCACTATGTAGATGCAGAAATTGACAGACTACAGAGTACACTACAAAAATCTCTATCACACATATATGTTTAGTGATTAAATGATTTTCAACACAGCCAGAGAGTAAGGTAAATTAAACTTACTGGGCTGAAAAATTAAACCAACATAGACGTCCCAAAAACTATTTTTTTCAGAAATAAACATGTTTACAGCATGGTACAAAATAAATTTTTTTCTCTATAGTTAATTCCCCCTTCATGACAATTGTAAGGACAATTTTTATATAACTCACCTATTTAAATTTTATTAGGTCTTAAAGTTATGCATAATTTAGAGTGAGGCCACTTTGAGTGAAAGGTGGGTGCTGTTACAATTATGGTCACTGAATGTCACCTCTTGGCAGTGTCTTTGGTATTGGTGCCTTCGAGAGAATCTCAGGCAAATAAGAGTCTAATGGCTTGCTGTGCGGTGAATTGACTAAGAGAACGTAAAGTCACTGCGCTCACTATACCTGGCATGTTGGTTTAGCTCATTAACCAGCTAATTAGCCAACAAATAAATTAACCTTGGGTTAACCCTCGAGTAAAATGCCCAGATGCCAAGCTGTTTTAACAATGCTGAGAGAGTGTATGCTTACCACAGTTATTAAATTGGCATGCAATGAAGTCTTGAGCAGGTATTCTCTGCTGCAGGTCTCACAGTTAACAGACTGCGCACTACCAATGGAGCATTGCTTTTCTTCACTGTGTTAGTTATTTATGGTCTTTATCAGGACACCCCATCTGGTTTTTAGGCTAACTTTCATCAGTAGAAAATAAACAAAGTGTCATTTGTTACATATTTTATCTTAGTGGTACAAAAAATGAATACTTTGATTTGTTGTCAGGGAGAAAGTGAATCGCAAAAACACCTGGTAATTAAAAGTTATTTATGTCTCTAATGAGACTTAATATAAAAGTAGAGTGGAGTGAATGAGTAAAGACCTACAACAAAATCTGTCTTGATACCATCGGACTGTTATGAATCAGTTATGAAACATACACACACACACACACACACACACACACACACACACACACACACACACACACACACACACACACACACACACACACACATATATATATAACACATACAAATACACGCACACACACACACACACACATATATATATGTGTGTATATATATATATATATATATACACACACACACACACATATATATATATGTGTGTGTGTGTGTGTATTTGTATGTATGTTTATCCACAGGACATGAACACCAAACAAGCAAAATTTGTAAAAAATTAACAAGTGAGAGAAGTGAAACAAATACAGCCTTGCAAAGGTCACAAGCTTTACACACTTCAGACTCATGCAGAGTCAACTAAGAACATAAACATAAAAAGGATCACATACTGCACATCATGATCCACCTCTCTTTATGATTTGTTGTGCTGATTTTTAAGCAATCAATAATCATGCATAATTATACTATAAGTGGAACATCTCATGATTTATGCCATGTAAAATAACACCCACTGCACATCTCAATTTGACTGCTGATTTCTCTAAATCAAAGAATTGTCCTGTTGGCTTTGCTGGTATAATCTATCATCTATTTTAAGCAGATGGGAGATTTAGGACTATGATAGAGATTAAGATAGACAGGGAGGGAGGGAGTGAGTGATTACTGTTGGTGTTAGGTAAGCATGGATATGGGCGGTCACAGAAAGCTGTAATGATATCTTACATGGCTCTGCCTGAAGAGATAGGAAGATCTGAAAAAGGCTCATCACTGGGAGAAAACACAGCAACAGGATAAATGTATTTACACACACACATGCTGAGGTCAGTACTGCTTGTTCATTATATACATAAGTTGTATGTATCATGCAAAGGTGTGCAGCTTGTTCACATATACAATACCTGCGCAGGACTGCGTCCAACTGCCCCTCCTCTGTGATCAGCTCTGCCTCGCTCTGAGCAATTCTCATGGCTAACTCCCTGTCTCTTCTCTCCTGCTCCAGTATGGCGGTACGTTGGACCTGCTCTTCACGCTCCAGAGCCAGCTGTAATTCCAGCTCTGCCTGTAAACACACACACCACAACACTTTAGCTCTTAGTATGACTTCATGAAATCTACAAAAATCTAGATCTTGTCTTAATACCAATGCTGTCATGCGTGCCAGACCCTTCATAACATTTAGAGCTATTAGAGCTGCTGTGTGGCCAAGCCTGATTAGGCATATTTATCCAGGTTGTAGGGGGCTGCTAATAAAGCTTTACTGGTCTAGACACAACAACAATCAGTAGGAACATTTTTGATAGGTTTAACCCAGATTCAAACTACAGGTTTTTATTTTGCACTTTATAGAACAGGAACAGCTGTTAATAGCACAAACACCTGGGCCATGGGCATCTAGAGGGAATATATATTTATATAAAAATGAACAAATCAATTAATATATATGTCTATCTACAGCCTGTATATAATCTATTTCCTTATAGAAAGTCACAAATAAAATCCACAATGGATCATTTTCTTTGAGCAGCTTTTAACATGAATACCTTTCCAGTTAAGAATACATTATTCATACAATAGAAAGGTCCATGCAGCGCCTGTAATACATGGCCAGAGCGATGCATGAGAACCAAAACTAAAAGCTGTGATTGTATCTATATGAATGTTCTGCATCTTTTAAAACTGATGTCGTTTTTCCCTAAATTCCCAAATGTCTCTCAAATCACACTTAGAACAAGACCCGTGAGATGTACTGACTGACTCACAAATGGATCCTGGAAAAAAAGACATTAAAACAGATCCAACAATTGTCATAAATAGTATGGAGTCAAAGATAAGATGGTGTATCATAAACAAAGTTGGGTTATAGGATAGTTTGAAGAGGGTAAGATACAGTACTTGACTAACCTTTTCTGACACAGCAGAAAATAGCAGAGATCACAGAGTAAAATGCCAGTGTCACAGCAGACACCCTTAGAAAGTTTACTGCTGCAGCTTTGAGCTTTAAAACTGGGGATAAACAAACTTTGCAAAGAGTCTCCTGAGAAACTGGCTTATGACATCCTTCTGTCAACAATCTCACTGCTAGACAGAAAAAAGACAGCATGTATATCAGTTGGAGATGGATTAAGGTGAAAGTAAAAGGCATGATAATACAACACGGGATAGCATACGGAGAGATAAAGTAGTTTGGTTAGGGGAAACTCAGCAGGAAGTGAAATCATCAAGCAAGCCCTGAAACCCTTTGGGAATCTGACCAATGTCATGACCCAGCTGTTGCAGTAGGAAAACAAAGAGCAAATGAATGTTTGCCTCAGAGTGGAGATCAGGCAGAGAAGAAACATCAGAACTATACTGGTGGTTTAATGTGATTTTTTTCCCTGTACATTAATCATTTCACTTCAGAGTGTATTATAGCTCCTAAACATTTCACCAGTGATTCTGGAGTCTCCAATGTTGGAGCTTCTTTTAGGGCCCCACTTCATTGTCTTTGTTTGTTGTCAATTTGCTTGCAGTTAATGAATATCACTTATATTCACTGTCAGTAAATATTATTTTCTTGATTAATCACCTAAACCTTTGATTTATACCAAGGTCAGAGGACAATGAAGATGCTAATGAAGATGCTAAAATTTGTCCAAATTTCTCTCTTTTTTGGATAAGTTCTGTCCATCAATCTCATAGTAGGATTCAGAGAAAATCAGCAAATGTACAAGAATCTGGAACCAACAAATGTTTGGCATGTTTGCTTGAAATGTTTTCAAATCATTAACTGTTTCTAAAAAAATACTTGCAAATGTAATTTCTGTGGATTTGCTATTCTATAAATTGTGCTTGGTTGTTTTAGCTCAATTGGAATTATGACCACACTCTAAAATACATATTTTACCAATTACATCACTGCTGAAAGATTTTTTAATCCCTCTTTAATCTTGTAAAACTCATTAGGAGTGAGGGGTGGACCTGACCTGATCTGTACACTCTCCTGATTTTCAGACAGCTTTCCGTGTGTGGTACAGTCTGTCAATCATGGGGTACCCACGCCCCAATGCTTTATGATCTATTTTTCTCTAAATGGGACCATATCTTAAAGAATGAACATCATGTTGAAACTAGAGACTGAGACCAAAAGACATTTACTGAGGTAATAAATCAAGTGAGAAGTAGAGCAATTTTCTCAAAGACCTTGATACAAACTGACTAGTGGAGTTGCCTCCTGATGGTCATTAGATAGAATCTAGGTTTAAGGCTCTTCAGCATTGGCTTCGTCCTACGTCCACTTTTATATGGAGGCTGTGGTCTTGAGTCTGCAAATATTTGCTGGCATGCTTCTGTCCTGGGCAATGCAAACTTTCAGCAGGAATGTACAACAGCACACGATGGAAAATTATCACATTGAAGGCAATCCAAACCTGCATAACTTTCTCTTCTTCCTCTCTTTTCTTTCTGTCCTCTTCCTCCTGCTTCCTCTTCAGCTCCATCTCTGCTTTCCTAAAATGTTTGTAGAGAAGGAAAACATATTATACAGCTTACAGTCTTAAACAATCTGACATTACATTTACCTTGCCATGACTTACAGCCTTCTGTCTTCTTCCTCCTGTTTGCGTCGTTGCTCTTCCTTCTCCCTCCTCTTCTTCTCCTTCTCCATCTCCTCCTCAATGTGCTTCAGTCTCTCACTCTCCTCCTCTTCTTGCTTCTTCTTTTGCATGGAGGAGAGAAGCTGCTCTGACCGTTTCACCAACCCCTGGTACTCTGTGTCAATCTCTTTCCAGGTCATCACTTTGGCCTATGTGTCAAAAGAGGAACCGGCAAAAAATGGTCACAAAACAAAGTTCTACTTTTTTTATTTCTTAATCAAACCATTGGATCAGTTCCTGGGTTGCTATGAACACAATTACTAAAAGGTGCTTATCTGGTGAAACTCCCACAGGATGCTTAACAAGCTCCTCCGAGCTTGTTTAAGTAACATTTTGCCCTGTGCCACCTTTCAGGGAAAGTTTTAGGAGGTGACACTGAGTGCACTCACCCTGACTTGGCTCACCCTGCACTATTCCTACAACACAACCCTCCCATGTGGCAAAATAAAGAGGATGACACTGACTGACACTGAGCCTGTCATTTGCAAACCACAGCCCCAATACTCAATTCCCACTTTACTTGTCAGACAATCAGCAGGGATAGAAGAGGTCACCGTATTGTGAAGATTCATTAGAGTAAGTCTCTAACAGTTGCACAGGGAGGGAAGATGACAAGGTCTTGTCCCCAATGTATGGAGGCCTGAATGACAGCCAGTGGAATCTCATGCATTATTCACTTGGAGATGCCATGCCATGAGCGATTTCTAAGCACTCACAGCACCATGTGTGTCCACAGTGGAGCTGCTAATAGGCTAACAGAGGAGCAAGGGAGAGGTAGAGAGGCTGATTGTGATAGAGGGGAAAGAAAGGGTCAGGAGTCACTAGTGCATCAGTGTCAATCACGACACCTCAAGGAACCTATGAGCACTCCAATTTTACCTGTTGATTGCAAACAGCTGACTACAGAATACAAAATTTCAAGGTAAGCAACACTATTGTCTGAATAGCTTGTGGATGTGTTTGTGATTATTTGCTGTGCCTAGAAGGTCCAATAAGTTTGGTGCTTATTGCATAGGGAGAGCTGGGATTTCACTAACCAAGTTTGAGAATTTAGCAAAACAGCCAGTAAACTTAATTATTGGAGAGGAGTGGGTTTCTTCTTCTCCCAGATCTTCTTTTTATCTTCAGGTGATTGAAAATATTGATTTGGAGAGAAAAGGGAGAAAAGGACACAGGAAAAAAGGGGTAGTATACAATAGAAGAGGACTCTTTGTGCTGTGAGGCTACAGGTAAATACAGGAAAGCAGCAAACAAATCTGAAGCAATAATGCTTAAAGCCATGTATGTCCTCTGAAAAGTCTTCCCTAGAAGAACAAAAGCAAAATGTGTCATGTATAAACTATTTCTCAGATTGTATCATGCCCAAAGCACTTGAAAAACTGTTAATACGAGCAACTTTAAAATCAGCAGAACAATAATCCTTGGGTGTTGTGAAATAAAATCAGGCCTGCACAAACACCTGACTCAAAATGGCTCACCTTTATCTTGGTTAACAGAGCATCTATGGAGGCAGCCAACTCTTGGACCTGTTTGGCCATCTCCTGTTTGCCCTCCTTCAGCACGTTTACCACCTCATTGAAGCGTTCCATGTGTTTTTTCAGGTTTCGAACCTTTACCATACCATCAATGCTATGAGAGAAGAGAATAAAGCAAACATCAGCATATGATTGACAGCTTCAATATTTTTCAAGTAGAAATACTGTGAAGTTGACATGTGCGTCACTGAATTAAAAATATATGTCAACTTTTCCAATCAAATGGGGTTTGGGGTGACTAGCTTACCCTGCCCAACATATACTGTAAAAACATATGTGATCATAAGCTCATGGGCGAAATGGGTGAAGGAGATACAAGAGCAATATCAAGAGTCAGAGCTGTGTTTGAATGCCATCTTCCATCTTCTCATCTGACAGTGTGGGCGAGGGGGGAGTGAGTGGAGGCCATCAATCCTCTACAGCTCTCTATTGCAACTTATTTCTTGCAATGTAGTCACTATACTTCATTTTGAAAGATAAATATGAGCGATGTTAGCTATTCAAATCCCCTTTGTAACTGCATTATACATACATATTCTGTTTCACTTGAAGAAAAAAAACATTGCAATACACTGTCATTTCAATTTAGAAGCTCCTTTGGCTCTAAAGATTTCATATATTTCAGGGATCACCTTAGGTACTGTCTTTAGTTTTAAATAATTTTAAATATTTTGGAAATAGCAAGCATGAACTGAACTGAACAACATGTGCATGTGCTTATACAAAAAAACTTCTATATGCATCCATACACATTCTGCCACTCACATCTGATCATAATCTGATTCTAAAGAACCATCTGAAAACCCATCATCTGGATGGCCGCTTTCACCACAGCCACGTCTCCAAATGCAATTCAATACCGCGAGACATGTGGTCTTTCCCAAAGCAGTACAGTAAGACATCATTTCTCTGCAGATGACTTTCTGGATTGATTTGAACTTCTAAATGCACAATGTGGGAAAGCTATCAAAACCCACCAAGCGTGAATCAGTTAAAAAAAAAAAAAAAAAAAAAAAAAAAAGCACACACACAGAGATAACAGGAAAAATAAAAAAATAAAAAAGTGAGCAAAGGGCACTGATAGTAAAAATGATGTATGTGTGTGAGTGTGTTTGTGTGTGGGTTGGGTTTAAGGAGTGGGGGGCCTCACCGTGGCTTATGCTTCTTCTTACACAACCACATGCGGACGGTCTTCTGAATCTTAATGCAGGCCAAAGCTCTGTAACTCATCTTGTTCCTGACTGTTGAAGATGGGGAAAGAAAGGATAGTATGAAATACTTATATATATTACTCAAATGTGCACAACTTGTAATGACTGCATTCTCAATTCTTCCAAAAATTTTAAATACATGTTCTATGATTCATGCAATATAGAACAGTAAAAACTTTTTTTTTTTTTTTTTTAATATTTTCAAAGATAAATATGGCAAAAATATGAACACAACAGACCTCACTGAAGTTCAAATTATGGTATAGCTATGTATAAACTGTTATAATGGGTACTGATTATCATGATCAGGCATGCACAAAAACAAATTGTGCAGAATATTGTATATACACGATACGCACTTAATTGCTCTCATTCTCACACACATAAACACACATATGAAACTTCAACGAAAAGGTGAAGTGTGGCAGGAAATAAATGACCAGGACCAGGAAGATAAATTTCCTCAGGTCTCCTCAGGTTATGCAAGAAATGCATGGTCAAGCAGAGGCAATGTTCTTTTATAAGTGTAATGTAATTTCATTCAATGCTTTTACACAAATAAGCAGAACCCAGTCTGCACTTTGTTAAATGGTGGAAATCAATAACTTGGCACAGAGTGTAATGGTTCAAGGAACTGCTTTTAAAGTACTATTCCATTTGCTAGAGGCTGCTGCTTTCGATATGAACGAATGCAAATGTGTGAAATATGATTTAGTATAGCTATCGGAGCTGCATAATAAACTGTCAGGACATGGCAAAGGATTTTATAGTCATTTCCTGGAAAGTAAAGTATCTTAACTAACAAAAATATGTGCTAATGCTAGTTTTTGTGTAGAAGTGTCTTTCTACAGTTGATACAGTTGTTTAGAAGCATCTCAGTGATGTGTGGGTGATTTTCCAATGTGGGACTCCTCTCAGAAATGGTTTTATCACTAGTGCCACATCTATAGATGAACTATAACAAAAGCACTACAATCTATAAAAGGAAATAAAAGTGAGATTATGACTTTAAAGGTAGAGTCACTGTCTGAAAGAGATATAACCAACAGCAAAACCACATTTGATAATGATTTAATATTTTTTTCTGGACCAAGTCAGGACCATATGCAGACCATGTGTGGCATATCATCTCCACTAAAATTCACCCAGGTTTGACAAATAATGCCCACTGGAGCAGTGATAATCAAAAAGACAATCTTAATAATTTAACATACGTTTGATGACAGACAGGCAGCACCACTGCACTTTCTTCCAGAGGCTACACACTAGCCACTTATTGACTTTCTTCAGCAGCTCAGCGAGGTGGTCTGGATCAGACTTCATGATCTGGTCAAACTCTGCAAACTGATGCACACACATATGCACAGACAAATGAAGCAGCAATCCTCCTGAGTTTTTCCAAGAGCAGCAGCAGATATTGTACATAATGTTGTTGTTAACTTAACTGTACCTTTCCAGGACGGAAGAACACTTTGGTCAGTCCAAACTTAAAGTCATTGTCATTCAGTCCCAGAGCTTTGAACAATGCCTAGAGAGGAACAAATTCATATTGTATGACACAGCCAGAATGTATATGAGGTAAGAATTTAGGGCACTAAACTGTTTATGTTACACATTTCCCAAATGGGTCAGTCAATGTTGCTATAGGCTATTTCAACAATTTCTTTTGCTTTGAACAAAAAAAAAAAAAAAAAAAAAACACAACTAATTAGGGTATGTTTTAGCACATTAGCTTATTATTGAAACCCAACTGCACATTTTGTATTCCTCTCATGAACTGAATTAATGTAATCCCACCTTGCAGAAAAGTCGTGGATTCAGTCGTGTAAGTTTATCTGGCATGTACTGTTTATACATGTTGTAGAGTTCATGGAAGGGGGCTCTTGAGGGGAACCCTCCCTGCATCAGGTCCAACACAGACACCATGCCTAATCAAAACAAAGACAAAAATGAAAAAAAAAATGGTTTTGACTTACAAAGGGTTACCAAAGAGAAACAAAATTGCCTGACAAATTACAGTACACTGTAAAATGTGTCACTTTCAGGAACATAAACATGTTATTAATTTATATATAGCATCTACTATTCTGTTTTTTTAAAGACATATCAAGCAAATGACAGACTCTGCCAAATGTATTATAGTCAGTGGCCAAAGTGCAAGTTCCCCATTTAAATGTGGCAAACTCTAAAAGTCATAAAAGTGTATGCCAAACATGAACAAAATGCATGAAAATATAGTATAATAAATTTTAATTTAAAGTTAAAATGCCTAACTAGGCTTTTCACTACAGTTTTACATAATTTAACCTTTGGGGGAATCAGTGGGAGGAAATGTAAATTTCCATATCCTGCCTTTCTTAAAGACTAAAGATTTTCCTTTTTGAACAAATATGATAAATAAATGAATATGATCAAATATGATTTATTTCCAGTTCTGAACTTTCCTATTAACACATCAAACTGTATTAAAAACTTTTTTTTCATATAGGTTCATAGGTATATCATATTCATGTTATAAATATAGTATATCAAAGTATGTTTCACTATTGTTGTTCAGCTCAAGTGTGTGAACGTACTTGAATTATTCCATTAACAGCAGAACAGTTGGCTGAAGGGATCTTTAGATAACTAACATATTATGCATACTGTTTTCAGGACCCACCTGAGCACTGCAGCTGTGAGAGAATCAGAGCTCCTTCAAACTGGTGACTGACCATCTTCAGGTTGGGTTTCACACAGCGGATGAAACTTGAGCCCTACGCACACAAAGATTAATCAGGGAAAATTGATCTGTCTGGGCACAGCATTCCTCAGTCTGCTGGCCTTATAATTGGCATCTGAATAAAAACATATATGCAGTAGAAGTGCTATGTTAAAAAGGTTCTAGCACACATTTTTTATTTTTAAAGGCTAATTTATCTCATATTGATTCAAAGCAGGAAAGCAAATGATTTTTTCTGCAAAATACACAATGACAGTAGGTAAATTTCACTCACAGTGCTGCGAAGCTTCTCCAGCAGCAGGTTCAGTTGGGTCTGTGGGCAAGCACAGAAAGCAGACAAAAAGAAACAGTTTAATCATGATTTGTTTTCAAAAGTTTATGATGGAGGTAGCCAAGACAAGAAGGAAAAATTGTCATGTGAACAGGACATACTATGCATGAATGTTTATATATGAAATATTAAACTAATGTTGAGAGAATTTAAAAGAACATTTCAAAATGAACACATCTAGTCCCACTTGCTATCGGTGCCTTATTGAAACACCCATGCTGTCTTCGCGCTTAGTTCCATGTCTGGTGCATTAACGAAGAAAGCAAAGAAGCAACATTTACAATAAAGGAACGTCAAATCTGTGAATGAAAACACGGCAAAATAAGATTGTGTTTTGATTGTTGTTGGAAAACGCTGCTAAAGGTCGAGTACTTCTGACTGACTCTAAACACTTTTCTGAGAAAGAAAGAATGAGGTATGAGGCATTTCTATTATTTTTTCTAACTCTACTCTATCAAGCTGACTTTATCCAGCTTTGTCCACCAAGAAAGGTTTTCTCAAAGGAAAGAGAGGGGAGACCTGAGGGGAGAACCCTGAATGAGGAGGAGAAAGGAGTTTGGGAAGAGGAGTGGAAAGTAGAAAAGTTACTGAACAGGTCTGCAGACTAGAGTTAGAAGAGAAGCTAAGGCAAATACAGCATTGTTCACTATTTCACGGCCGCTTCTACATTGCAAAGCTACCTTTTTGCAAAATCTCTGGACAAGAAATTCTGTGTTTTCTGTTTTATGCTTCTAGTCTCAAACTAGTCTAGTAGGTCAATACTAAAAAGTATGTTTTTATTCATGTTTGTTGCATGTTTTATTCAATTTCAGGGACTTTGTCTTAACAGTCAAAAATGACAAATTTTAACAGCCACACTGACCTTGAACTTGTTGCCAACACTGATGAAGCTGAGTTTGCCTGCTTTCTGTTTGGAGTCCTTGGTGGTGCTGGAGTTCTCAAACAGCTCTCGGACAAATTTGTCTTTTGATTCACACACTAAGCTCTCCAGGGACATGTGTAGGGCATCATTATTTTTCTCCACAAACCGAGTCTGTGGACATACACGTGCAAATGCATGCAATTATGTCGGGGCATATTTTATGCAGCTGTACAACGTGCAAACACAAATAAAGAATGCCTTGATCCCTGCAGTGAACAATGCACATCACAGAAGTAACTTCTTCTTAGTATGAGAGATATATTGTGAAATTTGTACCAGGAAAACAAATGCAGGGCTGAATCCATTGGTCAATTAATCAGTTAGCTGATTGAGAGAGGATTAATCATTTAGTTTATTTTTGACAAACATCAGAGATCCATAAATCAATATGAAAATAATAATGAATTAAATGCCTTAAATGTGTTAATTGTGCGATTTGCTTAATTGACTGCTGATGTTTTAGCTTTAACTGCTGTAAGACACATTATAAACAGAGAAATTTGGAGACTATACTTGGAAATTCAACAGTAATACTAGATTTTGTAAATAACATTTAATAACATTTGTGTTAAGTATAACCGTTTCATAGCAGACAGCTCCAGCAAAGTGTCGGATGATAAAGCCTTCGTCATCTCTGAGATTCCTGTGAATGGTCAACTTTGACTTCCTGGGAACCTAAGTGGGAGAGGAAGAAAGCAAATCATACTGAATGACAGTGCTAAAACACATACATATCGATTTCTCGCTGCTCTTATCCATCACCATCTCTACAGAAGAAATGTGTTTATTTCCACCACTCCTGGTTTTGAGAATGAAATATTCAGATCAGTGAAGTGTAGTAAAATAAAACAAAACAAAAAAGCATATTTTGCTTAGGTACAGGTCAATTTGTAGTTATTCAATATATTAACTTGCCTGGATATTCAAGTTTTGTCTTTACGTAAGAAATGAGATACAGTATATCTTTATAAATACTGTATTCATCTTATCTGGCCCAAGTATTATAAAGGACCCCAACATTATTCTTACAATGAAAAATAAAATGTAGCAACCAGCATTTTCAAGCTCCATTGGCTTCATCAGCAAAGGGAACTTTAATAAATTATCCTAAAAGTGTGAAAACTGATTTGAGGAAATGTGAGTTTGCAGCATATTCAAGAAAACTGTAGATTAAGAGTAATGTCTTTCAATTTATTTCACGCATAGAACAGTATTTATTTGAGTCATAACTCTCCCTGCGGTTGAGTGTGGTCAGAGCCAACCACCTCTAATCTTAAACTTGAACTAGTGTCAAGGCTACATTTATAAAAGGATTTCATGGTTGCAGAGATACAGGCAGCAACAAGCAATGGCGACAAAGACAGAAACAAAGGGAGGGATTGGGACTTTGTGTTATTCACAAAAGTGCTATAACAGAGTGAAAATAACCACAATTGCGAAACCACTGTGCAGTTACACTGGTCCCTGGTGTCACAAAAGAGCTTAATAGACAAAGAAAGAGAATAATAGCACAATACACGAGAAAAAAAGACAAAAGGAGGGAGAGAAAAAACACAGTAGAAGAGGAGAGAGGGAGGGTGAGGGAAAGAGAGCCCAGCTAAGAAGTCTGACCGTCAGTCTGAAGTGGTCTTTGTGTTTGTTATGAACAGCCAGTGCAAAGTGTTGGTCGCTGGGCTGAGGAAGTCGGTTCTCTTCATCTAAAATGTCCAGGATTCCCACCAGCTTTGCCTCCACAAGGTCTGGAAACAACAAATATTTCTCTTTTACCACAGCATTATGATTTGTGTTTATGTGCAGCTCAAGAATGTATGTTAAGACATAGGATATGACATGTTGAGAGCTTCTTTTTAAGATATCCAAATTGGTAATATTTCAGTTCATTTCAAGTTTAATTGAATCTTAATAAACTTTAGAAACAACAACAACTATGAACCTTTACTGAAATATTTAAGGGATTTGTAAGGTGGCAGGAGCAGCCATTATAGCAAAGAAGTTACAAAATCCCTTAACATTCAGTTTCTGAAAATTAGAATTATTGGAAATTTCCACTTTTTACTGTTTCTGGATGTGAATATTCAAAGCACAAAACATGCTCATCAGGATGCTCATTTACCCACACATCTGAATTATTCATGTGGCATGCTGTGTTTGGAATATAATCTAATAGCCAAGGACCTCAGAAAAAATTTGCATGAACAAGCACCTGTGCATAAATCCTGAAGACTGATGAGTGAATTAATGGCCAACCCAAACGGTCATTTGCAAGTCGCAAATGTTATTCACGGTTGTCAGTTAACCTCGCACCTGAATAATCACAGCCTTTGAAATACAAATCAAACTGATTCACCTTGATAGACTGACTACTTCATCCCATTGATTTGAGGATTTATTTGAGGACAGAGACAACAAAGACAAGGGGGTATCATTTCTCCAGCTTCATGTAGCATAAAACAAGCCATAAAACCCACAAATACTCATTACTCTTGCTCCCTTCAGACCCATGGATATGCCAGCGTCTTCGATAATGAGAAGTCGGTATTTTTGTCCCTTTGAAAGGTGAATATCTGCTGCTCTGATGCCACGTGGGTGAGGTGATGTTACACTTCAACCAACCTTAGCACATTTGTGGTGTGTGGGTTCTACAGACATTTACATCTGTCAGTACATGTGTTGCAGCACAGACCCTGAAAGGCAACACTTTATCTTAATGATGTCCACAAGTGTCACTTGATAAACTTGTTTCCACATCCAAAGATCACCCAAGGGACAGGACACATGGACATACTCCTACACACATATACCCTGGATTTTGATCATTTGAAACCAGCTCAAGTTGGTCACCTTATCTCAAGTTGGTCACCTTATCACCTTTAAAAGGAAATATGTTTATTTTCCTTCTATTTTGAAGTATGTCCTGCTGTGGGGCCTTTTCATTTTTTCAACAGTGACTTTTTTCAGGAAAATCACAAACTTTTAAAAAAATGATCGCACACAGTTTCACGGTCAACAGGGTAACATGAAAAGATGTTACAGGGGAACTTACCTATGCAGTCCTGATTGTCAACATAATGCACCTCATTCACGCCCAGCCCTTCCCTTTGATACAGTTCTTGCTCCTGCACAGATATATCCAGAAAAAGAATTAACACAAAGAAACAGTATTTTGAACTTCACCTACCTAAAACTAAACAAACAAACAAAAAAAGAACATAAAACGTCAAACCCACAACACACAGTTCACATAATGAGAAAGAGGCTTAAACTAGAATTGCAGTGCATTAACTGGAAACCTTGGAAGAGAATAACATTAAGAGATCACAGGAGAGAAACAAGCCTCATCATGTCCCTTGAGAAATTAGCATTCTAATGAAAGAGCGCACAGGAGAAATGTAGCAAAAATATACAGTGAGAGAAAGACAGCGGAGCTTAGTGTGCCAACCACTTCCACCTGGCTTGTGAGGGAGTCAGTAAGTTTGGCTTGTGAGTGACATGACATGGCAGGTTTCCCCAGGATAACAGAAGTAAACGACAATGAATCACCTTAATCCACATGCTGCTCACCCACCTCTTTGAGAATACGTTCGTTGAAGAACTGCTGCAGTTTCTCGTTGCAGTAATTGATACAAAACTGCTCAAAGCTGTTGTGCTCAAAATACTCTAAAAGGAGGAATAAACAGAAGGAATAGGAAAAAAACATATTTAAATTAATTCTAAAATGAAAAAAAAAGGCAAAGCCTGTGTTAATTATGGTAGTGAATGAAATTAATTCTCAAGCAGAATCCCTGGTAATGATAAGTGTGTATGCATTAGGGTACTTCTATTAGGAAACATGCTGTACAGACAAGTGTCTCTTTAAACTGAATTATAAACATCGGGAAACATTGGGATTGGGAAAAAGAGCAGCAAACGGCAACAAAACATAGTGCATCTAGAAAAGATGCAAATTTTCACATTGTCCATTATGTTATCAGTGATGTTGGGTTACCTCTACACAGGGTGTTAAGTTTTTATTTAAACTTCCACATTTCACAAACGACTAATTGCATTTTATTACCAAACCCAGCGATGTCCAGCACCCCGATGAAGTTGGAGGAAGTCTGGAAAGGGAAGCACTGGTTTACTCGTTTGACTACATGATCGAAGAGGCGGCTGTACACTGCCTTGGCCAGGGCATCACGGGCATTGTTTGCTTGTTCCACCTTCAGAGGCACCCTATGGGGACACACAAAGTGGGGCAGTGAGGGACAGTCTGGAACTGGGACATGCAAAAGTTTAGCTGCACATTGCCATTCCCCTTCTGATCTGATCCTTACTGTCAAGCTAGGCATTTTAAAAGAGAGAGAGAGAAGGTATTAAAACAAAGATATGAACCTTGACCTCTACTAGTCTGTCTAATGACACTTCAATACCATTTATTTTAAATTATTTAGAGGGGTTGACTTTATAGACAAAGTGCAGTTCCACAGTGGCCCAGAGTTCAACTCAGCTGGGAAGATGAATTTAAAATAGAAAGATATGTTTTTATTTTATTTTTTTTGTTTTAAGTCTTTACCCACCTATTCCTTTGATATTCCACTCCCCAAGTCCCTATAAAAAAACCCTCATGCAAGAAGTCTTAGCAACCACACTTAGAATTAATCTTATTGACAGGCATTTTTATCAGTTACAATGTTTCATATGCACTGTAGCTAGAGACTCAGTCATCCCTGATACCATCATGTCCACTGCCCCCTCTGTTACCCTCAACCTCCCCGGGGTATAGAGTGGATCTGTCTGGGGCATAATGACAAAGTCAGGACCCCTTAGCTTCACCTGCTCCCCAGACACCGGGTCTTTACTGTACTGCTGCCATGCTTGCCTGCCTCCTCAGATATGGGCTGCATTATTTATGTGGAGAAAACACTTCCAGGCCAGGCCAGCATCTGGCCCTCTTGAAATATTCATCCACCAAACCTGGCCCCATCACTCAAAACACCACATCACCACCAAACGACACAGTAGCAGTGCCAGTACTTCACCATATACTCCTCGGAGCATGTTTTTTTTTAACCTGCAACAAAGTACCACACAACCTTGCAAAAACATTTTTTAATATGTCACTTGGACACTGAAGATGAACACCTAAACATTGGTCAAATTCTCATAGAGCACGTTTTGCATAAAATAATTAGAGCTATCACATACTCTATAACATATATAATATATACTAAAACCATAATATAACAGGCTTAATTCAGTGTGAGGATTTAATCTCATCATTTTAATATAATACAGGCATCTTAATACTTTGCTGGCTAGTATAGATAAGTACAGCTACAACTGCCTATCCAGTACGCGTGTCGATTAAAATCCAGTTGGTTAATCTCCGTCTAAGGATTATTAGCTATTTTTAGAGCCATTTGATCCATCATGGACTCACTGCCGTCACTCAGTTCAGCTGATAGATTTGTTTGTCAGTAAACGATGGCTATGGTTTCTGGAAGAAATTTAAAGATCATTTTTTTCCCATAAGATTATTACCACAATAAGTTGCAAACAGTCTCAGACCTGAAAAGCTGAATAGCACAGTTCTTACTTGATAACTGTTCCTTTGGCGCCCCCTGCTGTAGTGAGCATGACTCTTGTCGTGAGGCTGACACGCAGATCGTCCTGGTCCAGGCCAAGCAGATCAGCACAGTACTCCAGAGTCTGGCCTGACTGATTTTTTAGGACACAACCACCTGAAACATACAGTTAGACAAACAGCCCTTAAAAACCTCCATCAACAGGTTGCTGCTCTGAATAATGTGCAAGATACTTTTTGTTTTCTTTTTCTTTCCTTTTATATTAAGGAATTATTTGTATTTCCTCAGTTTGGTTAGAGATGTCAAGTACTGTACTCATCTCTAACCAGCTCTGTGCTAATTTGGGGGAATAATGATGAGAACCCTACCTTGGAGTTGTGAATTTATATTATATATTTGATCACATCAACATCTTGGAAACTATATCACACTATTGTTCAAGTTGCATATATCTTTTATTTTCAAAGTGAGGTGCGAAGTTAAGAGCTGTCGAATGTGTATGTGAATGCAGAAGTAGAAGGAATGAAGTGTTTAAAACTGCCCTCAGAGCACTTATTTAATACAGAGACAATGAATGTGCAAACACAAAGATAAAGAATAAATAAGAAAGTAGAGGGAGAGATAATTGTTGCCAGGGTAACAGAGGTCTTATCTATCACCACTTGAATTGGAAGGAAGGAATTGTGGTGACAATCCAAGGACATAGGTCTGGTCTTCAAAAATGTACAGTGATCAAATAACACACAACTGTGCTCACAGTTACTGAATAAACTGATCTGCGCCAACTCATTCATGGAACCTCTGATGTTGATTTCAGGGAAAAGTCCTATGACATTTTTTAATTTGTGGATGCAGAATAGCTGGAAAAAAAAGATGGCCTTGGCTGTCTGCATGAATAGTGATAAAAACTATGGCTGGCAAGACAAACAACACTACAAAAAAACTCCACTTAAAAATCCAGCTGCAATGTATGTTCTTAAGAAATATGTTGCCAGTACCAAAAGTTGAAGACAGATTATCAGATTAAAAACTGTGTATATATTTTTAAATACATTATCTGCCTCACCTGAGGAGCTCCCTGTTTCTTCAAAGTCAATGTTGCCCAGATGCAGAACACCAGCAACCACTCTGAACAGGTCCAGCTTCTCTGTGTCATCAAGACCAATCTTCTTCATGGCCACACACATCCTATTGAAGTCGCCCTGGTCATCAAGAAGAGGGTCCTTCAGAGCACCTCCCTTTAGATGCTGCAAAAGAAATGGAAACTTGAAATGCAGAGAAAAGAGCATGATTCACTCAATCAAGATGTAGCCCATGTTTAAAAGTAAGTCTGCTTCTAAACTGAATTGGCCACACTAAACTATAAAAGTCACATTAGACAAACAACAAACCAAAAATATTTCTTAGTATAGCATTAAAAGAACCTCAACCAGCCGCACACAGCAAGCACACCATCCTAAGAACTAAGGCTGCTCTCCTTGTCTCCAAATGTCTTGACAACTAATAGATTTACAGTTTTAAATAAAAGACAATCTACAATTGTGCTTGTATCTCAGGAGTGATGAAATCAGACAGAACAGGCATGCAGCATGAAAACATCACTGGACCAGACCACTTCAAAAATCAGTTAGATCAATCTAAACAAAGGCTGCACAATTATGATGAAATATACTCCTGTACTATAATATAAGAGACCATTCACATTCAAGCCAAAATAAAAGGTCAATCTTGAACAAACAGATTAATAAAATTGTGATTATGGGAAATGTACAATAATTGTGCAGCCCAGTGTTGTATAGTATGACCGAAAAAACAGCTGAATAAGCAAACATCCCTTGTATTTTTCTATTGAAGCACCACCCAGCCCCAATCCCACCAAATCCAGTCAGACACATGCAGACAAAGAGGAAGCATGCACTACAAACAGCAGCATGTAAAACCTGAGTGTCTCAGTGTTTACTTTAGGAAAAATACAGGATAGAGACTAGGGAGCACAAAGCCCTGATAAGAAAAGAAACATCACCTTATTGTCCTATATACAGTAACAGGAACATGTGGTGAGACAGACAGATGTACAATTACTTGATTAGCAGCATGTTAATAACACACTGTTTACAACAGCATGATCACAATATTTCAGTGTAAAGGCATTCGTAAGAGTGAATTACAGGACAAGTATCAAAAAGAACAGCACTTATGTTTGGCTTTTCAGGTAAAATGTGATTCAATCTTTGCATTTCCTCTAATGCACAAAAAAAAAAAAAAATCATGTGGAAATCCATTAACAAGGAGCTGAAAGTGTCTCCTTTGTTTACCACTATTTCACCTGAAAATTTGATTACCATAAAAGAAGATATTATTCTGTCTTAGAAAACAAGAAGTGAAATGAACATGTATAATTAGTCCCTGAGAGAGAAACCTGTCACACTTATTCTTCTTCTTTAATTGTTTCATGATATTAATTACATGTCTCCTGCAGGCTTTGCAGCGCAACTCAACAAAGCACTGGCTCTTTTTCATGTCGTACATAATTCATCAAATACACAGGCCTGAACTAATTTCTTGCCATAAAATGCTGTGATTGATCAGTTTCTGCATAACATTTCACCTTTGCAACAGACTTTCTTAAATTTGGTGAAGATTAGGCTTTCAGCCTAGGACTTACTCAAAACAATACTGTATACTTAAATGATTTATTGTGCAGAAAATAATTCAATAGGACACACAGTTGGGAAATGGAATCCCAAAAAGTAATGTCAACAGTAATCTTGTATTGGGTTGGGGTGATAAAACTGGAAAAGGACATGACATTACCTCAGGACTCTTGCGATTCTGCATGATTTGTTTATCAGAGTCCTTGCTGGCAAAATATCTGGTGCATCCTCGGTTCAGATACTGCAACAGAGAAAAATCATCTTAGCAAACATTTAAACATATTTTTGATAAATTAAATTCAGACACAGTATAAATGCATACTGGGGATATTTGTATTGATTTTCCACGTCTAAAAGATTTACTCTGCTGTCTTTTAATATTGCTCAGTAGCTGACAAGCAGTGAATTGCGTGAAGTAATTGCCTCTGTTGATGTGGGTGTCACCTCAGGGACCTGATATAATGACACTATGATAAACATCAGGAGGAACAGCTTGAGCTGCTTGTTGTTCTGTTTTGTAGAACATGTAGAAGAAAATAACGGCTGGGATAAACACGTTTATGCTCCCTGACTGTGCCCCTGCCGAACTGATAATTGCATTTGAACAAGACACAATACAATCGCAAAATATTTTGTTACTGAGTGGAGTTTGATTTCACTGGGGAGGACCTTTTGATTCGTGTCAAGATGTCGCTAAAATAAGATCAAGTGACATCTAGTGGTCTTCCAAAGAAGTGCCAACCTATGCCTAACATAAAATACTAACAAAACAAATGATAAAGCCTCTGTTTCAAAGACATGGCCAAACTCCCCCAGTTTCATACATGTTTGGAATGGCAGAATTTAAATGACATTAATTTTATTCTGGCTCACAAGACAGTATCATACAGTATATGTGCTTATTCTGAGAAACATTAACACTCCACCAAGTCAGCACACTGACCCTAAAGCTGTCTGGAGAGTCTAAGTGTAGCTTCTTCTTGATGTCCTCAGATGCCCCTGCACACAGTCTGTAGAAGATGTGGTAGTTCCTCTCATCGTTACTCTGCATGCAAATCCTCGACTTCTCAAGCAAGTAATGCGAGACGAATCCACCCACAACTGCGTTCTGGTAAAACAAAAGAAATATCATTCTCATGTCCACAGCAAATCATAGATCAACAGAGCATCAGCGATCATCCATTACCTTGTCATTGAAGTGGATTTCCACAAACTTCCCAAAGCGACTACTATTATTATTCCGGACTGTTTTTGCATTTCCAAAGGCCTCAAGAAGGGGGTTTGCTGAGGTTCAAAATAGAAAAAAAAAAAACTATCAGGATCAAACCGGCCCAAATCACAATATACACATATAAGTTTTAAAGTTAGTTAATATATTACCTTCTACGATTCTCTCGTCAATATCTTGACCACTTCCGTATGTCGTGGTCAGATATCTAGAGTATGGGGATGAAATAAATACATAGTGAATAAAAACAGTTTAAGACAAGAATAAACTCGACAGCTTAACGATTTCTACTGTTGTTTTTCCTTATGAAGTGGCTGTGGCTTCTAGACATTTGGCTACACTAACATTAACGGGGTATTTGCCTTTTTTTTTAGTTCTCCCCCATAAAGTTAAAGTTAAAAAAATTGTCAAGTGAGGATGGTCATTTTATTTTCTTCATGGTAGATTCCATACAGGATTTGTTTATATTTTTTTATGGGAGATTTGCAGTGGCTCACACTGAGGTAGAATTTCAAATTGTGGCCCCATTATGCAACACACAACCAGAAAGAAGAGAACCATGGGTGAAGATGAAGGGAAGAGGGGGAGAGGCAGCAGCATAATTCATGCTGAGTTCATACCTGAGAACAAACTTGGTATTTTCAGTCTTTCCAGCACCAGATTCGCCAGAAACTATGATGGACTGGCTCATCTTAAGAACCTTCATGTCCCTGTAGGCTTTGTCAGCTGGAAAGGAAAAAATATCACTGATGACTGAACTTATCTGTAGAGTCAGTATCTAATCAGGGATCAAATAATGCAAATTTGTAGTGTAGCTGTTAAGTTTTAAATTGAGTTACAATGCTAAAAGAAGTGTTGAGAACGTTCATTATAATGGATGACACTGAAAATTACTCTTCCGTTCAAATAGATTATACTTTCTTAAAACTGCATTATTTGCACCTCTGACTGAATATTCTCTTTTAAATAATAATAGTAAAAATCCATTATCCCTAAAAAAAAAGTTTCCATTTATTTTCCATTCTGATAAAGATTAACTAAGATAACACTAAAAGCTTCTTCAGAAAATAGTATCTAACTTTAAAAAGTAATGAAACTTATTATTCTTACATAGTCTTCTTCTATATTATTCTTTTTGGATTAATATTACTTCAGCTTGTAGTTCTATACTGTGTATTATCCTCACAAAAATATTTAGCAGGTGTGACGTCTTACCTATAGCATAGACGTGAGGCGGCAGAGTGCCAAGTGACTTCCCCCGATACGACTTGATGGCATCAGGGCCGTACAGTTTGGGGATGTCATAGTAAGGATTGACAGCTATCAAGATATTGGCCACATAAGTCTGTAAGGGATATATACAAGTATGGTTATAGACTCTGCATTTAGAGAAGGTTAATAGTAGCAAATAGCAAAAACACAAATAAATTATTGAATAATGAGAGATTCCAGAGGTGAAAATGAGTCCAGTGAAGGCTGCTGAGACACACCTTAACTTGTTTCCCCATCTTTCTTTTCTCATTTGCCATCTGTCACTAATTTCCTAAGTGAGTGACCAGGATCATTCTGACTTTGTGACCTTGTCCAAGCTTCCCTTCCCTTTTCACCACCTGGTACTTTCCCCCCAGGGAAACAAGGATAGGGATCCTCTCTCCTCCTGTCCTCTAACTTGTTACTGTATCTCCTTAACAACCGGATAGTGATGATTTAAAGCCACTGCAAGAGCCAAAATATAAAAGTTTTATACTAGCACCAATGCAGACAAGTATAGAAGAAGGGAACTTACGTAAATGTGGTCTTTACTGTACCGCACTCTAACATTGTTGAGAAGTGTGGCTTCATTCAAGTACATAAGGGAACCTGAAAACAGAAAAAAACAAATGAAAATTGAAATGAACTCATAAAAGTAAGTAAAGTAAAAAAAATACGTAACAAGCAACTGAATGTTACATTAACTTACAGTTATCATCTACGTGTTTGTTGACATCGTCCTCTGCTGGGAACACTTGGCTCATCGGAGCAAGAAAGGTCTGTAACACATGTTTCCTTATTGAAACATTCACATGATGAGATAAACATGCTTTAACTTTAAATACAAGATTATTTACTGTTTACTTATTATTATTCAAAAAGCTCATGAAACAAAACTAATTTTCATAGTATGCTATAAAATAGAGAAATATTAAGTATCATAAAAAGCTAGGCAAGCATGTATAAACATGAATCATTTATCATGATTAAAGATCACAGTAATGATGTTTGGTGCAACATGTTCCCAGGCTAAATTAGTTACTGATATTTTCACTCTATTGTTTAACAGTCTGAGTTAATGGAAATAAACTCAATGGAACAAGCCAGCTGTGTGAGAAACAAGGGGAGACATGGCAGTATAATGAATTATTTGGTGGGAGAGCAACAGGATCTGAACACCTGAGCGAATGAGTGTGTGTGGTAGGTGTGTGGTGCAGAGGAGACAATGCTGTACCCATCTTGTAGGGAACCAGTCAAATTACGGTATTAAAAACCACTAAACCTCACGAGTGACATGATTAAAGCAGAACAGTGTCTGATTATTCCCTACAGCAAATATCAATGTAATAAACTCTTTTCCTCCATTTACATAGTCATTATAATACTTCTTTCAGTACCACTGCTTGTGTGTCTATGTGTGTGAGAGATTGTGACCCAGTCTGAGCTATGATGCATGGTTTATTACCACCAACAGCTTGTTAGCATAAACAGAATCTGCTTTGTGTGGCTGCTACAGCTCCTTGGCTCAATCGGAACATGCCCATCCACAATAACAGCCATGTGAGAAATGTTTAGCCAATAAAATTGACAAAGAAGAAGAGGCAACCATGCGCAGAACTGAGGCACTAATGAGTTCAACACTGCAGTAAAAAAAAAAAAGCCTCAATCAACCCTCAATGGGCCTTTCATTCCTTCACTGAAAGAGACAGAGTTTCTGTCTTGCAATAGGGCTTCACACATCATACACTGATGAAAATCATTCACTTCAAACACATTGAAATCTTCTCCAGCTGAGTGTAGTACATCTTAAAATATTTATCCTATTTGTGTATCATTTAGTGGAACACACAGTCTTAATACTATTCAATTATTTGTCAGTGGAGTTAGTTAATAACAAAATATGTTCAATTCAGCTCTGATTCCGCAGGTGTTTTGGTTTACCTTGATATTTGAATGGAGTAGAGTATCAGTTTTAAACCTTTAGGAAAGTTTCAAAATGATGTGTTCTGACAGCTTTATATTATATTATATTTATATTATAATTATAAGTTATTTAAAGGACTTCAACGACTATTTAGATTTCAAAATTCAAAGAATTCATACTTATGTACTTGATTTCTAGTTATAGACTGTTCACACAAAGGCATAACATTAATTTAAAAAAACATTAATTTATTACATTTAGCTGTACTAGTACCAGGGCTGTAAATGGCAGGCAGTAGGCAGCAGGCAGTACTCACAGATGACATTTTGATATATTTTGTGATAAGAGGGAAAAGGTGTAAATAATAAACTTAATTATGACTGTATTCCATTTAGCTACTTCAGTTCTGGGGTCCTGGTATCATGTTTGCAGACTCACTGTCACACTGCCATGGCTTTTTGGGACACTTGAATGAAATGCTGTTAGACACACCTGTGCTTTTGCTACTTCAACAAGCCAAAATTGTCTGATGTCAGAAAGGTCTGTACACTAGCTGTGATGAGAACACTTCAAACATAACAAATGCAGAGGCAACTGCTGCAGTGCATGTCCACTGTAAACATCAGAGGCCCACTTGCTAGGGACACGTAACGTCTCAGGTGTAACAGGTGGCCTTTACCTCCTAATGAGCCGCTCTCCCTCTAGGCAACACTACCAGCGCACCTGCTGCTACTCTCTTTATTTATTCATGCCACTGTACATGTGGTCTCTCATGTTTCTCACATTTTACACATTGTCGTGCTAACGCCTTTCTGAGATCACACATACGACAGACAGGAATGAAATTAAAGAATAAATAAAGTATTATTTCATATACACAGCTTTCATGAAATTATTTAATGAAAACCTTGTACATGAACTTGTGAATAAATGCATTTCTATATTGAGAGATCCTCCTGGGGATTACAGTAAAGAGCCATGTGAAAGGAAAACAAGCACCAACACTCCTCCCATCTCAGTCCCTCACTCATTTCTCAGCTGTACTTTGCCTGTAAAGCTGGGGTGTGTGTCTGTGCCTGTGAGTTTGTATGTGATGACCCACCTTGCCCTTCTGGTTCAGTGGTTCTATGGTGAGCGTGTCGGCTCCTATGTCAACGATCATGCCCAGCTGGAACCCGTCTGTGGGGTGGGGCGCCCATACTGGCTTCCCATCCTCCATGGCTTACTTCCAGTCAGCACGGCTACACAACCAGTAGCAGGAAGGAAACAGAAAGTGTAGGAGGTAACATAAATAAAGGAAAGAACATATGTGGCCTGAAATAAAGATGCAAAGAACAGTAGACAGTTTTGCATTTTTTTACCGAACTACAACAAACAAAGTCACTTTTATTATTGTGTGTACCCCAAGGTTTGCATGGCTATAGCATATATATACATGTATACATATGTATATATGTATATTTCACTTTTCCCTCACAGCTGCATAGGTGAAAGAACCTTTTTTGTTTTTTCTGTTGACCACCTGGTTCTTCTTTGCATGGCAAGTTCCTATGTGCCTTCAAATTATAATTTCACAGTCTTTCCCTTCAAAGTCATTGCTAAACCCATTGCTAAATATCTAAGAGTCTTGATATGACTAATATAACCTTGAATGAATCCCACCAAGGTAATAATGGGATTGGGACCGTCCTGTTTTGATTTCCATTAACCTGTTATTCCTGCTACTGATCTTGTAAGAAAGGATTTCCCACTGCAACATGACTGAAGGTGTCTCCTAAGGGTTCCCTGCAATCCTGAGTGAGGATAGTGCTACCTCAAGTGACCTCACATAAACTGGCCAGTATCCAGCATCTCAGGTCTGTCAGTTTATATTCGGTCTCTACAATGTCTAAGCTTAAGCAGCTAAACCTGAGGCTATGCTACCACAGTATGATTGTACTCTGTGTCTGTACTAGGTCGGTCTAGCAACTAGCAATTGGTCAATGATGCAAAATTATGCCTGAATCTTGTGTTGACAAACCTCAAAGCATCATCTGCCAAATGTGAAATCTGGGTTATCATGTGTGTTTTATTAACAGTTCTTGACAGTTAATCCTACAACCACAGAGTTCTTCAAAGTAAAAGTGCTGACGTTATGCTTGAGGATCCAATTAGCTTCAAGGATTGAGGTCAAATGTCTGAGAGGAAACTGCTGATGCAGCCTTCAACAGGGACTCAAAGTTCAACAGGTACAACAAAGTAGCACCATGTTGGACTGGAGATGGTAACCATCTCCGTTTACTAGATAACAATGAGCCTGCATTATTCTGATAGTTTTCTGATAGTATTTATGTTTGTAAGTATTTATATCTTATTACTTCCACATCCAATGTGTGTGTCAAGCACTGAAACAAGGGATAGAGGAACCTTTTTGAATATTGTATTCCTTTTTGCTGCACGATAAATTCTTAGTAAAATTAATCAACCATTTCCTTCTTCCTGAACAAGATAGTTACAATAATAAGGAACTTTTACACACTTTTACTGTTACATTATCAAGCTCAAGACAGGTCTGGTCTAAACACATACCTATTGTTACACCTATCTACCACCCATTGTTATCTCAATTTATTGATATATGACCAATCTATTGTTATAGCATGAATCATCTGTTTACACTAGATGCCTTTGTCCAAAACTACAGCAATAAGAACTCGAACAGATGATTGAGAGGCACATCATGGACTGATGTTAATGAAACCTATTAGGTCCATTACAGCAAAATGTTGTATTAGAGGCTAGTTGAACCGCTCTGTTGGTTGTAGAAAGCCAAAAAATTTTGTCTTTGCACTGATAGGGTGCAATGTACTAATACTAGAGATCAATACACTAATCTGACTCTACAACACTGGTTATAGTTGGCTGCAACAAGTGAAAAGGCTTTGTCTTTAACTTTTAGGCACTTGGACAACTGTTAACACAATCTTTGTTGGCATATGCAAATTAGCAGCGCTGAATTCATTTGATTGTCAAACACTAAAGCTATAGGGGTGTCAGTGGTGAATTCACACCTCACACTCCTGTATTCAAACCATAATCAAACATAACTTGGAAACAAACGTTTAGAAAAATGCACCAGGATCAAATTACTTTCCCAGCCTGTTATCATCAACCTTTAAGTGTAAGATAAAAGCTTGTGGGATCCTCAAGACTGTCTTTGTGAGGACTGATAATGACAAAGTTTTCTCACAGTTTCCTATTTGTAATTTAATTATACTACATGCACACAGGAAATACATTCAGCTCAAATCCACATGAAGAACAAAATGATTGCACCCATCTGGCTAGAAGTAATCAGAATACAGTTAAGACTAAATTAATGCTTGTTCAACATACATCAAGAGCATCCTGTCTCTGCTAGTCGGCTGCAAACCTGGATCTATACACTACACATCTGTCTTTATCATATACAGCACTGATCACTGAACCAAGACCTTAGGGATCCCAATTCAATTTTGAACGCAAACCTCTAAACAATCTGGAATATCACTTAGGGAAATGACCTTGGACCTTAAAGTCTACACCACAAAGCAAAGGCATCACTCACTGCTCAACTGAGACCAGTCCCTCATGAGCAACTTTAACTCTGCAGCTTTAAATCCTCTTAGTATTTGACCCTAATCCAGACAGAGAGGTGAGGCGATTCGAATGAGAGCTAAGCCTCACAAATAAAAGTCAGTGATCAGTTAGCAGGACAATGCAAATGGAAAAAGTGTCACGTCACATGAAACACAAAGACAAATATAGTACAGAAGAAGCATAAACACACAAACAAACAAACACACACACACACACACACACACACACACACACACACACACACACACACACACACACACAGAAGGGACACTGAAGCTCCGAGGCAAACACGCCTCTTGTTTCCTGCCTCTTGTTTCCTGTTCTCTACCAGGCAAAAGGGACATGGAAATCATTAGATATCGACCACAGGGCAACAGGATGAAGACAGACATAGGTTGCACTTTTGAAAATCAGACAAGATAAGATTTTTTTATCTTTAAGGTTTAAAGAAGAAGATGTGTAGACTTTGTTAAGGAGTGGCAGCATGTTGGAGGTGGTAAAGTTAGACCTACAGAAGACATGAAACAGTTGAATGAAACATTACATAAACCAAATGTAACCACATCACTAGTAAAAGGACACTTTAAACATAGCACAATAAAATAAAATATAACTTACTAAAGAACAAATGAGTTATACATTTGTGATACTGTAGTTGAAAAGAGGTTCTGGAGTCAGCTCCAGAACTTTTAATTACATGCATTTATACACATATCCGCCCTCTGTATAAGAGAATAACGGTACTAAGCTCCTAAAGAGGGAGCCAGAAGTAGTGCAGTGAGAGTCTGACTCACACTAACACTACACCAAAGGCAGGTGAGGCTTGTTATTCATTAAAATAATTGGTGGTTAGCATGCAAAGGAAACTACAGCGGCAGCACTCACTTCATCCATGTTGGCGACTGTAAAAGATAATGCATGCGTTGGCCGAAGAGCGTAAAAGTTGGACAAAAGCATAGGAAACTTACGACTTGACTCCGCCAGACAGTAGAAAGTAGGTGCTAGAAGACAGGAGCGGGTTTTAAGTCCCTCATGCGGATGCGTGACTGTAGCTGTAGTCCAGCTTTCTTCCCGGAGCGGGGCGGGACGGGACGGAGCAGCGGGGTGTCTTGATGGCAGGCTGAGCTCGCGCTACGGTGAGCACAGGTGACGTCAGCCTCCGTCAGGTCCGTTTAAGTGCGGCTCGTAAGAACCTGTGTCAGGTAGACTTTCAGTGCCGCGAAGGAAAAGATACATGGTGGGCAGTGGTAGGCGATAGTAACCCAGGAATATTCACACATCACCTTCATAACAACATTTAAGAGAAAACAGAGATCCCCCCCCCCCACGTAGGATGTAACTTTCATTGACATAGCTTCCACTTTTTCAAACATACAAAGCAACACGTCGCGACATTAAAACATATATACTTAATTCTTAATACATTTTACTATGAACATATACAAAAAAAATAAATCTGCATGTGAATATGGGAGATCATGTTTTATTTTGTGCTTGATCGTCATAAAACTGGAGTTATGGGATAAATTCACACCAGGCCACTTCACTGGCTGCAATGAAACGACACCAAATGTTGCCTCGAGTCATGAATATTTGAAAGGCAGGTAATCTAAAACTTTTTTTTGGGGGGGGTTGAAGGAGACATCCAATCCACCATTGGGAGGAGCCACAGTGTTTGTAAATCTAATTAGGACATTCAATACTCCTGTATTGGACCGTATCTGATTACTGACACCAGATGACAGCATGTAAACATTAATATGACATTTTTTGTTCATAAGTTAGCAGTCCAAATGAGTCACTGCACGACTTCCTAAATAATGCACAACAAAGACAAGCACCACTTGACTGCACCAGGGTGACAATATTTCATTTTTACAACAACAACCAATATTAACAATGACTAACTCTGCATCTCATGATTAATTTCATCAAACCTTTTTCCACCTATTTCTGTTACAAACAGACTACTGGGACTGAAATATTTATTAAGGCAAGATTTTTATTATTTTTTATATTTTTATAAAATGCGGCTCAGTGTACAGCTGACTGATGAATTACAAATAAAAGGTGATAAGAAATTGTACAGACACAGACCACTTGTTTAAGTTTAATAATGTGCTTGATGGACAATGGCTCCACCGAGTGGTCATATTGGGGAGCAGCAGATCTGCACATCTAAAGCCAAATCCCAAAGCAATTACAACTCACTTACAGGCAGAGAAGAGTAAAAAGCAGTGAAGGAATGGAGAGTTGATCATAACGCGAGCCAATGGAATCTGGAGAAGTGACAATGGCAGAAGCCAAATATAGTGAACGACAGTAAAATCACTGTCATATTTCACTGCCAAGCTCTGCAAAGCAAAACTCTGTGGCTTCATGTATATATATAAGGATCTTTTACACCAATATCATCTTTCTTATATGTATGTATCCAATTGTGTACATCAATGGTTTAATTAAAAATATATCACATAAGATGACATAAGATCTGTGGCATTTTTAGGTTGGACACCAAAAAAAAAAAAAAAAAAAAAAAAAAGCTTTGTTTTTAGTCACTCAGACCATATGAATACATTAGGGAAGACAGAAGTCACATCAATAATACAGTGTAGTGCATCATCAATTGTCCCACAATCGTTTTTATAAATTAGTGGAGAGTTTTGGTGACCTATACAAACTGAAACACAGGCAAAACAATATGGTGACATTAGGGTAAGTCATGTCATTTGGCATTTAAAAGAAATGTTAATACAGTAATAAATGTTATACTGGGCTTAATTCATTCATTCTCTCAAAATAACCTTTTTCCTAATTTTCTTTTGCCCCTTGAAATAGCTTGAATTTGAAGTTAAGTCAGTGTATTTATCAGGCCCCTCCACTGTCAATCACTTGACCACTTTCCCAGCCAATTATCTGTGAAGCCCCAGCTGCTTTGGACTTTATCTGTGAACTGTTTACGAATGTCCTATCACACACATTCTGTGGTGCCTGTGGAGGAACATGAAATGTTTCTGTAGAACCACCAACTGTCCAAAGCTGCTGCAAGTCTTTGCAAGCTGGCAATAGTCTTTCCCTCTGTCTGGAAAGTTCCTCTCCAGGTAGGCCATCCATATTTTTTTTTTTTTGCATATTCTAACTATCGTTTACCCTAAGGATTTAATTGCAGAGATTATCAAAATTAAGATGAATATTTCTTTGGTCTTGGATAAATATGACTGCACGCTGCTTCCATGTCTTTTCGAACAGCAATGTTTTCCCTTATTACTGATTATTATTCAAACGTGTGGTGGACATTTTCTTTGGAAGGGGGATACTTACAAAATAAATACTGAATGTAATAGACTGCAGGTTTATGCTTCTGAAACAAATACTTAGTCTTGATTTCACTATCAATTGTAATGTGTTCTTGACGTAGTTTTTTGTTTTTTCTCAATTTCTCTCATCTCTTCAGTTTAGCCTACTAACCAGCGCATGCAGAAGAATGAGCGGAGCAAAGCTGTTACTACCAATGGTACTTATGTCTGTGATGTTGAGTTTTTTAACAATTCAGACATCTCATGGACAGCACTTGACAGAGGAGCCCTGCACTGTTCAGATTCTTGTCCCTGGACTCAAAGGCATGCAGTTTTTACACACGCATTATATAAAGTCAACAAAAAAAACAAAACAATCAGTCTCCATATTTTCTGATTCTTCATATTATTTATATTTTTTTCTATTCTTGCATGCAAAAGGAGAACCAGGAGAGAAAGGACAAAAAGGATCGCCAGGGAGGCCGGGAAGAGTTGGCCCTCCTGGAGAGACGGGTATAGTCTTTGCACCCACAAATATTAACAATACACACATGCTTATGCATCTCATTTCTTTTGACCACTACTGCTAAGCTGAAACAAAGAACTAGGGTAAAGATCACATTGCTTGGGCTGATAATGTCCTGTTACACCACTAACAGGCCAAGTGTTTACATTTGGGTGAGAGGTTGGAGCGAAAATGATCTGCAAAATCCACTGCTTTGGACAATTGTTTACTGAAGACCTTAATGAGGAGTGGAGGGTGTTCTCATACTTTTCAGGGAGATTACACAGACATCATCACTTTAATGAACCTACCTTAGTGGAAATAAATTGTGGTTTAAGAATTTCAATTATGCTTTCATTAACTTTAATGTGTGCTCTTTTAAGATGGAATTTTGTCTGGCACAAGAGATATTTGGTTTTCTTTTTAATATTCCTGTCACGCTGACTTTTCTCAGGCCAACCTGGGCTGAAAGGACAGAAAGGAATTATGGGACGTTACGGAAAAGTGGGCCCAAGTGGAATGAAAGGTTATTTTAAACTGCACAATTGTTCTTCGGATGTAGAGTTTTTGGAATTAATTAAATGTAGTGTTAAGTTTAATTCAGTGCTTTTCGAGTTCTATGAATAATTACATCTCAAATCTCAGGGATAAAAGGAGACAGAGGGGATCCAGGTCCAAGTGGTCCTAACGGGGAGCCAGGTGACATATTATAACGTCTTATTTAGATTGTCAAAAGGAATTTTGCAGATTCACACAAATACATTTGGTGAAACATGAGAATGACTCATGACAATGATGATGTAATCACTCACATTTTTGCCTCATTAGGTGTCCCGTGTGAGTGCACACCAATGAGAAAGATGATTGGGGAAATGGACATTCTTGTGGCCCAACTTTCCTCTGAACTGAAATTCATTAAAAATGGTAAGATCTTTGCATTCTTTTAGATGTGTTTTCAGATATAATATTATATATTTCAAATATAAAATATACAAGTGTTAAGATATTTTATATATAAAATACTTGTGCTATTACTTCCTATTCTCAAAGTACTATAAATGCTGGGCATGTCAATGTGAAATTTATAGAAATACAAGTGCTCATTTTTCAGCACTGCCCTCCCCTGCAGCTGTTGCTGGCATAAAAGAGACAGACAGTAAAGTCTATCTGTTGGTGAAGGAGGAGAAACGCTACTACGACGCCGAGGTCTACTGTCAGACGAGGGGAGGGCACCTTGCGATGCCTAAGGATGAGGGCGCCAACACAGCCATTGCGGGGTACATTACTGAAGCAGGCCTGAGCAGAGTCTACATTGGCATTCATGACCTGGATCGAGAGGGTGTTTTCACTTATGTGGATCGCTCTCCCATGACGACTTTCAGCAAATGGAGGAAAGGAGAGCCCAACAATGCCTATGATGATGAGGACTGTGCTGAGATGGTGGCCTCTGGAGAGTGGACTGATGTGGCGTGCCACCCAACCATGTATTTTGTCTGTGAATTTGACAAGGACAGTGTCTGAGTGCAGTCCTTAGTGAAGAGCTACTACAAGATATGATAAATATAATGGAACAAAAGTTCGAAGCATTCACGATGGTTGCACGAAACCATAAATGTAAATATGACAAAAAGACATGTAAGTTGTGCAAACTCATATTTTCCTTTTTTTCTTCTCTCCATACAAGCTTATAAGCTATTTATTTTCTTAATTCACATAACAACCTGAGTTGTTGAACTTTTTGTTTGAATTTTACTCACTTTAAGAGCAACCTTAATCCTAATATGATTTATTCATGTTCCAAACAGCATGCGAGGTAATGTACTGAGGTGATATACAAGTTTTTGTTATGCAAAGTATCCTCTGAATATTTGCTACAGTGCCATCAACCAACAAGGCAAATGAGCAAATGCAGAGGGCTGTAGATTCTGTAAAAAAATATGAAATTAAAAGAAAGATTTTGGTTCCAGTTGGGTGCTTTTAATCAGAGAAATTGAATAAACTATGTATTTTATATTCATATAATAAGTTATGTGGAGGTCTTTGTACAATAAACATTCACTAATAATTAAAAAAAAATAGACAGTGTCTGTGCATTATTTTCTACCCCTGAGCTGACTAAACTTATGAGTGGAACGGAGCTTTGAACCAAATCCTGAGCCAGTGTAACACAGCCTCCACCAAGTGCATAAAAACTGTACTGCACTGTGACAGTCTGTTATAATCTGATGCACGTTTTGTGGCTTTGGCTGCAGACATTTTGACCTGTCACAGTAGGAAATGCAAAGGTGTTAACATTAAAGTGTGCTCTGTTGAAAATGAAGCAGCTGCTTAAATTGTGCCAAATTGATGTTATTATTTACACGTTGTTTTCCCTACTGTGACATGGCAATGAAATCTTATGTGGTTTATTTATCTGATGGTCTGGTCTGAACACAATAGCATGTAGTGTTGATTATTATGCTAAGTTAAATTAACACAGGCAGAGTTTCTGTGACATGACTATTATTAAAAAAATAATGTATCATCTAAACATAAGAGGGTTGACAAAAATAATAAATGAATTACACTTGGTAATTGTTTGACAGTGTAATGTCTGGTGAATGACAAAGACAAGACATTACACACCATGGGTTAGTATGACATTTTCTTTTTAGAAAATCCTCAATGGTTTAGTTGTGTGATTAATAGACATTGTCTTACAGCCCCGGCTGCTATTGTTTTTCGGGATGGGCATCCCAGCTGAGATAATATTGCATGGCTTTAAGAAGAGGAATTTGAATATGCATGATGCAGTTCTCCTAATAAAGCACAGCACTGGTCCCTTAAGAAATGAATAATTAATGCTGAGATGAATTATGCATTTAATTGACCAGGACTTGTCTGGCCTAAACCAATTAGGTGCCATTGTTGGTGCAATCTCTGGTTACCTTTGTGGTAAACAATTTGGACAGCTCTGTCTAACAGAGGAGTGGCAGATAATCTGTGGTGAAAAGAAAGGTCTGCGAATGGGAGATATGGCGACAGAGCATGGAAATAAGGAAAAGAGAGACCCTTAATTGGATGTGATGGCCACTTCTATATCCACTATATCCAAAACTTGTTTCTCCAGAAAATAAAATAAAATCAAAAGTTGGAATGGCTTGCTAGCTTTTGATGAATGCAAAGAAATATGAGTGGTAAAGAGATAAAATGCATGAGTTATGTATATGTAACTTTTTACTCTGTAAAAACATACAAATAAATGGATACATATCAATTATAGCAAATAATATCAATAAAATGCTTTGATAGATATGGTAGATCTAGAGGATTGGAAGGGGTGAGGCTGAGGATTTTGACACCATGCAAGGAAACTCAATTAGCTTTGTTTTCTCCATATGGGTGTGTATTAATGACTTGCATCAACATCTGCACATTAGTAAAAAATATACTTATATAGCCTCCAGCATACACGGCACAAAGTCGCCAAACTGCAAATAAAACAAATTGTGAGGACTGTGCTTAATAAAGCAATATATAAGGTCTTTCCGTTCCCACATGGTCAAAAGTAATGGTTGCAACTTCAGCACAATAATGAGGTTATGTTGCAATGTAAAACTTACCCCATGTTCCAGCAAGACACTTGCGTCATTATTCAAAATGCACATCATGTAGGACTGATGAATCTGGTTCATTAAATTACAGTGGCTCAGAAGTTACAGAAATATTTACTGTGGGCAACAGACAAAGTCCCACAGAATCCTGTTAAATGAAAAAAAGCAAAGTAAAATAATCAATCACACAGCCCACACCAAAAACAGCACAGAAACAAGAAATGTCAACATAGGTAAATAAGTTACTGTACATTATTTTGATTTGTCTGTTTACATAAACAGAAGTCCAGCTATATCTGAACCGGCCCACATGTGTGGTCACCCTGAAGCTGCTGATGTTTTTTTTTTGCAGGCCGGTCGCCTAGGAAACACTTCAAACACCATGTTAACGTTAGCTACATAGAAAAACAAGAAGCTGACAAACTGCACAGACGGTGGATAGGTTTCTGGATGCGTCACCTCTCATGTGGAAGAGTTGGTTTCCATTATCAGATGCTATCTCCAGTTACGTCTCGGGAGACTCAACACAACCACCACTTGTCAACTATTGACACCGAGCGCCATTGTTGTCTGCTCTTAAAACCGCCTCTGTTAGCTAGCAAAGTATGACGGGGAGAAGTGACCTGCCGCCAACAAAAACAATAATTGTCTACAGGAACGGAGACGTTTTCTTTCCCGGAAGGAAAATAGTGGTGAATCCGCGGCAGGTGTCGACCTTTGACAGTTTTTTGAGCTCTTTGACCAGAGGCCTCGAGGCTCCGTTTGGCGCCGTGAGGAAGCTGTACACGCCGACACTGGGCCATAAAGTTCAGCGTCTGGACGACTTGAATCACGGGAGTGCGTACGTTGCAGCCGGAAATGAGCCGTTCAAAAACCTCGAGTAGGTACCGTGTTGTTTGTGAGTCTCTCGCTCCCTCTCTCCTTTACTTCTGTAATTTTGCTTCTTTATTTCTTTAACTTCATAGCCCTTAATATGTGTCTCCATTTCAGTAACCTCACTGAATAAGGCTCTGAATATTTATCATACCTATCATAAGTAAAGTGTAAATTTGGGTTTTCTTGTTGACTTATATTCTCACTGTCCTACTTAGCACAATCAGTATTTAGTCAACCTTAGTTAATTACAGGCAACTATTTTACTTCAACCTCTTCAATCTATTTTTGGGTTTTTAAGTCATTTACATGTTTTTGTTTTTTTTTTAAATGTTCTCCAGCTATCATGGGACAACAACCAAAAAGCCACAGACTAGGAAAAAAGAAACAGTAAGACTACTTATTGTGTTTGATCAGTTACACTGAAACTAACTGCAACCTTTACTTTCAGGTGCCGTAATATTATGCGTGATCATATGATAGGGTGTTCTTTAGAGGGACCATACAGTAATGATAAAAACCAAAAGTCAGAGTTTGAGTTGGACACTTAACCTTGTTTATAAAATTTACAGATCGACCCTGTTGTTCACAGCAGAATAGTAGTTTCTGCTCGCTGGAGGAGAATTACTGATGAGTCTTGCACAATAAAGTGAGTGATGATTTTAAGTTGGATATAAAGTGATCCACATTGTAAAATGAGTAATGTTCTTTGTTGTGCTATGCACTGATATAACTCTTTTTTTTCCCTCCAATTCTAAAATGTTGTGTTTCAAAGTGTCTTCACTAATGGAGACGTCTTGGTGCCTCCAGCTCGAATACGAATCCCAAAGTTCACTCTCAAAAAATGGGAAAATGTTTTAGCCATGGTGACAGATAAAGTTAATCTCCGTACTGGTGCTGTGTACAGGTAATGTCTGCATTAGACAGATAGACCCCGACAGTAATACTAATGTATTATGAATCATGACACAATTAATCATTGTTTTTCAAATAAATGTATTTTTTCAAAAATGATGCATATGATTCCATAGAGTCAGTCTGCAATATAGATGAAAGAAGTATAATAAGTGGAGATTTTCCCATCAGTTTAAATGCATTTAGCCGTGTGGAATGATTTTTCTAATTAATTAGTGATTGGAACCATATTGGTTTGAGTTGTGCTCACTGGAATTCATCCTAAAGTGCTTAAAAGGCAATATCTGCTTTGATAGATATTTGAAATTATGCTGATATTTATAAACTAAGATGAAACAACCACAATATATTGCTCAAATTAGTGCTATTTCTTTACTTGAGTTCCCAGGCTTTGCACATTAGATGGACAACCTGTCTGCGGTTCCACTGAACTGGAGAACAACCAACACTATGTTGCAGTCGGTGCAGAAAAGTTTAAACCTCTCCCATATGACCAGTGGGTCCCTAGGGATGTAATGAGGGAGAACAACACAACTGAAGGGTATGAGACCTATGACCTTTTAGTCTGTAACATGAGATTTGATTTACACAGATCAAATAAGCACTGGGTTCTGTGTTGATGTTAAGGGGAAAGAAAAAATGTATCAGTTTTGATTTCCATTTTTTTCCCTGCAGCCAAGACATCCTGCCTCCTAATAGAAAGACAAGACATGCAAAGGATGCAGTGAGTACATCTTCTCTGGAGTTGGGTGCAGTTTGCCATCTGGATATTCCCTTTCTTGTAACATGCTAAACTGTTACATTTCTTCCTAATTTTGCCCTGGTTTATTGTTGAAACACCTTGGTAGGATCACAGTGGAAAAGCGTATCTTTGCACACACAGCATTTCAATTAACATTTCCCACGTGCAAGACTTGTTGTGGGGGTGTAATTCGTTATGAAACAGTGCTATCATCAATCACTGTCTGCAGGAGGCATTGAGTTACCGTTGCTTTCCACTTTGATGGGTAATCCCCACAGAGACAGACTGGCCCACTTGATCAAGTGCAGTGAGCCTCATAGACAGATCATATGCACCAAGGGGACTTTACTGAGTGAAAACAAAAAAAATCTCTTATTCAAACCAGAACCGGGACAATTTGTATTGTGATTAAGTAGACAGTGAAATGCTTTGAATCCATGTGAGGATTGTGCTGCTGTGGGCCTGAGATGAACACCAGATAACAGACGAAAGATGGGAATATGCCTACTCAGCAGGTTGAGGTAGGGATGGGGCCCCCTGTGAGAGATGTGTCTGACATCTGATTTTTCTAAGCATGAAGGATGGCAATGCGGTGGCAGATGCCAATTTTTTAAGATGGAGAAAAATACCCATAAAATAATCTCTAGCTCTGTCTGTGGTTGACTTCCATTACATTTAGAAAAAACATGAATATTTATTCATAATTTATTTGAATCAGTTTGACTGCTGTGGCCTATTTTCTGAGCTCATTAAAAGGTATCCAGGCATAAAACAACAGATGGGGAAACCACACTGTTATCAAACTTTGCTGAGCTGAGGTTCACTCCTTTAATATTAGTTAAGAAAATCTGAGACAAAACGATAATTTTTGCCATTTCACATAGTACCATAAGGTGGAGACAGAGACAGAGTTACGGGTGTGTTTTGCCTCAACCAGCTCTATAGCAGTATTAGTCATTCACAAGACATGATGCTGCCGCATTTTACTCCCCTTGCCTCTTCGTCTCATCCCTCATGAATTTGTAAACATGATTTGACCAGTTAATAAGGACCTTTCAGAGGGGAAAGATACATGCGACAAATATTGCCCACTCTGTCTTGTTCTGTCAGTTGTTTAGCTTACTGATTATACATACATTTATAGGGTCATGTCGGCCATTAATTTCAGTTTGACCTCACAAAACAACAGCAGTCTGGTTAGAAATGCCCGTAAAAAGATCATTTAAACATGCCTAGTGAGGCTGTGTAAAATATAACCTTGCTCTTGCCACCTCACTGTATTGTAATGGTGTCTATCCTGTCCTGTCTGCACTAGCGGCAGAGTGTTTCTGCACCGCTGAATGGGACATCTGGTCTGGAGCAACTACTGAAGTTTAAACTGACGGCTCTGCAGAGTGTAATATTGAAACTCTCTAGCATACCATGTTCCCATTGGAAGCAAGCATATATGCTGAGTTAGGCGTTCACAGACATGATGAGGTAGAACGTTCTGAGGTAGACATAGCAGAAAGAGAAGATTAATAGGGGAGAGAGGAAAGCAAAGAGACAGAGAAAAAAGAATAATGGTGTGCATCAAAGCAAAGTACTTTCATATTACAGTAATCACAATGACCAGTGCAATTGCACTCTAAATGTACTTTGCACAAAGCAGCATGTGAAAACAGCCTTGAAAGTCTGACTAAACCTTTAAGAGCTGCTCTCTCTGACATCAGCAATGACTTGCTGCTGCTCCCTATTTCTCTGCTTTTCTTGGATGATCTCATTGGTTAGGGGAAGTAGCAATGCCCCGTGGAAAACTATACCCCCTCGCTGCTGCCAGCATGTCTGCTCAACTGAGGACTTAGCCTTGGGAGTGGCTCCTACTGATACCACAGTCAGTATGGCTGGAGGCTGGTCGGTCCAATTCGTTGGGACCCCTGTTTTCCCCTGGCTATCATATCACAGTGTCCTCTTGTTGACTCCTGTTCTCTGCCACTTGAGAGGGCTACACATTGCTTGCTGCTCGGTCCCCCTGAGCCCCTCTCACACAAACTCTAGCACTCTCTTTCTCTCACTGTCTCTCTCTCTCTGGGGCCTCCTGATACACACAGTTGTCTGCTCCCACAGGACATGGTACTGTAGATATGTAATGCAGAATGAGAGGGGAGATGACCTCAGCTTTTCCACTGGTGTGTTTCCAGTTGTGCTGCTGCTTGTACTGTACTCTCCCAGCTCTGCAGCACCACTCGTCCTTTGCTTTCTCCTCCCAAAGTGAGACAGTCTTGATTTAACTTTGTTGATTTAAATAGGCTCTATTTGCATCTCAACACCAGGCTGTAAACATGGAAAACAAGCTGTTCAATTTTTGACTGCCCAGATATATTTTAATTCTGAACTTCAGCATGAAGTTGTTTCACATCACTCACAGATGAATTGAGGTTATGAAACTGAATTAACAGCTTACTATTGCGACAGTGCCACTGCTCCTCTGTCTTTGATCTTGTGTGGTTGTGGACACCACAGCACTAGAGTGTGAACTCTGTTTCAACTCCCCATCGTTGAATATACGAGGCAAACTTCACTCTTCTTTTGTTGTTTTATTTCTCTCCCTCGGCCCACCAACGGCTGTAGAAATTCAAAAGAATATCAACAGACTTTGCCTCTGCATTAAAGAAAGCAAACAAGTGAAGAAACAACGTGGTTATTCCCCAGACTCCATGTTAGTGAGCTTGCAAACACCATTGCCAGAAGTGTATTCTGGTGGAAGCCTGAGATCACTACACTATCCCCCGAGCCAGCCCAGGGATCCAGCCAGGCAGCTGCAGTAAAGAGCACTGTAGCTGAAAAGAAACATTAAGTCTGCTCTCTCCTGCTCTCTGTGTCTGTGTCTCTCATTCTCTGTAAGGGAGACATACCTCACCTTGCTACCTACAGAGGGGATGAGGAGCCCGTGAGGAGAAAATTGCCTTTTGTGGAAGCATTAATTCAGATGTGTACCCTGCTGTCTGAACATCACTCTGAACTCTCCCCACTGCTCTCTCTCTTTTTTTTTCTCTCTTTTCCTCTTTTGCTCCTTCACTCTCCCACAATGCAACTAAGTCCCAGGCCTGTTTTTTTTCCCTCCCCTCTCCATCAATAACCTTCTGCTGTCTACTGCTGAAGAATAAGTTATTCCCTACAACTCCCTCCCTTTCCCTTTAAGCTTGTTTGGATTTTCATTGTTTGATCTGGCTTGATAAATAAGACAAATGCAGTTAGAAATTCATGGCTGCCCCATTTCATCAATAAATGATTAGTTTGCCACACTCCCCAGTGATTGATAGGTTGTGCACGGGATGTATTGGAACCAGATGAATTCAATACAGTAGGAGTCATGGGGGAGCTACAAAGCATATCAACTCATGAAAAATTGAGGTCAATGGAAAATGTAAAAAAGCGCTGAAAAGAGGAGAAACAAGTTTCGCCCCATCGTGTTTTGTCTTTGTTCTTCTTCCTCTTCACAGAACAACAGCAAAAAGTCGATGATGAATCACAGAGAAGTCTGAGAAAATATGCCTTAATCTGTGCTCCTGTATTCTCCTCTCTTTTGTCTCTCCATGTAGTTTGCTCACACAGGCTTTAGAAAGGACCTTGAGCACACAGCCAGAGGCCAGATGAAGAAACACACAGCCAAGCCAGAGAGAACCAAACAACAGAGGCAGCTGTCCAGAATCCCAGTCCTCCTCTCAATAGGGGGTAGGCAGAGCAATTCTATAGAAATACTGTATCTGTCTCTGTGTTTCTCCTCTGCCCCTCTGTCCTCATAATATGTTTTTTTTTTTTTTTTTTTTTTTTCCCCCGCCCTCCAACTCCTCCACTCTAACTATGATAACGAGTAGAAACCTGTTGGCTGTTGAAGACAAACTTATATGTATGTGCATGTGTTTGGAGTGTGCACTATTATATGTTCCTATTTGCATGTAAGTGACATAAGAGTCTGGTGTGTGTATAGCAAAATCATTACCGTTTGGCAGGTGGAAGAGTTGTCTTTGAATTCTCAACCTGTTCTTTAAAGTCCAAACAGAACACAGCTCCCTGCTCTTTGAAAGAAACATGACTCTTTTCTGTGAATATTAAAAAGAACAAGACTTCAAACACTGTCAAGGGGGCTTAAATCATAGATGAATTCAATCAGGCCATTTTGTTGAATATGAATCCAGAAATCCCTGTGAACTGTGTGTATTGGGGGGGGGGGGGG
>CM076661.1:10948980-11016519 GCA_038496675.1 Rachycentron canadum
GGGGGGGGGGGGGGGGGGGGGTTAAAATGGTAATAAGTTATTAATCCCAAATAATGCTGACAAAAGATCATAAAAGTGACAAAATACTCCTTTAGATTGATGGGTTTGCACATTTTAGCAGTCTTGCTGTTTAAAATTGATACTGTTTATCATTAATAGAGTGTGTCTTCTGTTTGGTTATTCAGAAGGCGCTGTTTGTTTTACCATCTGTGCTCAGTATTACAGTGACTCAACTTAAAAGACTCATCCTGGGCCACAAATAACATTATATTATGTGGCAGAATAAATTGGATAATTGCCACAGTTTGACACTTGCCATCCTTTCATAGTGAAAGAAAAATAACGTCTTTCTCCTGTTGGGCTTATGTCAAGATGATGCTGTTGTTTGTAGCAAGGCCAGCGTGCAGTCTCTTGACTATGTTTTGGACACTCGACAATGCCCATAATATGGTTTCCTATCATAAAGGTCATTACCAAAGGCACAGCAGTTAAAAAGATGAAAGCCATGAGTCTTCTCTATAACTGAATCAACTCTTAGAATCCTTCAAAAGGTAAGCAGTGTTCACAACCATCACCGGGTACAGGATCAGAGCTTTTGGCAGCTGATTTCTTCCATAATTTTGTCTTTTTCTAACAAGTGTGTGTCAAGAAGGAAATTCAAGGATATTGCCTCCCTGGAAAAACAGAAAAAGGAATAGAGTCTCCATGTTCTGTAGCTATGTAATTTACAGCTAAACCTATAAAACAAATCTATTTTTCTGTACATTGCTCCTCTTATCACTGATTAATCTACCATGCTTGGTTATTTACTATCTAAATGAAATTAAATGAGCCTACTGAAGTAGATTCAAGCTCAACAGTGTTGCTTCATTATTCACATTACAGATCCGACAGACAGACAAAAGGGAGTTTGTTTACAAGGACAGAAACACTGTGATCTTGGCATATAACCTATTCCCCACATGCATCAAGAGCAACCTGTCACTGTCAGGGACTAACCCTGGACTGAAAGTTCACGCTGGCTGGCCATATTTGGGGCATGGCAGCTGTGGCTTTCTGTGGCCCTTTTGTCATTGGGACCATTCTAAATAAATAAATGGCTTGACAGCAACATTGATCTCTTGTGAAGTTGAAGAGGAAAGGAAAAGGGAGAGGACAGGAGGGCAGTGAGGGGGAGAGAGAATGAGAGTGCAGAAGAATGACACGGCGACTGCCAGCAGATGAGGTAATTGTGATTAATCACTTTTCTCAGAGGGCAGCGTGTTCAGTGCACAAAACAAAAGAAGTGAGATGGCAGAAGCAGCAGAGGTGCAGGAGGACCAGCAGGTGAAGGTGGATTTGCCAATTGATCAGGTAAAACTCAACCCTATACTACTGCAGCCTGATTAGGTCTTTAGCATGCAGCCTTTGAACAACCCAGGCCTCTTTATCTGACAGGAAGTAAGAATTGAATCCAGTCCAAAAAAACACTATCATCAACATCAACAAAGATAAACACAGGCCCATGTGCTGATTTCTGCTAAATTAACAGTATTGTACTAACTGAATTTATCAGTTCTGATAATCTTATGATTTAAACAACACATCAGAACACAACAAGCTGTTTACAGCCACTTTAGCTGTTTTGCTGTAAAATGAATGGCATGGTAGTATCCTCTCCCCACTTTCCTCCCGTCAAGCATTACCTTTCTGTGTGTTTTACGCTTCAAACTGAATCAAGAATATACTTCTAGAACAGTGCAGTATCATTTCTGCTCGGTATAAGGCTAATGAATGCATAGTTACATAAATATATAAATATTTAGCAAAATCAATACAGCAGTACCGTACAGTGTAAGCCAAGGGGGATATTTCTTCCCTTCATGCAGGTTGAGGCCAAGATAGTTGAAGAAGAGTATGAAGACAGTTGTTCTGCGAGTCACTGCAAGGCCCCCCTCCATGATTCAGACAGCTTGTGTTTGCAGAGGTCTTTGTCTGCAGGTTCCAGGAAGGATGTAAGTACCCTTATTATAAGTTTTATGTAGTTAGTATTTCACGTTTAGTTCATTTTTGCTTTATTATTATGTCCAATTTTTTCATTTGCTTTTGGATTAGGACACATAAAAGTGCTCTAACCAGCAATTATGGTAATCACCATTTCCATAATTGCAAGAGCATCACATAGACCTGCTTCCAGCAACTACATTTTAGTCTAATGTGTGTATAACCTGTTTTTCTGTCTCCATGGTTCTCCCTGTTTGTGTTCTGTGTATTTACCAGTGCAACCTGTCTTCAGAACAAGGAGAGTCAGTAAAAGACACAGGGCAGAATTCTAGCACTAGAGACACAGGACTAAAGACATGTGAGCCCCAGGTACAATTTCATATAGTATGACTTTTGAAAGCTCGGCTCAGCTGCAACCCAAGTTACTGTATGTATCAAGCCCCAAGCTTAGAAAATACACAGAAGTTGGTGTTATTAGAGTCAAGCTCCATAACAGTATGTGGTTATATTTGATGTCTGCCTTTTATTCTGGTTATTGTGTATGTTCACAGTGATGAAGTAGGGCAGCGCCATGCATACAGATGTTTCTGCATGGATCTTTGGTTCCTAGAAATTACACTCATTTAAATACACTTATTTTGCTCTAATAATCCCCGAGGGACAGCAATATGAAGCAGTGTAACTGTGATGAATGCACACAGTAGTTGGGTGATATTACTATTCCAAGCAATTTCATTCAGCTTTGAAATGAGAAGATATTGAGTCTTATTTAAGCAATCAATAACCTTGAACATTTTGTTTTAATGAAAACTATAATTTCAAGCAGTGGCAATTGCACCATAGGGGGATGTTTTGGTGTGGTGATGATTTTGCTGCCGTATGCACTTTTGCAATAAAGATATTCTTATCGGGATAATTATTGACTTCTGGGGGCCAGTTATGACCCCAGCTAAAGACCTCATCAATAGCTTAATTCATTACTTATCACTTTTGGTCATACAGGAATGTTGCTGATTCAGATTGGCTATGGATTGCAGGGAATGACCATTAGATAATGGAAAATAATAATAATAATCCCTCCACAGACTCAGCTACTTTTTGCAATAATTATCTTGTCAAGCAGTTTTTGATTTCCCTGCTAAAAGAGACATAAGGAGAAGGGAGGATTTCTGTTGCAAGCTCTCCAGTTGAAAACATAATGCGTGAACACATCTTGGGCAGGACTAGCAACAGTTTACAGTACAGTTGTCAAAATTTAGTTAGTGCTGAGGACATCATTTAAGCCTAAAATCATAAACAACATCATAAAAGGACAATTTTTAATGAGAATACCCTCTACTTACCAAAATCATTCTTTAGCACCCATGTTTTATCAAGGATTACATTATATTTATGAAACTCGTTGTCGGCCCAGAAATAATGATGCTGCAGGTGAGCCTTACCTCACTTAAAATCTAACCATCATTCATGCATACTCTCCTCTTTTCCCTTTGAGTCCAAACAGACTGTCGCTGTCTTGCTGTCAGCAACCTCATCATTTAGAGGGCTGTGAATAATAATGAGGGATAACTGCACTGCTATGACTCATACTTTGAGCTGAGTTCGGACAGATTTCCTCCCACTACGGTGCTCATACGTGCTTGTGAAATGCCCTGCGTACTCCCGTATATGTGCATGTATATAGTAGATATTGATGACCAAATTCAATTACATGATTACATTTTCAGCCAAAGCGTTAAATGATTTATTGCATTGAATTTAAATAGTGAATACATTTGCAGACAGTACACAGCCAGGCAGTGGTGTGTGTGTGATATTGACCTGTGTGGTCCAGGCCAAATAAAGAATAACGAGATTCAGCATCTCTGCCAAGTGGAGATGTCCGCTGGGAGTGAAGGCAGGCTATCTCAGTGGAAGAGAGCGAAGGATGGCGAGCTCGAGTCTGATGCTTATTTATCAAAGCTTTTCTTATAATCACTTGACTGACTTTTGTTGGGCTTTCTGAAGGTTGGGTTTTCCGTTAGAGTGCACTCTGTTAAGGAGCTGATTGATTTCATGAGGGGGGACTCTGTCTATGTTGTGGATGTCATACACTTTGAGGAAATGTGCACAAGGGTAGATTTGCACTTGTTGGCGTGGTATCGTGTTTACAACTATCATTTGTTTTGATTTAACAATATTGGCTGATTTATCAACCAGTCAGCTAAGCATTTTTTCTTAATTAATATTGTTAGAAATGCCAATACAACTAGGGATGTTTGATCAATCGTCTTCCTCTTCTTAAGAATTTTGTGATAAAAAATCGAATCATCATTGACCGCTGCATTGATCCTTTCCTTCCTTTTTCCAATGCAAGTCCATTTCATTTGTCTTTCAGCTGGTTTTCTGTGCTCCTATTCCCCAAAGCTTAGGTTAGCCATTTCAAAGGCCCTATTCACCCCATACAAGGTCAACTATAATCAACTGTGGACAATGTCACCGCCTTGCTTTTCCAGTGAGCTATGCAGAGGAAGACGATTCCTCTGGGCTTTTAAGGACCTGCTGCATTATACCATTCAATTACTGTTCATTAGACAGTGTACAGCCATTAATCAGACGGAGATGTTCTGCTAGTCCTCAGCAGGGACAATGAACTGGAGAAATTTATTCTGACTTCCTGTCTGGCCTGCTGTTTAGTGGTAAGGAGAGAGATGACACTTTGGAATGCGCTGAAGCTTTCAGTACAGAGACATCCTAAACTGAACTGCTACTCCACTCTTTCTGTTTTCAAGTCAAGTTCTTCGCTTCATGCAACCCTGTCTTTGACTTTTAAGAAACATAGGCTTTGTCATAGATTTACTGCGTATGTGGGAGAGTATTATGAATCTGATATATCACTAAAAGGGGAGAAAGCTGACAGATTTACTGATTAAAGCTTCATATGCATTGAATATGACTAGATGATGATATGAGAAACTGATTTATGCTTTCCAGCAGGGTAAAGAGAGGGAGGTGTCTACCAGGCTTGGCAGAATACAGGCACGGTTGTCCTGGTTTTTCAAGGGTAGGTTCATCAAAGCATAAAGCCTGGTAGTAGCTCACAGGCAGCAGCAGCAGCAGCCCCCACATTACCCTCCACAGCACCTAATGCACCCATAAAGAGACCACTAATACACTCTGCATTACCAGTTTCTCCCTCACATTGCATGTCACTAGATCTGCAACCACCTCTCAACATCTGGGAGAGTTTTACGCCATGCTTTATGGAGACCATCTGGTTTAGTGGGGTTTTTTGCTTCCCCAATCTCAGATGACTTATTCTAGTATTAAAGGCACCTGCACATTAAGGTGTGCCATGCTGAGAGCCTGGGATTATTCACCACTCTTTATTTTTCCAATGTCATTTGTAATTTGGAACCACTCAGACAGAATGAGAAAGATATGTACCTTGTTACCATGACAGTCCTTGTTTTTCTCCATGAATTTGTATTCTAAGTAGAATTGCATGGTCTGGCTTTTATTTGATTGATCTAGAGCAGAACACTTGAAAAAATACAAAATAAGTGCTACACACATTTGATTATTGGGGAAAAGAAGATAACATAGTGTTAAAATACAAACCAAAGCAATGATGTAAACTTGACTCTCTTCTCCTTTGTTGAGCGAATGTGCCTTTCAGTTGGTTCAAGCAATTTCATTCTAATTGCCTACAAAACACAGGCTTTGGTAGTGAGGCCCATTCAGTGGTTTTCCAGCATCCTCTATTGTCCCTTGTGAAAATTCCAAAGGTGACTAATGGAACAGGATGTGAATCTCTGCAGGTGGTTATCACTGTCTGCCCCTCAATCTGAGGTTCGCTCTGTCAGTGCGACACTAGGAAAATCACTGCATCCTGCGTTAACAGCAGGCTCCCTACCTCATGCACGTGCCATCGATGCTATTATAAAAATACACAAACACACATCCATATGCATGCGCATATGTGCAGTTATCAAACAGGCTTCAGTTCACATCAAATGTCTCTCTCATACACGTGTATGATTTTTACGTGTATACATGCATTCCCTTTCAATTATTCTCATATTGATAGTACTAGAGGTTGAGATGCAGTCTTGTACTGGCTATGATTTCCCTGCAGAATGTCAATGGGTACTGCAGGGGGCATTTGAAATAAATCACAGCACATTTTTGCTTGCCAGCCCCAGACCGACGTTCTCATTTTTCTGTCCCTATCATATTATATTGTTGGTGGTGTTTATGAATGGTTCTGAATCATTCATGCCTCATATTCCCTCGCTGTCACAGTGGATCTGAAGATGACACAGATCTGCAAAGCATGACTGGAGACTCAGAACCGTAGAGGCAGGAAGTGGGATGTGGAAGGAAATGCAAGTGATCTCTAACAGAATCAAACCTGCCTGGCACTTGCTTTGCATTGAAATGTCAATATCTGTGCAAGTTTTTATCCTCGAAAGGAATTTTTCAGGCGAGTGAAAATAGTAGGGATTTTCTAAAAGCAAATCTACCATCAGAGTACTTACTCTCCCCTGCCTCCTTCATATACTTTACCAGGGGTATTCCATCTTGACTTCCATGTATAAAAACAGGAGATAGTACCGGATTCAGTTTGGATGAGATTCTCCTTCAAAAGTTATTGGCACCATGTACAATGGCCTTGTTATTTATGAGAACTGTTAGGGCCACTGACAGAAGTTGTAAAGCATCTTGACTGATTGGGGAGATGTGAGATGTGTGCAGTCATGGCATATTGTCGCCTGCATGTGTGCACGACATGCAGAGACTTGCATGGCTTGCTCTGTCACAGATAAATTACTCCACACAGTCAAATTAAGTTGTTGTAAATCACCTTGTGGGCCCGCGACCAGTCCTGAGTGACGACCTTTACGCCTATTTGACTTTAACTCTTATTTATGTTAATCACATCTGTATTATACCGACAGTAAAATTGTGTCATATTCTGAAAGGTCATTGTTTTGCAGCACAGTATATGACAGGGACAGAAAAACATACTAGTTACGTTTATTATTAAGTGCAAGAAGTCTTGACGTCATGGTTTGACTCTGGAATCTTTATATACAAACACTTTCTTTTCATTGTCTCATTTTTCCAGAAAAGATGAAAAATCAGCATTCCTTGTTTTGATCTGCATTACATTCATTCAAAAGGTATGTAATATACAAATAATATAATTAAGTAGCTCATGAATTCATTTATCGATAATCAAATACAGAGCTCCATACATAGCACAGCGTATCTCTTCAACCATATACACCATGTTACATCCCATTGTAACACTTTATAACAGCTTGTAATATTAAAATGCTTATGAAATCCTTCTACAAAGAGCACTAGTTTCATGATGTATGATCATGTATGGCTTTATGTGCTCTTTGGATGTTAGTCCACTATACCTCTTATTTCATTATTCCTCCACTTCATTCGCCCATCCTTGTAAAGTTTTTATTCAGGCAAAGTGCAAATGGTATTCTTAGGGATGGCTTTACAGAGGGAGAATTTGAGCTTTAGTTGGAGGAAAATGTATAGTTTTCTTCTCATTCATCATATACATGTCATGAACGTCCTTCAAAAGGCAGCAGCTCTCAATAGCAATAGGGCTTCTCTCTTTTTTTTTTTTTTACATGGTGAAAAATAATAAGGTCCAAAGACTGTGTGTTGAAAAATCAGTCATTGTGATGTGAGAGACGCATCTGCGTGTGATCTCAGCTGCACTCAAGACGACAGGCTCTCTGAAATGCACCACTGCCCAGTTACACATTAGCTTTGATTGCCAGTTTGTTCTGTGTATAGCCTGTAGCTTTGAACTCCATCTCGAGATGAAAGCCAACCTTGTCCATAGTGTGTCCACTGTAGACCGCTGCTGTTGCTTATTTGCTTCAGGCACCATCAAGGGCTTCAGGACTGTTTTTTTTCTATAGTTCTTTACCATGCTGGGATGAGCATTATGTATAATTTATCATACAATGCATCCCGAGACAGCACCCCATCTCAGCTCCATTTTAATTTAATGCCTCTTCTTTCCTTCTGTATCTTGTGTTGACTGTGGTCAATGTGTGATACCACTAAGGTTTGCCTTTGTTGTGTCCAGCCGATAGACTTTGATAATAGTCGGCCCCTTTGTGAGAGCATCACTACTCAGTGCTTATTCTCTCTCCCGCCTCCTCTTCGTCTCGCTCTCTCTCTTCCTTTCTCTTTTTCCGTTTCCTTTAACAGCCAGAGCCATAGAACACAGTGTCAGACTGCTAAGGACCAGACGTCCTCGTTCACTTCTGTCTCCAGAAGCCAGCTGCTCATGTATAAGATGAAACAGTGTTATAAACCAAATAAAAATGTCTTGCCTCTTGACAGCCCCACCGTGAATATATAGCCTCTTATTTCAGTGAATATATTGCATAATTATGTATGGTTATGAATATTACATGGAGCCTCACACTGAGCGCATGGTAAGATGCCTAATTGCAGAGTTTAATTATTAAGAAGCAAAGGTCCTGAGCGGATTTTGTGAGAAGCACTTTTGATAAATTATTTTTTGCAGTTTTCTGATGAATTATTTTGGGGGCTTGTGTCTAATCAGCAGGCATAGTGGACGGCGTAACTGCTCTTGAGAGAGACTTATCTTCCCATGGAGAGGAATTACTATGCTGATTAAATCCACTGAAATCAACTAATAACTTAATGATATTGGAGTGGATCAAAAAAAAATGAATCATTGCCTCTCATAGCGGTGGCTATAAAGAACACAAGGGCACAGTGATGGGTAGAATGAGGGCCACTGCCGTTGACCTCGGGGCACAGCTTTAATATTTCTGTGCAACATGATGGAGGGAAACAGAGAGTGTGTGATGGTATGTACTAAAGCAAACCTCTTATTAAACACAGTGTAGTACTGCTTTACTTTGTACTTCATATGAAACACTTCAAGGAAAAAGTCCAGAGAGGCTGACTAAACAAGGAATAATAAACTAGATCTCCCTCAAGTACTGCCAAAGCCACTAAACACTGCTGCTTGCATAACAACAGTACTATTGCTACTGCTACTTCTTCCTCTTCAGCATGTACTACAACTGAGTCGCCCACACAAAAATATTCTTCCCTACTTATGCATTCAGTTCAAGTGCACTTAGTATGCAGAAAAGTTTAAGGCTTGACCTCGGTTTTGTGTCGAAAGAAATTTGATAATGAATAAAACAGGCATCTCTGCATGTTACTTCAAATATAAAACTAGTGCACATGATGTACTCTTCCAGAAAAGCTAATGGCTGTAATGCAGACAATAAGAATCATTGACCCACTTAATTGCAATTGTACATCCTGCTGTGACAGTGCGAAAGTTAGTTCAACACAACCGTAGGATCAAACGCATGGGTAATAGCTGGACTCCCCCTATTCCCCTCCTACAAAATGCATGTCGGTCTAGCACTTATGAAATGCAGTCAAGCTGCTTTTCGCGAGCCAGCACAAATATGTGAATAATTGATTGATATTGATGTGAGGATCACCTCGGTGTATCCAGGAGTTGTTTGGTTTAGAAGTCTCCCGTGGAGGGCAAGAGCCGGGCCATCTGTCAATAACATGTCAGTCGTCTCACATGGCGGGCACTCTGACCAGCTCAAACGCTTCAGTAAGCAGCTGAACAGTTGTTCTCAATGTGATGTTAAATCAGCTATTCTGCTCTGAATGGAGGCTTCAAGATTAAGCGTTACAGGTCTGTCTCGGTCATGAGAGCACAAAGTTGTCTGGCAATAATGGGAACACACTCAATCTGGACAAAATAATATTATTTAGATTTTTCTTTTTAATATTTTCCCAGATAAATTAACAACAAACACCTCTTTGCAGTATTTTCAAATTATACAAATTATGCAGGGCGTAAGAGCCGTCCCACAACAATGTTTTATCACAAGCTATTGAACAGGGTTTGTGCAGTTAAGCATTTTCAAGGCCTTGCTCAAGGGCACATTGTAGGTGTTATGGAGGTTTTCTAGCAGGCTCAATGGGACAAAGATGTCTATGAACTTTTGTATCTAGTGGAAGTGAAATGAAAATAGTCAAATTTCATTTTGTATAAATGCTCCAAGTGCCTTGAGACTTGTGGTTGTGCCTCCTTGCAGACAAGAAGGACAGGTGGTGTTATAAAAAGACCTTTTTGCCGCTTACATCATCCAGAGCCACCGGGAGGCCACTTTCCCTCTCTCTCCGTTCCAGCCTGGTAGCTACCTACTGTCTGAAGCTAATGGCTGGAAGCACGGCTAAAAGCTCTCAGTGTGATAAGGTAATGTGGAGTTGGGGGGGGGGGGGTGCGCGCTATATCAGTGGGACCATATATAATTATTATACAGTGATGAGGAAATGGTCTAAAAATAAAAACAAATGGAGAATGCTAGATGATATCACTGCACCCAGATTGCTGACTGCAGTGTTTAGAGTCACATCCAGATGGTTATGAAGCAGGGATGACGTTGGGAGCCGAGACTTACTGCTGTCCTCTCAACTGACCTTCCTGATGTCATGCATAATAAAATAAAAGAGAATAATATTCTGTTTTGCACATACAGGAATGGATTATGAATGTTAAATTAAAACCACTGCATAACAGTGATGTTTTTTTCCAAGGGTTTCTGGTGTTGCACTGAAGTACTTATGCTTTTGTCTGTAGTAGTTTTTAAATTTAAGCTTTAAAAGTAAGGCTGGCTCATTCGTTTATTAACAGTTCTCTGACGACCTATTATCATTGTGTACCACAGGTGACATCCACTTCAGGCTTTTCCAAGTGTAAATGATCATCACAGTGTGACTGAAAAACCTGCAAGAACCTGTGCTTGTGTCATTTGTTCAGTGTTACCCATCTATTTTTTTTTTTTTTTGTTGTTTTTTTTTTGTTCTTCACTCATAGCAGCACTACACCACTAACAATACACATGCACACACACAAACAAACGCACACAGGTGTGTACACATTTGCTTTTCCAGGTCTTTTTTTTTTTTTTTTTTCTTCCCTTTTGCTTCCTTTTCTGTCCCTCTTGGACTTCCCCTCTCCCTGCTTTCTCTCTCTCCCCCTGTTGTTTTCCTTTATCTGCTCCCAGACTGGTTGTCCTTAGTAAGATGGATGTGTGCATTCCCAGGGCAGATGGCCCTGTTGTTACTCTGTGTACCCAGCTCACACTTTAACACCCGGCCTGCTTGTCTGGCCTGACGGGCCATTGCCTGGGGAAAGGACTCTACTTCTACACCGAGCAGCAAACGTGGGTTGTGCAGCTAACCGCACGGGTGCTCACATCCCTTTTTTGTAAGGGAGCAGACTGTAGCAGGCTGCGTGCCAGATACACAGATGGGGTCTTTCTTTCAGGATCACATATTTTGTTACAGGAAGCTTAAATATACATTAATGTTGTATGTGGTGAGCTAAATCGAGATGTTTTTACGCATTTTGTCCAAGGTAACATATTTGTTAGACCCTGTCCTGCTCTCTGAGTACCAGAGATGATGAAATAAAATAAAATGGAAAGTATTTCTGATAATTGATGGATGTTAACTTACAGAAATCTTCTTGTTTGAGTTCTTGTTAGAAAGGAACTTTTTTAAAAACTGAGAAATTTCAGCCCAGAGAACAGCATCTTAAAGCTGCGTTCACAATTGCCAGGTTCAAGTTCAGGGGCTTGATCCTTAAGATTCTGGGGTTTTTGACTGAGTGAACTGTAACAAACCAACTAAGGCTTTGAATTTCAAAGATTTCCCCAATTTTGGCTAAAAAAATGCAACCTTCTTCTCACCAACTCCTCAAAGTAAGTAAATGTCACTGTTTATTTGTGTTCCTGTGGTCATTACTTAGTGTTAAATATTTCTTTTTATTCTGAGTTAAATAAAAACTGTTAGGGGAAATTGGAAGTTAAATATATATATACTGTTAACCTGTCAGCTGTCAGTTTTCCTTTCCATGATGCAGTGAACAGTCACAATTACGCATCGTAGACTCATCTGTCATGAAACCTACCCCAGGTTCCCACCTGGTGTTAACACAAGGAAACCTTTAATTTTGAAATCTTTTACTCTCTCTTTTACTTAGACCAGTATCCCCCTGAATGCACTGACTAGTTTGTATTTACTACCTACTTATAGTAGTTTCAAAACAGTTTCAACTTTGTTTTTGTTTTTATAATTTCACAATTACAGTATAGTAAACAGTAAAGTATGTTACTTAAGTAAGTTTATAGCTGGTCCCTTTTGTTGAATAGTCTATGTTACAGCTGTGCGTGGTCATCTTTGATGCTAGTACGTGTGTATTAAAATTAGCTAGATTCTGGAAAGCTGCTTTGGACAGTGATACTACCTGTGCAAAGCGTCCAGTTTAACAATACTTAGGCACGACTTCCCTTTTTCACCCAGTCACATTCTGATGAAACACTGGTGTTGCTGCATGCATATGCTACATATTCAGTTTTTTTTGACCTCCTACCTAATAACTACCTTTGATTGGGCACCGTTTTGCATGACGGCAACCTGTGCCTTTTTGATTGATTCATTCCATTTCATTGTCATGATAAACTTTTATAACAGCTATCATTTACTGGCGGCATGTGTAGGCCTCTTTAGGAGATCTGTGCTTGATTTTTACACGGTAATCTAAGGATGATAAATCACTGGGTACACATAAATTACATCAGTGAAAATCACATGCAGTATGGGCCTTTTGTGGGCACATATGTAAATCCGTCCAGGGATGTTCAGCTGTGTGAAATTGCAGTCTTTGTCTACCCTCTAACCATACAATTTCTTTCATTTCAATCTCAGCACGCATTGGAATATTGTCCCTAGCTGCTCCTATCATATGTAATGAATGTGCTGCCCCAAAGGTGAGTGCTATAATTGATTAAAAACCATAATGTTTTTCCATGCCTCAGTGTAGTCTGATAAGGATATCTGTGTTGTGTGAGTGTGTATGTGTCCTGTATGTGTATGTGTGTATCCTGTGTAATATCTGCAGGTCTGTGTGGACCGGACAGGACATCAAAGTCACATGTGCTGTGGCTCTGTTTCATCCTGGCTAATGAAGAAGCTGTGAGTGTGCTTCTGGGTCACAGTGGGAACATGCACAGTGAGGTCACTTCAAAGGCGGGATAATGACGGATTAAGTCTAAATCATGGCTGCGCTTTAGTCACTGTCTCACATCTAGCCTGTCGCTTTGCATTTTATTAACAAATCATCGCAACATGATCTGGTAAAATGTGCCTGCCTTAATTTCCCTTGTCCATTTTTCCTTACGCAAATCCTCTACATCCAGATTAATGGATCCTAGTGGGCAGAGTGGTGGGCCTTTTATAAACCCTTGATGGTGATGAAATATTCTTTCATTAGTGTCCATATATCTCCCCATGTATTCATGTTTTAATGCACTGCTCTCTCTGCAGTTCCTTATTGCTTTGTGTTGTGTCCGTGACAGTGATGCAGCTCTTCATTTATGGTAGCCCTACAGCTTGCGACCAGGATATTCTATCCTTGGCTGGTTCTCCTCTGCATTCAGATTTAACCACCCACACACCCACGGGCCTTCGCACTCAGACGATGAGCAGTTACAATGTAGGAATTTCTGAATTGTGAAGCAACCAAGCTCCAACCCTTAAAACTATACGTGAACTTGAAATGATTTAGAAGAGGACGATACTCCAAGATTATTGAGCTCTTAGCACTCTTATGTGTAAGAGGTTGGCACATGAATGTACTGTTTTACTGCCATTCATCTTGTTCAGTGTATAACCCTCACAATCTTAGTCCTCAGGCATGTCGTGTCTGTGGAATTACAGGTATGTAGGAAGCACTCAGGGAGGTCTAATTGCTGCTGGAGTGATTTATCCTCCTGTAGATCCTCCAAGAGCACTCAAACACTCTGGTACCTTGGTCAACAACGCACCCCAGCAGTTACAATCAAGGGGGACCTGCTGCAGGCTCAGGCACCAAAACGCTTGTTTACGATGGAGAGTAGCAGTGTCAGGGAATATTTAATACATTTCATTAGTGATTTGTTTGAAGCAGGTCTGGCGTCAGTCAAGGTTCCAGTAACACTTCTTCTGAACATTGTCAGGATGAATCCAGACTGTTGTTTAATTGGATGACAAAAATAATTTCACAAAAACAAAACGAAGAAGAAGAAGAAAGAAGAATATAATTTTGCTGAAGGCTGATTGGTAGATGGATGTAAACCACTTTCTCTTGCATGCTTTGAGCTCACAGAAATGCAAATATAGAAAGCTCTGCGAAATAATCAGAACTGTTTAATCTTTGGCAGTTTACCCCCGTTGCTTATACTGGAAAGCTGAAAAAAAAAAAAAAAGATTTCCTGAGGCTTTAACTCACTCATCAGGCAAAAACTGAACTTTTTTCACCTCTTAAATGTGAGCATTTCTGTTTTATAGGCTACACTATAATTTGAGTATCTCTTCTTACTGTTTTTTACTGTTGGTTGGACCGAACAAGCAATTTGAAGGCCACCATGAAATCATTCACAGTTTTGACATTTCATAGACTAAACAAGGGATTGTTACTCAAGAAATCTACACACACACACACACATTAATGGATAATGAAAATAATCATCTGTTGCAGCCTTGATCCACCCTACTCTGTATATTAATGTGCATATTCCTGCTTAAGTTAATTCACCCAATACAGATGCTTAATCCAGTGTACTGTCCATACATTAATAGGATACGTATATAAATATGGAAGTGAACACTTCTTAGAGGATTACTGCGGCTGAACCTTGGTTGTCCAGCTCTTGTCCTGAGAGGGAATCAGCCGAGCAACAGAGCCTCATTTGTTGGACGCACTGTGGCAGCTCCCATTTCACCTGGGTTCTCCTATGTTTAATTGGCCTCATTATGTGATTAACTTAGCAAATTTACCTCTTACCCTCAAGGCACAGCTTTGAACACTGGCAGACCACAAACCTTCCCAAAGTCACTCCATCACTGAAAACACATTGTCAGCATTTAGGCTGGCCATCTCATTCCACTGGGAAGTTTTCATTTTCCTGCAGAGATGCCTGTTTGCCTATATTAACCTCTACACCTTTGACTTAACACACCGCTTTTTAAAAATGCAGTAATTCATTCTAGGATGATTAGCAATATATCATTGTTTCCTTAGAAATGCTCAGTATGCATATTATGTTGCTTATCATGCTTTATATGCTTAGCATGATTTTTGCAAGCTCTGTAAATTGTTGTATTATGCATTGCCTGTGTTGTATCGTTTGGGTTGATGTTTGCATTCATATCTCGGCCCCACACTTCAAAAGAATGAGAAGTTTTATATTTGAGATATAAATCCATTTTATTTCAGGCTACAACAAGCACATGTTGTAATGCAGCAGTCTGCTCATCTTCAGTGAATTAGGTGGATTTAGGTGTTGCCTTTGACTTTCAAATCAAGCCCAACCATGGAGTGCAAGGACAGAAACAGTGGATTGTCCAATCCAACACACAAAATCCAATATTTGGAAAGCTCTCGTTGTTTGTTTGTGGGTTCATAGATATTGGTTTCATTTTGTTGATGTCCTCGGAGAGTAGTATGGAAAATGAAAGGAAGATGAAAAACAAAGTCCATGATGTTAATCTACCCTGTCATCACAGGAAATCTCACAGGTCCTCTGTGGGCTCTCTGACAGTCAGATGAAACGACCAGTAAAGTGCCAATTTTACCAGACCACTTGTTATTTGCAAGCAAAGTCATAGGTTTGCTTCCTTGTTTAATAACCAATGGTGGAGAAGGTGATGAAGGGGGGAGTATGTGCATGTGTCCATGAGCGGGGGGAGACGAGGAGAGGAGGGGCAGGACAATAGAAGAGAAGTTTACAAATGGGATCCATCATTTTTCATGCGCAGGGGTGACATCCCTCCGTCAGCCAATTTCACTCCGATAGCCCAGTCCCTTGGTTCATTGATATCTGCATTAGGGACCTTTGTTAAAGGTCTCATCTAAATGCATTGAAAAACGCCTTGCTCCCTCTGTGTACCTCCTACTGTTAAAAGTGTGTGCATGCATGCATGTTGCTTGTGTGAAGACTTGCCGACTTGGCTTTGTCTACATTAAGGTTAGTCTTTGTGGCAAAGCAATGTGATGTCACTGAACCTGGAAAGGGGAAAAACAGCTAGTGAGAAAACCATCAACAAAGCCGCCAACAAAAGGCAGCTGCTCAAAGGGCTCTCAAAGCAGGAGCTTCAAGTGTTTTCTCACTCTGTTGCTACTGAGTAACTCTTCTGTGTCTGTTTAGGTTAGTAATGTAATGGATTTAATAAATAAATTATCAGGGAAAAAAAATAAGCATGATCTTTAAACTTGTTTCAAGGATAGGGCATGAGGCATTGTTAAGGAGCTCATTTCAAATTTGTATAAATATGACATTGCCTTCTGTACGAGGTTGGTTTGAGTAGGCCCATTAACCAAAACACTTCAAAGCCACTTAATTTTATTCCACTAAAAACACCACCCTTGATATCCGGCACTTGTACTGTCCTGCAGTTCAAGCCAACCTGACTGTACATCCCTTGCTACTATTAAGACGATTTAATTTGCTATTCCTGTCCATCTATTTTACAGAGCCATACTGTGATACAGCAGAGGTGCTGAGGGGCTAATGTCGCTGTCAATCCACCAACCCCTCAGCTACAATCTCATGGCTTAATTTCCACACAGATCTAAGTACCCTTGAGCATCAAGAGGTCTCATTCATACTCTTGAATCAAAATTGCCCCAAACTCAACACTTTGGTTATAAGCAATGTTGCACTTTGAACAATTTTAGCAGGTGTGCCTACATTTTGGTTCATGAACTTTCAGGTAAAAGGCGAGCTACACACCAAGCCAATCCAGCATTTCATTAATATGTTTAATATAAATGTATGTCGAGCATTTCATTTGCAGCTTTTAGGTAGTTAGGCTATATCTCCTGGTGCTCTCATAAGATATATTAAGACTAGTAATTAATAAACTTGATAATCTGAAATTGACTAATAATTTGGTGCTGGAGGACATCCTTGCAGTATGGTCCCATAGGGATCCCATTAAAAGTCCTCCTGACTAAAATCTATAGTTGCACAGTTGTGCTGTATGATTCAGCCAAGTTGCCCTTGCAACAATATTGAAATCCACTTTCAAATGACTTTGAAATTAATAATTTACATTAAGTTTATAGACCTCGTGGTACATCACAATAAGTGCTTCTACATGAATGATAGTGCGTCCCAGAATGTTTACAAAGAGAATTGCACTGGGAGCATCTGTCACCGGGTGTCACTAGTTTGAAGAGAAAATGTGAGTGTTTGACACATGCTATTACTGTTTTGTTGTCCCATTTTCAGATACGGTCTGGGAGAGGACAGGTCCATGTTCATGTTCTTTACTCAGAGTTAGTATTCTTAGGATGAATTAAAGTGTGATAATAATCACACTTTACTCAATAATACTGTGAATCAAAGGGAGTGGTGCCCATTCTTAATGATGCTGATGATGGTACACTCTTTTAAATAAAGTTATTACTGCTGGACTCTTTTATAACATGCGGCAGAAATGTCAGCGTCACCTCAAACAGGCTCAGCCAAACCGCCCAAACATGGTGAGATTGGATGTGAAATCAGTGCAAGGGTCACTGACAAAAGAAATTGGGTTTTATGCAGAACGTGCCTCAATACACAACACTCCCAAACCAAAGGTAAAAGCAAAGCCCTTACCGGCTATTTTCAACCCATCATTATTTCTCATAAATCCCAAACTAGCCAAGACCAGTGCCTTTGACAGCATGACTGATGAGTTTGCCGTCGTGAATGTCAAGAGAAATGGTCTCCTGCACCTTATCTCCCCTATTTCTCATTGTGAGTGAGACTTGGGGTTTTTATGGAGAAAAGCCACAGCCGTTGTGATGAGCATTACCCGGTGATAATGAAGGGCACGCTGCTGTACTGTCAGCCTGTACAGACAGACAGGCAAGGGAAACAGACAGGGACCTGCCGGCTGCTGAGAGACGTTGTCCATTCAAGCATTTATGTGCCCTTATGTCTTTATCTGGAGACCAGGATAAATGAGCATATTTATATATTTACACTATGTCAGTGCTGTGATTGCCTTATCTACTCCTGCCTTCATTCATGGAGAGAAATGTCAAGAGGTAATCAAGTCAAATGTGCCTTTTGTCAGTTCTATTCATGGATCTCAAATTGTATATTGAAAACATTTGAGTGATGGGTCTGTAAATTCCTCCTTTCTGATATATTTGATTTAACTGGAGATGTTTCCATACTGTTTGATTATTCATATGATCCACCTTAAGGCCACACATAGCTCCATACATAATGGGAAAAAATAGAAACCATACATACTTAATGTTTAGTTTTCCACTCAGTCTTACAATTACTGTCGATTTGAAATTTAACCAAACCTCTAAAGTGAAGTATAGTTTTTTTTTTCTTTTTTTCTCCCCAGCACGGCTTATTATTATGTTTTTAAAAACACAAAAAATCCCTCTGGTTTGATCAGCAGCTTTTAAGTCTCTGAGGTAAGCCACATATCCCACATCCCCGTTTTTTTTTTTTTTTTTTTTTTTTAGTGATCCTGCCTGTAACTTGGCATGCAAACCTGCTAGTACAGATGAAGGATAATGAGGTCCAACCCAGGTCTGAGCAGTGACTGTTAGGCAGGAAGCTGCATATTAATAATATCTTTAATATGCATTTATTACCTCTTTTCCATCCAAACATTGTCTGTAGAGACCTGACACCTTTCCTTAGAGATGAGTCTCAGATACACCCTGTTATGTGGCATTTTGGCCAGATCACCCTCCATGCAGGTCCCCCCTCTCTTTCTCTATTTTTATTTCCACTGCCTCTTATCTCTCTTCAAATTTTCCTCACTCTCACTCCTTTCTCGCTGTTTACTTGCCTTTTCTCCTCCCCCTTGTATTTTCTCTATCTCTTCATCCAACCTTTCTCTGAAGTTTTACACTCTTTGTGTCATTGCATGTCCTCTGGTTACACAGATACAAATCAGGGTTAAAACATTTGTTTACTGTGAGGAAGGGAAGAAAGAAACAGCGATGTGCTAAATGTCAAGGATGATGAGGTGGGTCAGGGCTGGCAGTGCTGTTGCGATTATGGCTGTCTTTGCACAGCATCATCACAAACTCTGACAACTGCGAATCGACTGCACAATTTATGCTCGGGAGGGCTAAGTCTCCCAGTTCCGCTGTTTCACTAAGAAATTAAATTCACATGTTATCTTTGAGAACATCCTTCTTCTTTTCCCTCCAATATCAGTCCCAGGAGTAAAGAAATGTGTGGTGTCAAACTGCACTGTTCAAACCAAAGAATAATGGATTCTGGCATAAGGAATCATTTCAGTCTTTCTGGGCAAAGGTACTCTTATCTTCTTGCGCTTGTTGATGTCTGCTGCCTTCAATAGTTAACCAGATGTATAGGTACTAACAGGCATGAAAAATACATAAGAAAAGTTTGATATCATTTTTTAATGACTTTTAACCACAGAAAACGAAGCAGGTTGTCAACTATTTGTCCACCGATATGACAAGTTTGAATGTGCTCACGCCTACACCCCCCGCCTGTATGTTTACTGAGTGCCTTGTGTATGAGCTATATGATTCTTTCATGAGCTGTGTGGTGGCTGGCCTTTCATAGGCGTGCTCTCATTGAACACTTAATCAATACCTGTCATCTTGAACTCATCCTCTAAAGTGGGCCCTGGTTCTTTGTCTGCCCCATAATCCATTTCTATACAGCTATTTGAATTTGTATTACACACTGAGAGGACTTTCTTCATTATCAGACGACTTAACAGATTGTTGAAGGGTCCTCAGTATGTATTTTCATAAGCACAAGACCAGATTTATAAAAATCTATACAAGAGGCTGAGGACCTGGGGCACTGTGGCAAGCAGGGTGAACCAGGAACGTGTGGAGAATTTTAGATACGGTGGCTGGCAATTTCATTGTCCCGGATTGTTTTGTTAAAGCTGGTTTTATTGCTGTTGCTCAGCTCTTCTGTCTTTCTATTTGCTTTGGGTTTAAGGAGTCGCCAAAGGTAATTTATAGTATCCCACCCCCCCCCCACCCCAGGAGAGTATTTGATAAGGCACTTCTAAAGCTGCCCGACTACAGGCTCAAAAAGGGGGAGACTTTGGATTCCACACGAGTACGGTTTCTAAATCAACGGCAGCTTCTTGAGATTGCACTTTTGTGAGTGTATCTGTGGTAAAGACTGATAGTACTCTGGGTGCAACGTTAGTGCAATTGTAGTTTGTGAGTTTATCTGAAGTAAACATTGATAGTATTGGAGGAACAAAGACACTATGCATTTAAGTGTTTTTTGTTTTGTTTTTTTCCTTTACTCAACTTCTGCATTCCAGTCCTGCAGCTCAGCCTTCTTAGAAACAAGTGTGCAGTGATCCATGCTCTCAACACAGTTAAGAAAATAGTTTTTGAAAATTGGACCTTGAAGAATTCAGAGTGGGTGAGTAATTGGAGGTCAATAGAAAGCAATGCTCCACGACAGAGCTGAACCCGCAGAGGGAGAGCGAGTGAGATAGAGAGACAGGGAGTGAAAGAGAGAGAGAGGAGCCAGCAGAGTGTCAATCAGCCAGCGTTTTGCCCGCATTGCCCCTTAATTTAATCACTGTTTAATTACTGCTGTCCCCTGAGGGGTGCTCTGCTAGGTTCAGTTACTGAGCTGTTCCTCTTCCTCTGCCTCTGTCTCTGGGTGCGTATTTAGCCCTTGGACACTCTCTAAAGCAGGCTGTTCTCTCAGAAGCCTCAGCAGTATTTCAACCTTACCTCTGGGCCCCTAGCACAAATCTGCTGATGATAATGTCAAGGGCAAGCGTATATGCATATGTGTGATGGAAGCTGCCTGTAGGAGGAGAGACATCACAAACACACAACTTTTTCCAGCAGAGCAAGGGCAGAAAAAGCTGGGAATGTCTTGAAGGATCTAACTACCCACCCACTGTCCGCTCCTATAGGAGCAACCCCTTCCCCATTTAAGTGTCTACACACAGGGATGGATGTAATGTGAAATCCAAGCTGTGCAACTCATCATTAAAAATCACTGCTGGAAGGGATGGTCAGGTTTACATAAGAGCTCCCTGGCACTGTGTAATGTGCACTGCCGTATCTGTGGCCAAACACAGTGCACATGTTGTGGTTTCTCTGGATTACCAGCAGCCCACCACCGCAGATCCTACACAGGGGCCGCGTCGGGGGAATAACTCACATTTAGCTCTTAAGCTACAGCGATCAATATAAATTTAGCATGGTAATGATCAGGTGCAGGGGGTGTAAGTCTCCTGTGCCTCTCTCTCTCTTTTCCTGGTACATGCCATGGCACACCAGCTCCCAGAGGCCTCTGGGTAACACAGCTAAGGCTCTGCTCTGCACGTCAAACCTTAACTGAGGATTACAGCGGGAAAACAAACAAGCCTGTCTCAGAGTCTTAGGGACATAGGCAAAGGCAATAGCGTGTGTTGGTAATGAAGCCAGTGACGGCAAACACTTACGCACACACAAACACACACACACACACCTCAACTGCCCACAACCCTCCATGTTCCCCTTCCTGGAGCAGCAGAGGTATTTTAGACTGTGTTAAGGGTATAATGGGACAAATAGAGATGATGTGATGAGGGATGTGTGAATGTATGTGTGTGAGAGAGAGACTGACTGATAGATGAGATGCTGTCTCTCAGGAGAGTGTCCGTGATGATGACTATCGTCAGGGGAGGAGAGTTGAGACAGTTGTGGCTCCTGGGTATTCAGATTGGAGTGTTGACAGGTTTATTATTGAAGTTTGTTTTTTTCTTTCTTTCTTTCACTGGACGGATAGTGTCAGGGTGTGATAGTCACTTTCTTCTTCTGTAGTTTCCTTCTTGACAAACAAGTCCGCTGTTTCTACACCAGCTGGTCTCTTGGCACTCGGCAACCATTTCAAGACATCCGGAGGAGGCTCACTGAGACAACAGGAATGGTAGACGAATTAAACGGCATAACTCTTAATGTTTTGCAGTCTGTCTTTACAGTAGAAGTTCAGAAGTACATCATTTTACACTGTGAGTTGCTGTATTAGTGCCAAAACCGAATCCAAATTTTCCAGAGGACGGTGCCAAATGTAATCCCTTCAGCTGGCTGGCTGGCCTCGTTTGTGTCAAGCAGGATGCCTAGCCAGAGTACCACGGCCTGTAATGCAATTGACGACCTGCTGCCTCTGACATTAATAAAGATGGAACATGTACAGGAAATTAAACTCTCACTTTCCTATTGTAATGAGATCTTATCCATCATGATACTGTTTACCTCACAGTCAGATAAAATGATCAAATTGAAGCTCAATGAGGGCTTCACGCAATGCCATCGCTGTAACCTGCTGGCATTAGTCTTCTAAATGGATGGAAAAGTGAATGGGATTTAAATAAAGACTCTATATGTTAATGGGAAGGGTTCAGCTCCCCTGGTGATCCACTTTCTACAGAGACAGGGGAGAAGAGGTGGGGGAGCATGGAGCCGATGCTGAAGATGAATGTCAGGAGAGTTGTTGTGTTTTACACATTTCTAATCTCCTTCTCCTTGCTTTAAGTACGATGCAAGTGAAAATGTTGATCTCAGTGAGCATCTGTGGGATCTTGGTGTCCTGGTTGTCCACAAGAGGGAAGTAGCTAGCTACAGAGGGGCCACAGGTTCATAATCACACTGGAGAGATGTGAGATATATCTATAACTAAAAGTTATTGTCCTTTTGCTTTATTTTAATAGACTAGATTTTTTTTCCCATTACATGAGCCTATGATCTTTGATATAGAAGATGGAGAAAGTACTGTGGACAAGAAGATGAGGCAATGCAAATTTAATAGGTTTATAGGTAATAAGAGGGCACTGATCAAAGGTTCACAATACTCAAAAGCATCTAGGTTGCACTCAGGAGAGGGACCAAGTGCTCTCCAGCCAGGCTGAGTAAATTGCCAGATCAGCTAATCAGAATTCAACTGGAAGGTGTAAGTTAGTGGAGACTAATTGAAGGCAGATTTAAGGGGTATCCATCTGGATATGGCAATGCTCTCTCCTGCTCCTTAGTAATTTCTGGTGAATATTAATAATGTTTTTTATATAATTGTGCATGTGTGGAGTGGGGAGGGGATAAGGGTTCTCCAAATGAAGCCCCTAAAAAGCCTCAAATGTACGGGGTGAAATTACTCAGAGGATATCTCAAGCAGACTCTATTTACTTGCCCTCGTTGGTTCTCTTGAGCATGGGGAGGGAGATGGTGGAGGAGCTGCGCATATATGAAAAGCAGCACATGCGGGATGTTATCAGCACCTGCTCAACATGGCTATATGAGCCAATTAAACAAGTATGGGTGTATGTTGTCCTCCTCTACACAATTAGAATCACAATTCCCGACTGTGTGGTCCTGCTTGACCTGGCTCATGTTAAGATTGAATATTCCCTGGAAAAAGGTTCTGTTAATGAAGAGTATTGAGCTTCAGCCTGATCAAGAAGTAGGCCAGGATGGATGCACCTGCAGATTGATGAAGTTGTGAAGATGAGAGCAGATTGAATTTGCATAACACACACAACAAGAATTAATGGTATTATATATGTAATGTAGTTCACGTAAATGAAGCAGAAACAAATCAAGTCCTGCCTGTAGAATGTCTACGGCAATATACACTAAATGAACAAAGCATTCACATTACACTTCTTCAAGAAAGAAGTCAAACAAGGCTTTCCTAGCCTTTTTCTACTGTTTAAGTCATAAAGCTGTTTTTCTTCACATGGTCTTCACACGATCCATGTTTTCAGTTTCCATGGATTCAATTCTGTGACCTTACGACATCATTCCTTCCTTGTGCTTTATGGCGGATCCCGATCTGTCAGTGAAAACGTGGGGGCAAAGAACATCGTCAATATGGTATTCACAACTGCTGTTATTTCCCCCAGGACCTGGAATCACACATTTGAAACAATCCTCTAGGGACATATTTGGACAATGGACCAATGCAAACTGCTGGTAAGTCAAACCCCAGTGTCACACTTTTTTTTTTTTTATCACACTTTTAAAAGCCTTTAAAAAGATAAAGATAAAGACAGAGAAAGTGTTAGATAATGCAGAAACCATAAAAATTGTCACAATCAAACATATAGACATATTATATATATATATATATGAGGGCTTGGTCATCAGAAAGGCCTTAAATCTGCTTGAATATTTAGCAAAAATAATAAATCCAAACAGATGTCATCATGGTGATTCATTTTAAGGTGTGATTACTGTCATAGATGTCAGTGATGACAAGCAGCAAGGAAGAGTGTTTTATCAGTCCCCAGTGCATGACAACCATAACCCTGTTTTACAACCCAACTTTCTCTTACTCCACAAGGAGAAAGTTTCATTTTGCTACCTTGGTTAACTGTTGTAGGATAGAATAATGGGGGGAAAAAATGCACTTGGACGACAGGTATCTGAATTCAAACACACCCCACAGCTAGATGCAGATTGCCTGTGGAGACTGCTGTTTGTGCAAAATAATAGTGTATCTAGAAATACTGGCCCAGGGACAGTCCATGGACCTTCAGATGAGATGTGCATTTGAGAAGAAATGATACAACAGTGAGGAAGCGATTGCCATAATGATAGATCTCTAACCAGACATTTTTCATAAATTGAAACTTGGATTTATGCCTGAAAAAAAAAATCAAGAATGGATATAGCAACGCACAACACAATTTAAAGAAAATGTTTTTGTATCAAATTGCTGCATCGTGAATGCTGGGGACACTTTAAGGTAATTCATGAAAGTTTAAAAAATGTTGTTGACAGACCAGAGAAAGTTTGAGCAAGTTTCATCTGCCATGTCGTAAATGATTTTTTTTGATTGATGGGTTAACATTTGACATAATGCACTGCTGAAGCATGGATAGATGGAACACCTTTTACATATATATTTAACATTTTTGGTACATCAAGGCTCTCTTTCAATACTATTTTCTTCTGGTATGCAAAATGGAAGGTCTAACCTGAGGGTATATGTACAATATGATTAGAATGGGAAGTCATTCCCCTTCCTTCCTCACGGCCACTGTGATAAAAATATTAGAAAGTGATTAGGGGGGAAGAAAAAGCTTTGGTTCATTTATATTTTATACCATATGAAAAAGTAATCTGACCTATAGACACTGGCTCATACTGGATATGAAAGTAAGGAAGCCTACATCTGTATAAGACTGCTTAATTTCAATGGAATTACTGCATTATTTACATCATTAAAAACCAGGACCACTGTATAACCTATATTCAGGGGACAAATGCATTAATGCCAGGTTGGAGATGAAAATAAGGTGACAGCCACATGAGTACTTCCCAAAGAGACATCTTAAATCAGTCTGATCAGTCTAGCATAATGTGATGGTTATTACATTTAGGCTGTATATATGGATATCTGTCAGCGAATACGGCATGCCGTTAGTGTGGGATTACATTAAATATAGTCTAGACTATAGGTCAGAGAGTTTGACATCAGAAAGACATTGGTTGAACTCCATACAATATTAGTGTTGAGAGGTGTCAGTTTCAGTTTTCACTACACTGCCCTTGTGGTTGATAAATGTTTTTGCAAACACTTCTTTCAGGCAATTATGAGAAAGTCAATATCTACACTTAGCAATTATGTCATCAACGATTTGGCTATTTGATTTTTTTTATTTTTAAAACAGCACAAACACTACACTGGAATTTTATCACTCTTTAAGTTGATATTGCAAACCTGTTATCAAACAGTTGCCTCCCAGAAGATACAGAGCATTACCATTCACATGAGATCCTGTTTCTGGCCATCTGGAGAATCTAAGTCCAATATTCCCCCTCCTTTTAGCTCTAGTTTTCATCTCTACCAACCCCTGTGGGAAATATCTGGCTCTTTAGCTGCTGAACGCTCCACTATGTTCGCCAGCTAGAAGCCAATGTTGCTGTAAGGAGCTGTGTAGGTAGTGCACAGTTGGGTTTGGAAGGTCACAACAAACAGCTGCCTGCTGTGCCAAAAAGTAACACAGAGGAGGACAGTTAAAAAGGACCAAAACAATGAGCTATAAGATGCTAAATTGTTCTCTAGAGCTCAGGGACCTGTAAAATGACTTCTTCAATTATGTAATTATAGCACTTTTAAGCATTTATTTGCATTCCTATTTTTCATACCACAGCATACACAGTGTAACACTTATTACTGCAAATCAATTCAGCTTTAACAAACAGTATGGTGCTGTTTTTATGTGACATACTATAATAGGGTTCACTATTCTGGTTTAGTTTTGCTACCTGCATACACATTCTGCCTTGTATCACCAAACCAAGGTGAAGCAGGATACTGACATGCATTAACTTTGACCCTGCCCAAACATTTACATTCACAAAACACAAACCATGTCTGTTGATGCCCCCATAAACATGACACATATGTGACGTGCCTGTCATACACGCGCCGTGTCCCTGGCGCCGTGTCACTGTGACCGCGTGTGACATTGTGACAGGGCTTGTGCGCCTTTGTGTACATGTATGCATAGGGATTGGGGGGGTTGCATTTTTGGGTTTGTGATGAGTGTGACTGCGTGGGCGCATTTATGCTGCCTCACTTTGACAGCGTTGGTCCGGCTCCATCTTGCAGGTCAGCTGGGGTTTAATTGTCAGCCTTAAATATTCATGGGCACATTGAGTAGATAAATGAAGGTATAAGCACACTGTAAAATTTTCAATAGGTCAGGTGTCACTGACTTCACCGGATACAATTTACTGTATGGTTCGACATTCGCTGTAATGCCAATTAATATGTTAAGAGCATGAAAAGAAACCCTAATGGCATTTTCCATTTATGCATTATGAAGTAATCCACAACGAGATGGATACCGGTAAGAGTAAAGGTGCACTGCAATAAAATGGTGCACTTTATGAGGGTGTTTTACATAGGTATGAATCTATATAATTCTAACATAGTCTCTCACCTTTGATGCTTCAAATCATTACTTTTTACCTGAACATATGTTCCCTCTTGATAACCTGAACATTGCGGTCAAATTATTTTGCAGTTTATCATTATACTCTTGGACAAAAAAAACGCATATGTGCTGCAGGCTGCCAGGAGACAGTTGCACCAGATCATTATAAGTTCAAACTTATAATAAAACTATAATTCAAGTGTTTATTAAGTGCAAAATTACACATCACAAGATTGAAACCAGTTGTACCACACAAACTACTTCTAGCAGAGATATTGGTTGTTATTCAATCCTTAGACCAAGTAAAAGCAACATGTAACAGTTTTGTCAATGACTCAAATAACTAACAAAACTAATATTACCTTGTTAATGTTGAGATAAAATACAATATCGACATATCTGCCCTGACATTTCATTAAAATATTGTTTTACAATGGACTGAACTGGTAATATTTTAAATTACATTTCACAAAAATGACACAGTGTACCTTAAATTACATAATATTATGCTAATGACTAATGTTAAGGTTCGGTTAGTTTAGCATATTCACTGAATGATCTCTGAAACACAGATGTTCTCTATGTATACATAATTAAAATGACAATGTATATTTACAAAGGATTGTTGGATTTATTGTTTTGTTTGGCCTCCAAAAACTGTCATTGTAGCTTGTGATGCTGCAGTGACTGTTTACGTGGCTGGTGTCTTTTAATTTGACTTTTTGATTACTAGCTTGAACATTTTGTAAGTTTTACAATCTTGAAATGACCTTGTTCCTAAGAATTCAAGACAGACTTCACACTGAAACGTTTATGAATAACTGGTGCAACTAAGGTGCTTTCACTTTTAGTTGTTTTGAGGCGAGCATACCAGCCGGGACAGTCTCTATAGACACCCTGTCTACTGATACTACGCCATGTGAGATAGTGTAAACATTTTGAAAATAACCGTTCTGCTCTTTCTCCTAAAAGTTGTATGTCATTTTTGACACTGTCACAGTAGGTAGCTCAGAAATTAGATTTTTTTGCAAGCATGACCAAGTTAACGTCAGTACGTTAACGACACAATCAAAGCCAACTTAACCTACCTCAGCCACCCAGCTGTCCCCCTCTTGCCAAGGTTAGCATCCCCTCATCCTCTGTGCTTCCATCCTTCTCCTTAATGGCTTATTTGACGATAATTAACCCTGAATCCTACAGAGACAGGCCAGTGAGAGATTGATGGCCTCGTCGGCCTGCAACACCTGTTCTGCTACAAGGCTCACAGTTACCAAACCACGGCCAAATATGACTGCCCTGGAGCCCCGCATGTTAATGTCAAAGACAAACACAGGTCCTCCCCAGTGGCCTGGGTGTTCTGTATAGGGCAACATTGTGACCACAACCTCTGATTACACTCATTATTCCACTCAAGGCTGGCTGCTCTAAGGGGGCATCCTGGGGTCCCTTTTGTCCCAATTAGCTACACTGTCCCTTAAAATGTCTATTCATCTGCTCCTACACATCTTCCTGCATACAGATGCTCTGACTTCCTGGAAAGCATATAATATCGGGCCAGCCTTTTCGTCAGTGAATCCATTTAGAGATGGAAACAAGCACATATTTGGGAATTTTGTAGCTCATAGGGACTGTATAATTGACAGTTGAAGTGAAAAAGTGGCAGTGGAAGTTATTTTATTTTAGCAGTGGATGCTGTTTTGCAGACCCCCTCGTTCTTTCTGCAATTATTTTGAACATTATTTTGCTTACAGCGTTGTGAAAGATATCGATACATGTAACCCACTTGATTTCGTTGCCACTGTTTATGAAACTGTTTTGCTGTGGTAGATTACTGCTGTGAAAGCAGATTCCAGGCTTCGCACATGTGCTTACTATTACCACGAACAGATGTTAATTACTTCTTCTTTTTTTTCACTTTACTTGAGATGTTCCTTACTCCCGTAGGTGGAAGCCCTGGTCTTCTTCTCAGCATGTTGGGGTGAAGCATGGGCCTCTGTTTTGTTTGCTGCAGAGGGGCTTTCAGGAGTGGGGAAATAATCAAATGCAGAAAAGTGTTTAATTTTTCATAAACAGAGGAACCACTGAATGCACACAACTAACAATGTACTCCAAAGCAGATGTAGAGCGTTTTTAATTTATGGAGAACTGAGCGAAATGGGCAGATGGAGCAAGAGGAGGTGGAGGCATGCTGAGGGACTCCACTTTTCTCTCTTCTCACCTCACAAACAAGAGAAGCCTGTGAGCGTGTGCCACAACACACACAAACACACTCCCACACACAGCTCAAAGACACAAGCACATGCACATACACAGACATGTACCACCCCCACCATTTACATGCATGCTTCCCACTGCCACCGTCACTTCCACCACAGACGCATACTGTTCTCCCCCCTTTGTCAACACAATCCAGTGCAACACACATGGATACATCTCCTGCCCACACACACACACACACACACATACACATGCAATACAACCAAAAATGATCCCATCACAATCAGCCCCTCACACACACATGCTGGCAAATCCTTAGGGTTCGACTGGACCCAGTTGAGAACACCTACTAATGAACTGCCTCATGTGCTCTACAGAGTCTCCAGCAAGTAGACAGGCTTCATTCTGACGGGCCATATGTAGGTATGAATATGCATGGGAATCTGTCATACAGGCAACAAGCACTACATATATATGATGCCAAAGGTCACCAGTGTGAGGAGTGAAATTAGCCCTCTGTTGGGCATTTTGAGACATGTAAGACTCTGTTTGGAAGCCGTGGGTGGACTTTGAATCATGCAAATGTGTGAATGTAGTCCTTGGTTCACTTGTAGAGGACAACATTGATTGAGAAGTTGGCTGCTCAATATTATCTGTTTTCATTAGAGGTAGATGAAAAAGGGTGAAGTCCATGGGTGCATCTTGCAAATAGACTGCTGCATTAGCAATGCAATGGCCTACTAATGTGTATGTATATTTTTGTGCCCAGCAACAACTGTTAGTGTTTTTTTAATTCAAGGTAATAGTGAAAGTAACACTATCCAACAGTTGCTAATGTGATTAAGTAAAATGAAATAAAATATTTGCATTATATTTCATATTTCAGCTGATATATGAGTATGAGAATGTATGTTGACCAATAACTAACAAGAAGTAAGTAAGTAACTGTTTACAGATGATATGTTTTAGGTAATGTAGCCACAGTGTCACTATCACATAGTTTTTCCCCTGAAGAGAACTAACAGGTTAATTCTTTAACTGCAAAATAAGGCACCATCAGGTGCTCTGGGATGTGAGCCGGGTTTGAAATAATGGTTACGAAAACAATGAATACACTTTTCGAAGCGTCGCTAACAGTCATTTTTGAAACTCTCACTGTTAACCATCTCACACCATTAACGGCGGAGGACTCTAATGCACATGCTCTGTGGGCCCCAAAAACACAGATGCCTGGAAAACTTTTCCTACTACAGTAAAGCTGTTAAATGTGCTGCTCAATCCGTGTCTTGGTCAAAAGTCTTTAAAGGAGCTAATTCTAAGTTTTACATAGCCAATGTTAGCACCAACAGCTGTTTACTTACCAGTCTAAAAGGTGGGAGATCAGCATCCTGCCCTAAAGACGTAGCACTCACAGGGTGTCTTATAGCCTCTTGTCTTGATGGCTGTAGCTCTTGGAAAGACATTTGAGTAAATGTCCATTAATGCTAACAATGGCAAAACTTACAAATAGTTTTATGTTGGCAAATATTTTTAAGCTCCTAACTATCCTAAAAGGCCAATATTGGTCAGGCTGTGCTGTAAAGTTATGCAATTCTTGAAAAAGATGACTGAAAGTCTAGGTTTCTGATCTCATACTCCTTTAATAAATCTACAAAACTTTCATAGTTTTCTTTCTGTAGAAATCTGAGCTGTATTGACATGTTGCCAGGAGCGTAACTAGTTTTGCTATATATAAACATGTTTTTTTGGCTTTCTATTGTTGGCATTTGATTGCACAACTTCTCCCACAGGCTCTGCTACTTGACATGGTTTTGTTAGAGTAAGATCTGGCCTTAGTGTAGATATGTTTCAACTGTCCCAACTGACTTGTCACTTCAATTTTAAACCCGAATTCCTAAGAAAGAATATAGTTTTGTGAGCCAGGCTGCACTTCTAACAAGCACAACTATCTCCAGCTTGTTAACTATTTATTTGCAGTGACATTAGACCGGCATTATACTTCACCAAAACACATGTGTCCCGAGGCATGGCCCAGACGGCCTCACTGTCCCGCAGGCTTTCTGCTGTAAATTCCCCACTTAAAATTTCATGATCTCCGCTCGGCAGGATACCACTTCCATCATGAAAGAGTTCTCAAACCTAATAACCGTTACTACTCTGGCGCAGCCATCAAAAACCTATTTGTTTCAACAAAAGCCCTCTCCTCCATGCAATGCTGCTGGGTAATAATGCCAGATAGGTTTTAAGGGCAATGAATTGTGGAATTACCATTTTCTCCTCTCTCTGTCTCTGTCTCTCTCTTTCTATTCCTCTCTCTCTTCCCCTCTCTCTCTTTCTTTCTCAAGATCATTATATTAAACACTTAATTATTCATTGGTAATGCCTGTCATGGTGAAATATTGTCCTCTGCCAATCTGAATGCATCATACTGCCTAGGCCTGCCTCTCTTCCCGAGGTTAATGGCACAGCCGTCACTTGCATTAGCTTGGCTAAATGCAGAGCACCTCATAAGTCAAAGTTCCCTAAGTGAGTGGAGAAGTCATCACCTCGAGCGCTCTCTTTTTCTTTCTCCTTCAGCACGTGGGTCAGTGAGATCATCTTCACACAGGAACTAGCTCTGAACGTACACACACACATAGGTGTTCACATTGGATCTTTATTGTTTTATCTGAAGAATGGTTTGGGCTTGACAGAGCGGTTGCATCCGGATGGGACTTTCCATCAGAGCTTTTAAAGGTGAGGGGTGAATGGATCACTATTCATGCAGTGCACTCATGGACTGAACATCCATAGATGGCCCCTATAGGGTACAGACTATTATGACTAAATTATGAGACTGACATTAGTCATTCCATACCACATGTTCAATTTGGATGGACATAAACAGTATTAAACAGATTACAGGAGATAGTGGTGACAAGGATCTCTAAGGTCTGATGTGAAGATGCATGGCATCCTCCTCGCGTTAATACACTCTGACATGCAATATTTCTTCAGCAAATATGCAGTGCTAACAAAAATGATAGTTTTGTGCACTTAAGCAAATTGCACGTTGATTACATCTTCCTGATAATGCTAAAATGAAATTCATTTTATCACTGATTAACAGGGTATTACTCGTAATAAGAAATCCTTCCGGAATAAGAAAATGCAAACACCTAGTTGTGTGCCAATATCAGGAAATGCTGACATATGGGTAAACATTTCACCAGCATTGCAGCTTTTTTCTGTGGCAAATAATACCAAAAAACAATTAATTTTATTTGAAGGGAGGTCAATCTGTTTTAACCCTCACTGAATGAAATGTCAGAGAAAAGGAGCAAAAGGATGCCGGAGATTTATACCTTGTCTTAAAAGCCAATATGGATCATTATTTTACAGCCTTCTGTTACCTGGTTAAACATGTATGACTTTATGTCAGCACATTATTAAAGGTGCCAGCGAAAATGCTTCTTTGCTGCCCTGATGCTTACCTCACCACTGGGGTATCTGGTAAAAAGTGCACATGGAGAAAAAAAAAGTTATTGGAAAAGTCCTTTGCTGCAGATTAAGCACCCTCTCAAATAATGAATACAATATGCATACATTTATGATTTGATCTGAATCGTGTATATATTACATGTGCATTGTTAATTTCAAGATACCATTTAACTTCAGCTAGATTCTTTTGTACATTTGCAGCAATGGAAAACCATTAAATGTGTGAAATTAAACTGGACATGTCGCCACAAATCAATTCCATTCATGAAGTGGAACAACTCAGAGTTTTTCTTTTACTTTCATACTTTAGATGCTCATTAAAACAGAGAGAGGAGAGAGAAAGTCTCAAGGGACCAACAAAAATACCATAGCTGGTTCCTTTAAATCATTTGTTTGTTATTAGTTAATGACTCCTGAAGTCCAACAGCACATTTGAGCGATGAAATTTCTGACCTTCACTTCACAGTTGACTCTCCTCACTGTAGAGCTCATTAGTGAACCATCTAATCTCATTAGACGATGCTAGGCTAAGATGGCAATGCGACAAAGTAACTGGTCTCTCTCTTCCTCTCTCGCTCTTTCTCTCCGCCTTTGGTTTGGACCAGGAGTAGAAACAGGTGTGGGAGCGGGCGTGCAAGTCTGGGACAGGCGGAGTCCTTGCTAACCCTTCTCCTCTAATTGCTGTGGATGCCAGTATGCTCGCTCTCCGCTGCCTTTCATAACAGTTGGTGTTTGGCAAGAGGCTTTTATGTTGATTTTAGCTGACGCTTTGCTACTTATTGTGTCTCTGTCAAAAGAATAATTTTGCATCCTTAGTTGAACTGAAATGTGCACGTCCCTTGTGGATGTGGATGCCAACTGCTCCAAGACAAACTACAGTGAAACAGCCACTTTTGAAACTTCCAGCAACAATCTGATGTTGATTTTGTATTTTTTCTGTAACTATTTACAAGAAACTTCTGCACACAGAAAAAGGGATCGAGGCACTGCAGGACAGCTGTGGGGATTAAACATTGTATGAGCAGTCTTACTGGTTTCAACAACTCCTTAGGCCTTAGGCATATAGGGCTAGTTATTTCCATGTTGACAACAAAGATAATCAAATTTTTGCTTGCTGTAACACGTTAAGATCTTAAATCATTCAGTCATTCACTCACTTCCTGTCATATCATACTCAAGTGTGGCTCTGGAGCCCAATCTCAGTATTACTGGTTTTCTGATACACCTCGCTTATATTTGTTGCATTGAACCTCTGACAACATCAGCTCCAAACTTCAAAATTGGACTCCTCTGTCTGCACATTTTATCAGCAAGGCTGAGATATTCTAGATCATGTGGAGTCGTATTTATTGTCGCAGCTTATTTAAATAATCACCAGCATGTCAATGCACATTATGGCCCTCTGTCAAGGTAATAACACATTGTCATTGCTGTTGGGAAGCAAATATTAAACCATAGATCAATGTTTAACAATGCATAATGGACTGGATCTGCATGTTCACACTTCCATTTCAGTTGGCCTTCGGCTATATTAGAATAATTTAATGCTCCAAATAATATGAAAAAAAGCTGGTGTTATTATTGCTTTTTTGATAAATAGTTAAGGGAATCAGTGTTACATGTATTATGGAATATGGGGTTGTTTGCATGTGACAGTCATTTGACTATGATGTTAGTCAGCCTGTGCCTTTGCCTTTGGAGAAGCAGTGGAGTAAAATCTGTGTAAAGCAAAAGCACATATATAAACTAAATATGAATCATTCTCTTTGATTTATTTACACCTCTGTGCAGTGAAGCATATTTATAATGAAACAATAAGGTGTTCGTAATTTTTACTGTTTGTCCTATGGAGACCATATCTAGGATTGTGTTTTTCATAATGTCATATTCAGGGCAATCTGGCACTTGCTTCACTGAATATTATTATTCTATGCCAAACATTTCACACAGTACGAAAGATTTAAAATTGCAGTAACTATAATTTTTTTTTTTGCTCACTTGGTGGCAGTGGAAACAAGCAGAAAACATAACATGGATACTGATCACACAATAGTCAATATTGTCGTCAAGTTGATGCCAACCTTGGCAGCAAGCAGATGCCTATGTTTATATCAAGCAGTAATGGAGCAATGTTATTATTCATTTGGAGTTGTATATCTGGCGACCTGGCAAATGTGTGGCCAATGAAAGTCACTCTCATTCACTCTCTCTGTTCACTAACCGTGTATATCTGCTGTTTGATCACAGGCAGGTGGCATACAGTTTCAAATATCAAATCCTTACAGTAACTTGTACGTTTCCGGATGAACAGACCAAAACAGTGAGCTTCAAGAAGCCAAAGTGCTCAAATAAGGTGAGGGGAACTATAGAGTCAGGTGGGTTTGTCTGTAGGAGTTGACATGTTGATCTATTGTTAATGTGAAAAATATGAACATTTGCAGCATCAAGTTTGTGTTTTAGTCTTGAATTTGGGGAGAAAAGTGTTTGCTCTTCTGCTATTTAGCATATAATGTATTTAAATGTTTGTATAATAAGACACATTAGGTACCAAAACATGCTTAACATACAGCATGGTGTGTTAAAGCTCAACGGCAGGATGGACTGAACCAACTTAAGTTCAGTAGAGACTATTTTTCCAGGTGCATACATACACACACGCACAGCCCCACTCCTTATCGTGGCTGCATGGTGATTCTGCTCGAGGTTTAATGAACCATCAGTTGGAAAATCTCCCCGGCTGATCCTGTGTCAGTGTGTGTTGGGTGCCAGGCCTGCAGCGTTTGCCCCAGGGATTCCCTCGCGGTTCAGCTGTTGCTAGCTGAGCCAGCAGCTAACAGAGCACTGGGGAGCTCCAGGTGGGTCTGATTAGCTCTCCACGGAAGAGAAGGGTCAAGGGAAGACAGCTTGGGTTACCTTTGCACAGGAGGAAAGGGGGATAGAAAAAAAAAAGGGGGAGGAGAAAGAGGGAAGCAGTGTGCGGTGGACAGGCAAATGAGTGGTTGCAGGGCACTGAGTGGGGAATTAGACACATGTCAGTCGAGGTCTCAATTTTCCTGCTATCAGTACGACACCTGGCCTTGTCTTAATTGGTCAGGATGCCTCACCTAATCCATCGTCTGTCCTCCTCGGTGTCTGGAGCCCTCTAAGCTCCATTCAGCGCTGTGGCGAATGGACAAAAGCTACGGATGAAAAAGGTGCCTCTCTTTGAGGCCTAATCCAATTACATAACTGTTAGAAAGCCATGAGTAGAGTTTCATGTCCCTTAAAAGTAGACATGAACTCTGTGACCTTAGAGAATGCCATCTTGTTAAGAGTCGCAGCAGGGACCCCGATCCCCCTCTCTTGATCTCCCTCACCAGAGTGTAAGTGTGTGCGCGTGTGTTTGTGTGTTTAAGAAAGAGATAGAGGGATAAATGAGCTAGACTACATCTCATCCAAGTCTAAAATAGAGCACCATCTGAAGGGTCTCTCCTGGTAGTTGTGTAATGGAGCTTGTGTTTGTTTTTAGTTTAAACTTAATTAACTCTTTAATACTCTTATGTAAACACAACAAAACAAAGTAAAACAAAACAACACACGAGCCACTGTAGCATATAAAAGTGCAGAAACTGTACTACAGGGAGCTATGTTATTTATTCATATTTACTGAATCCTGATTGCCTTAGGTGATATCTGTGCCAGTAAATACATGAATATGTATTCCTGATTTTTGAGACATGCTATGACTTACGTATTTCCCACACACCTCCCATTTTTATTCACGCAAAAACGTTTCAGGCACTGCATTAAAAAGCGAGTGTTTTCATCTCTGAAACACATCTAAGTATTGTAAACTTGTGATATGCCCTGCCAAAGTGGCATGGCCTAAGAGGCTGTTTGCTAAAGAGGGCCACCGGCTGGTCCTCAGAATACCCCATAATGTCCCTGCATAGTGATCAAACAATGAAATTTAATCAGTGGCCTCCAGTCTACTTCCCATAAAAATGTGTTCTCTAATATAAAGTTCATTTCTATGAATATTAAAGCAGCATATCATCTGTTGAATATTTCATTTGATCTGCACCTTTAATAATGCAAAATGAGGAATTGAACATTCACCCCTTTTCCTATAGATGATGGCTTTGTCCACTATTGTATATATATCACATACTGCTTTACAACCTGTAATATGCTGTACATATAGTTAAAAATGGCACCTACTGCAATGGACATTACATCACAGCTTATAGGGCTTATTGGTTGTCATTGATATGTAGTGGATCAAAATGATGTGATGAAGTGAAGCTTCGCTCGACACCTGCTCACTACACATGTTTATTGGAGTGAACTTTGGTAGGTGGCTGGAGACGGGAAGTGGAACGGCCAAGTCAAGCTGATTCCTCTGGAGATAGTAAAGATACTGTCGGAAATAAAAACACTAAAATGGTTATGTAAGGGGTGTGCAAACTCTCTGCACAGCTTTGCTTATCAAGTATAATTGTGTGACAATATAAGGATGCAAATGAAGTGTGTAGACATGGCAACCCTGTTGGAAAAAGCCTTCAGGCTGTCTCCCCTTTGTTTCCTTTCCCTCTCAGCCATGTTCTAATTGTATTATCCCCATCATTTTAGTTATTTGCTTCTCTCGTTTTCTGTCTCCCTCCTCTGAATGTCTTTGTATGGCACAGTCATCAAGGTGATAATTGCATTGCCAGTCCCCACTAAGAGACATTCTTAATTATTTCAGCATTAGGCGGTAGTTATACAGGCAATTAATGCTTGACTTCGCGATTATATACTTTGTTTGATTGCCTTTTATCAGCAGGATACAATGGGCTTATTTGCGGCTGACAAGGAGAACACCACAGTTTTATACAAAAGATAAGTGATGTGACATTCGCTGTATGGCTTCCATTCACATGCAAACAACGCATGTTGCGTTGAAGTGGTTTTAATCTCACAAATACCCCACACGTGAAAATAGATGCATGGAAATGTGTGGACAATGAATGAGCTGTCAAGCCATGAAAAGCAGCTCGGGTCAGTCTTTGCTTCTGAAGACTCGATTCCGACTTTGCTGGTCTCGTCCTTTTAAATTCTGCTTGTCATTACCCAGTAGAGCTTGGTTTGAATTGTTGACACCTTTCTTGGAACACGTGTTTCCTGCTCATATGGATTGTTCCAGTGCCATGCTTTTTATACGCAGAGCTGTTTGACCCTTTGTTAGTTGTTAGTCAGTTGATGTGGTTTCTTTGTATCATTCCTTGAGTGTCTCCAATCTTAGTAAAACTATCACACTTAAAATATGTTGCTAATAAGTGACATTTATTTTATGTGCTGCTTTATAATTCAATTCAGGCCTAATTACACTGTGGTATACACCTGGCACTGGCCCCCACTACCACATTCCTCTGTCTTTAAAGTCTTGGCCAGGGCATCAAAGCCGTCTGGTTTTGATGATATTTTGGCACCAGTCTGTGTTGGCTGCAACTTAAATGGGATTAGAGTGTTGCATGTTAAAAAAGGCCTCTGCTCTTCATCTCAGCATAACAGGATATTATGAGTATTTTTCAATGTCAAAACTTATAAGAAAACTAGTAACAGGAAAGGAAATTGCAAAACAGGAGAGGTCTCTAAATATATAGTGCACTATCGTTTAGAAATACTTCAGCGATTCCTTCATCCTTAGCTATTGCACTTCATTCATATTATAGACATATGCCGCACACTAGATTTAGCACACCCCTTTTAACAGACCAGTCCACTAACAGTGCAGTCAAGTGCACCTCTGGGCAGAACCTTAACTGAATGCCGTTAGCTTGCCAACATTATTACAAGCTAAATTGGGTTCAGATATTGCTAGTCAGCACACCAGATGTCGAATTCAATAAAAACGCTTTTCATGACACCTGATGGTATGGGCAGAACAGACAAGTGAAGTGTAGAAGCCAGTATTCAAATAAAAATAAATTCAGTACACACTGTTCACAGATGTGCATTTACATTGTTTGCTAACTGCCAGTTCATTGCTTATTCTGTTCTTAATTATTGTCTGTAACTGCCAAGCTGGTCTCATCTTTGGCTGTAATATTGATCCATGATAGTGCTGGAACTGCACAACTGATGTAGCATGACTTATTCAAGCTACTTTGGAGACTTTTAAAGCTGCATGGGGTGATATTTGACCACTAGAGGAGATAGAAACTCAAAAACAAGCTTTTAGGGACACTTTGTGATGCAGCAATGGCTCATCAATATGTCGCTAAACACTGACCTGTGATGAGCACTGCTGCTGCAAAAATATGTACATATTTTAATAGCTAAAAACTGCAGTTCTGACCACTAGAGAGCAGAATCAACAACAACTGCCTAACTTCATGTCCAGTACAGAGCAACATGAGCAGCCCAATGAATGAATCGTCATTTTCCGTTAAGTTCAAAATGTTCCAGGTCATAAGTAAAATATCTTCATCTATAGCTTCCATTCGTTAGATGGTAATCCTATTATTAGTAGTTGTTTTGTTACTTTGCGTTTGTTGTTGCAGTTGACATACAGCATGTGTGTTGGGGAACAAACTGTTATAATTAATAAATAAAGGAAATACAGAACAACTAGGGAGAAACTGACAGATAATGTAACTGCATTAATAAAAGGCTTCAGGAAAGACTGCTTGACTCAAATATCTCTTGTATAATTTATTAAGGAAACTATTTTAAAGGAAAGACTTATGCTTTTAGTTTACAATTAGCACTGAGCTGTGGTGCAAATAGTTTACATTGAACCAATGAAAACTCAAACGACCTAATACAAATTAATACATAGCACATAGTTTATGCATGTATGCAATAATTAATGTAATTCATTATTGATAACTCGTAGCTTCCTGCTGTTTTTGCTCTGTTTTCAAGTCAGAGTCAATTAATGGCTACAAACATCTCAGATTTAAATGTTTCAAATGAATTCTGCTGAACCTGAGCGCATTGCCCCCCTCCAAAAAAAAATCTATTTTCAATGGACTAAGCAGCCATAGTAATTATGTCAAGAGTGAAAGAGGAAGTGAAGTGACATTATAGAGCCACAACGTCTGTGCAGGGATGAGGTCTGTGTGGAGTGACGGGTCCACAAAACATCACATTTTAATGTGCTATTTTTTCATGTTTCCAATTGAAAGTCACTGCAGTGTGTGTGTGTACCATGTGTGTAAAGCCATAGCTAAGACCACATAGGTCCCTAAACCTTATTTTAACTCTATTTAACTATATTATGACCATTCCCTAAACCTCACCGTGTCGTTTTTGTGCCTACACTGTAAAGAAGCAAATTCTAAAAATCTAGAAGCCAATGTTAGCACTATCAATTGTTTACTAACCAATCCAAAAGAAATTCAAGCTTTATCCTCTTTTTTGTTTTTTGTTTTTTTCAAATTTCGTTCCTTGAGCATTCTGCTAGCATGTCAATCAGCTAGTTCTGGCCCCTTCAGCCCATCTTGCACTTTTAGCGATAGCGAGTCACTCTAGCGTCCAGGTACGCTACTGCTTAAGGGCATTAAGCAGTAGCGCTGCTCAGAGGGCGTTGACTTCTTGTCGTGTAATTGCACATATGACTGAACCTCTTGGTAAAACTAGTAAATAAACAGCTGTTGTACTAACATTGGCTATGTGGCAATAGCTAAGCTTATGTTTACAATATATACATATATATTTTTTAAGTCACTGAAAAGATTGAAATGCTGACAGAGACGTTGCTTGTTGCCTCCTGGTCACACTCTCCTGTCTTTTTTTGTAGCCTGATGCTCGCTGGACTTTAAAAAGCTACTTTAGATAACGATTTCAAATATTTCTACTATTTCCTCATTCTGGTCTTGAGGGACACTCCAGACAGTGGCCTGAGTCACAATAACCACAATAATCTTCTATTCCCTGCTTGATATCTACCCCTAGACAAACATACACACTGGCATCCACCCACATACACACATGCTGCTGCAACAAACATGTGCACAGCAGTCATTGCCCATGCAGCAGGACATACATCAAGACCACTGTGTGGACATCAAAGATCAAATTACACCTCCCAGTATGAGACGCATTGATAACCCCAATGTCAGTAGGAATCCAATCAAAATCTAAATTGTGCCCCACTAAAACGGCCCCCTTGATTAGTTCTCCAATAAAATCCATTTCCTGCCCTCATGCCTATTTTAGGCAGTTTATTTCCCCTGTGGTATCAAGCAATAGGCCCTACCCAGGACTCCCATCACAGAAGGCCTGGTGTGATGTGTGTCTGTCTGGAGTGCTTTACAGGAGTTTGATGCTTCTATTCATGCCATCACCCCCCCACCCCCCACCCCCCCGATTGTTCACAATGATTATACAAGCCCTACTGTTACCTTTTCCAATATTCACTGCTCTCTTAAGCTTTTGTGTCCACCTGGATCAGAACTAAATGGACAGTGCTTTCAGACGATTGTTCCACTTTTTGCACATTTCTTTAATCTCAGTCCTGAATTGTAGAGCTATCTTGCAGAGAGGAAGGGAAATAGCACAGATGTAATACAGAGCCATCTACTCTCTATCACAGCAATGGTGCCATGATTCAGTCACCTACAGAAAGTCGTATCTCCAGATATGTAGTATTATATTTCAAAAAAGTGAACAGAGGTAATGTCTGCTTCTGTATTATCATTATGACTTGCTGCAAGTTTCATGTAAATTCATCTGTAGCATTTAAAGTAATATTTCACCTGGGTGTGTTTTCATTTTTTAATCACACTTTTATCACACCTCTTAGTTAGTCCACTGGTGCCTGTGTTATGTTCCCTGGAGTATGTGTTTGCCAGTATTTGCCACTGATGCCTCTCTTTATTCCTGACTCTAAAAATGGATGTAAAGCACAAATTATGTATTGAAAATGACCCCACTGCACAGAATTGATTGTTCAATTATCCCTCTTCTTCTAGAAGTGAAAAGGAAGGCTTGGAGTCTTTAAAGAAGAAATAATTGATTGCTGATTACAGGTACATGCAGTGTTGATGGTTGACTGTCGCCTACAATTTATAACAGTATAAGTTGCATATTCCCCAACCAACTGGAGTTATAGTTTCTCTTAAACTAAATTTGTTTGATTGGGGATTTGGCTTCTGGTGAAAGGGGCACTCTTACAAACACACACTCTTACTCTTACACAACTTTTCCATGTGACGTTAAGTTTATTTAACACGAGAGGTAAGACTCAACTAAAAAAATTTGTTCTTTACTAATCTGTCAGCCTAACAACAAGTTTTACAGTACAAGTACTAAGCTTAATATTGGAGTAACTGTTTAAAAAACACCATTTACACAAAGTGTCAGAATCATGTGGAGGCAAAAAAAAAAAAAATTATCAAAATAAAATTCTTATGAATTTTAATTATTATGAATTATGAATCTTACAAATCCTACCCAAACTATGTCATGGAGTTGCAGTGTTCTTTTCAAACAAAAAACAGCTTGCACACATAAATACATTCTTCATGACTTTTCCTAATATTATGATAATTACTTATAACTATGAATTTAAACTCAAAATGTTTCAGAAGTCCAGTCCAAAAATGAAAAGTTTTGTTCGGGCTGTCAGAGACCTGATCTGTAAAACCTGGTTAAATATCATTGATTTCCACACATTCTGTCGCTACATTGTTTTTTTTGTTTGTTTTTTTTGGTGAAAAAGAAAGAAAATCCTAAATCCTAAAGAGCAGATTAGTCTCCTTGAAAATCTGTTTTTGGATGTTTAGAACAGTGGAATAAAAACATTCATCGATGCAAATCGCAAAAAAAATCGCATATACAGTAATATATAAAACACAAAATAAAACACAAGATAATGAGGAAGCCAGTGCAAACAAAACCCATGGGTTAAAAATATGTTTGATAAACTCAAGTCAATATCCACTGTTTGTGCACAGCAACACTATATATATATAGAGTGTCCTATTGACCTGTATCTCTTTAGAGGCAAGGTAGTAAAGGGTTAAATGCCACTAATCCTCCATCTTTTATAGAGGAGTGATTTATCATTGGACTTGACAAAAGGTGATTTGTTTACTCATAGATCCGCCCCTTTAGATATACATCCTGCCGCCTGATCCAGATTCAATCTCTCTCTGTCCGGTGGAAATGTGTGACAACTTGACATGTTGACGTGTGGATGTAATTGTGTGTCACGCATATAAAGTTTACTAAAATGGAAATTGACCATCCTGGGATGTTTTACAGCAGAATTACCTAATTTACTGTATTGACATTATTGACCCCTTCACGGGCTGCAGAAGGGATTCTGGTGACCTCAGCCAGTAAACAAATTGGGGGAGATCGATACGACAAAGTCAGAGTTCACTCGGCTCCCTTGGCCAGGTTGATTGCTGAATGAACTCCATTAAAAGTTTCCAAGGCCCAAAAGTCAAACATCATTTGCCTCGGATGTCAGAAAGCGGCTAGAGGAAAACCCAAAGACACGCTGGCGGTAATGGAGTTTGTTTTGGGTGCTTTAATTGCAGGTGCACCCATGCCAACAGTTCTGCACGGGGGAGAATTTGCTAAAGGGAGCAACTCTGTCTGAGATTAAAGTCAAAGGACAAAACTTCAACTCCTGTCCAAACCATGGATTTCTGGCCCAGAGACATCTGCGTCTCCATTGACAGCTGTCCTCTTAGATCTGTGGCTGTGCCACAAGAGCACGGCTCTCTGAGACAGTCACTTCTCTGCAGCTGAGTGTTTCACTTGTCATAGCCATTGCACTTACAAAGAAGTTTTTTGGTGACACCTCTTTATGCGAGGACACCTGCCATAGTCATTACTCTAATTGTTCGTTTTGTCTTGTGAATGAAGGGCATACAGAATGAAATTAGGCACTTGAGTTGCCTCCACAGTGTTGATTCGATTCAGTAGTCAGACTTGGGAGGTCTGCAGTAATTGCATTCACAAATTGAGCAACCCCCCACCCACCCCCCACTCACATACACTCTGCCATCACCTCCTGATAAAGGCGGCATTTCTGGACCTATTCCTATTCCTATCCTGCCACTCTGCGTATTCTTCCCCTTTTTTTCTCCACCAGCCACAGCTCTGCACCCTCCTCATCAGTCACCTCACCAACTTCTTCCCTTTCCCTCCTCTGTCATCCCTTCATCCCCGCGTCCGCAGCCAAGACTCACTTTCCCCCCCTATTTACAAAGATAAAGCCATAATGGCTCTCTCTTTGTGCCACTGACGGCCACTCAGCCGTGGCAGCCCTGTCAACAGATAAATATTTCCTTTCTCTGTTTTCCTTTATCATGAATTGGCTTCAATTAGCACAAGTTACAGTCATTTAATGAATGTCCTCTGTGACCTTTGCTCTGCTCGCCTCCTTTCAGGGATTTGACTAATTTAACTTTGCCTGAAAGGTTTGCTCTGTGCTGTGGATGCGTGTGTGGCGTGAGCTGGTGGGGTTCAGGGTAGGGAGGGGGCTCGACATGTTTTGTTTGCTGACTGATAAATGGATGTATAATGCTGGTAGATAAAGGTTTGCAAAGGGGATGGGGCAGGGGTTCGGATGAGGCAAGGAGTACATTTATACCCCCTCCCCTCTCTGTCCCCCAAGCTGTCCAAAGCTGTGACATGTCGGCCGACACCGTCCCTCTCTTCGTTTCCCTCTCTATGCCTCCTTTCTCCCACCTTCCCTCCCCCTCTTTCTCTAGATAGATATTTTTATTCCTTGGCACCTCACTGTAGATAGGCCATTGGGCTCCTGTCTGCTGGGGCAGCTGGCTGGGGGTTGGAAAGGGATGAAGGATAAGTAGATTCAATCAGGCGTTGCAAATCAACTTTTCCACCAGCATCCTGGGAAGACCTGATAATACAGGTTTCTAATATCTGACCTGTCTGGCAGGAAAGAGAGAGGGAGTGAGAGGAAGGGTGAGAGAGGGAAGGGACAGGCTGAGAAAAAAAAAAGAAAAGAGGAGAGCAATGGAGGCAAGAGAGAGCAATGAACACATTGATTTGATGTTGCTAATAGTTCTGCAGCTGATAAGCACACTGGCGCCAGTCACAAAAATGATAGGTGAGCAACGGAGTGAAGTGAATTGGGTCTAGCTTTTTTTTTTGTCTCAGCCCCATCAGAGTTTGGACAGGTATCAGAGGGGTTTGGCAGACTTGGCATCAGCGAGGTTTCCCGTTTGTGTCTCTCGACCTGTCAGCCTCCATCCACTCCCCCATCTGACTGCTGTTATCGTTGCTGTTTCAAAAACTCAAACACATTCGGGGCTGCTTATGCAAGTCAAACTCAGATCTGTAAAAGGGAGAAACAAGACAATGGGAGCATGACAGGCTGAACCGCACAGTATGAGCTGCAGCAGACAATATGGCAACACCGTGGATGAGTGCATGAGACACAACATCCATGTGACATTTCACACTGACAACTGCTATAATATAACACAGATCAAACAAGAGTGAGTTAAATGATGTTCATATAATATTACCTCATGTAAACCTGTGAAAAAACAGTTTAGTAGCTGTAAAAAGTTAATGGTGAGGTTACAGTTTCCCCACACCATTTGTAAGCATTTAAATTCCATGTACACATTTCAGCAATGCTTTTATAGGTGATAATAAAATTCATAGTTTTACCTCAACAAATGTGTGTTTGCATTTGTATCTACATATGAGCGATGGTTTTGAATCTGTATTCAAAGCTATTTCTTTGTGTAATCAAAACTAAATTTGTTTTTTTTTACTACTACAATTTTTCTTTACACATTTGTGAACTTTAATGTGCATTTTTCTTTCACAGACTCACTGTGGATAATTTCCTTCCACGAGCTTTGTCATTATTTCTTAGAGTAAAACCCTACTTGAGCCCGTACAATTGTCCTATTAAAAATGACAGCCCTGTTATATTTCGTTTACAGGTGACAAACAGATCCACTCCTCTCTGCAGTGTTTGTGTAAAAACTCCCTCCCTGGATCAGGCCTGGCCAGACAGACGCTGTAGAATCTGCTGTGTCTGTCCAGCCCGCGCTCAGTGTGACAGTGCAGACGCTGCCACTCTGACCTTTCCTGATGCTACCAGCTACGACGGAGCCAATACCAGCGCTAACGAGACACTGACATGGCTTGACAGCTAGGGGTGGCACGCAATTATTCCACCGAAAAAAAACTGCATGTCGATGTGTGTGTGTGTGTGTGTGTAAGTATAGGTGAGATGTGTGTGTGTGTGTGTGTGTGTTTGTGAAGCCAGGGAGAAAGACTCAAAAGAAGGAGTGCATGCTTCTGTTACAATCTCCTGCAGGTCACTGTGAATCCAACATCAAGCTGCATTCTTCCTATTAATGATTGATGTGTCCAAATCTCGGTAGAACTGCCCTGTCAGATCCCAACACAGGTGAGTTTCATTAACATGAACTCAGTCACCTAGAATGCCTTGCGTTTGGTTCGGGGTTCTGATCTTAGAATAGCCTGGCCTTGTCTGCTCCCGGGATTGTCTGATGTGACCCATTTATTGACTTTGTTGTCAGCTGTGCTGTTTGAAGTCGGGGTTTTGGCCATAAGCAATTTATTTTTTTTTTTCCACACTATTGAGAAAAGCCCCAACCTTGAGGAGAATAACATGTGGCTTCACGGTATCCATGTCAATGCCCAGACACACTAGGGTGTGAATAGAAGACAAACCGGTTGCAGCATATCTCACGTGTGTATTACAGACAGAGAGAATCATCAGTGCTCTTTTTTTTTTTTGTGTGTCTGTTTTGCTTGATATCAATATCATATTTTTGTCAGAGGATTATCTCATAAATAGATGATTAGATTCATCTTCATCTGATTAACATTGGTTAATTAGCTGGATAAGCTACACATGCACAGCAGTGGTGTTGATCGTCTGGAACGTTTCAGATGAGGTGACTTTGAGAATAGTGTCAGCAAATCAATTAAGCCCTCAATCAATAAATTAAACTGGAAGAAGATAATAAAAGGTACTGTATATAAACTGATGCCACCACCTACTCTTGAATTTGACTTTGACAAATTGATTGAATGATTAAATCCACACCTTTAAACACATGATGGTGTACAAGGGTGTAATGTTTATTTGTACTGTTCACATCTAAGTTGATTCTAACTCAATATATTCAAGGTTATTAATTGCAGCACTGGATAATTTACGGTATTTGCAACAATCAACTCACTGTGGAAACTGCAGTTGCCCTTGACCTTTGTCCAAAAATATCAATGACAGCTATAAAATATTTTTTTAATCCATAAATCTAACAAGAATTAAAAAAAAAAAAAAGAAGACAGCACAAAGCACTGTGTTTTGACAAAATCCTTATAAAAAATAGATGCTAGTACAACAAATCCAAAACATGGATATAGTTGACACAAACTGTTGCTTTCTCTCAGGGCATTGCACCATCCAATTCCACACCAACTAAGTTGCACATAGTTGTTATATCAAAGCAAGTGCATAGAGTATTATAATAATCCAAGAAGGGGGTGAGGCTGGCATCAAACGTAGAGGAAACTGCAATAGGGAAGTGGGGTCAGGACCTTATGCTGCTGCCTGGATAATAAAAGAAGGATTTGTGCTCAGAACAAAGGAGGAGAGGTGGAGGACTTCGGAGTGACAATGCTAGAGCAACATGCAGCAGTCAGTGAGTTGGAGGTGACAAAAATACACTGATGAACAATAAATGAATATAAGGAGTCAAGGCAAGTAAAGCTCTTTACCAATTTATACAAAATCTGCCACAACATCATAATGTGGAACCTCATAAACATGGTCACTGTCTGTCATCGCCTGTAAAGCATTAGAGATGAGTTTGAAGGAATTCAAATCAAATGTTATGATCTATTCTCAAGCCAGTCTCATCGTGTACTTTGATCCCTAACTCTTTGTGAATTAAGGATAACAATTTTGCTTAGCATCAAGCACTTCAATCAGATAGTTAGACACTCTTTGGTGGGAATATGTGCCAACTTTCAAGGGCATCAATCAAAGGAAGAAGAGGGAGCTGCTATTCCTTTGTTGCAAAGGCCACTTGGCTCAGATACATAAGTGGCTGAGCTTACTGCAATGCCTTAGAGGTCTCAGAGCTCAGGCGTTGTTATTGATCTGTCTGTGTAAAGTTTCTGCAGAGTGATTGCGTGTATAATGCATCTATGCATTTTTAAAGGCGAGCTGGAGTCGTGACTGGACACGTAACATTTATCTATACCATAAACCCTGATTATAGCAATTCCACACTTGACAAATTGTCATTTTTTGAGCTCACTTAGCTTATTGGTGCTCTCAGATGTCCAGTTCTTGATGCTCTTAATTTGTAGTCATGTGTTTGTGATTGATGGAAATTTCAGCCTGTGAAATGGGAAAGTGTTATAGGACTGATGGGAAGCAGCCTGTGAATTGTTATTTCAAATATAGCCCGCCATGCTCTTAGCATCCCCCCCTCCTTTCTCTATAAGTGCTGTATATTCTTAACAGTGATCCATTGTGGTGCCTATGACAAGAAAATAATGTATTTCTACCAGAGTCTATCAGAGAAATTACTTTGGAGGTAGAGGGAAGAGGAGCTAGATCAATATGTTTCAGGCAGCTGTGAGTGTTTTTGAAACTGAATTTCCACCTTCCTTTGAGTTGTTTTGACCTTGATCTCTAAGAAGATATGTCTGTGCTGCTCCCCAGCTTTCACCACTCCGTGATTATCCTGTACAGCATGAAAGATAACCTGTGTGGTGAGCTCCACTTTTCCTGGCCCCCCTCGCGGCAGCCCTCGCCATTATCTTGCCAATCCGAAAACAGAACAAAAGATGTCACCATGCGGCCATTGCACACCTTCATCCTGTGCACACCCCTCATTATTATTATTCCCTTGCTGTCTAACTGTTCTCAGTGATAATTGAATTTAAATGAAGAAAAGGCAAAGGAGAATGTTCTTTTTGTGCTGCGTTAACATGCTGTCATTAAAAGCGCTGGTTGTTTTAATGGGCCAGGTCTTAAACTATCAAGACTGCAGAGAACTGTAGAGAGAGGTAGAAAATAGCAATGAGAATGAGAGAGAGATTAGAAAATTGGATTATAATTAGTTTACTGCAAATTGCTGTAGCACTTAAAGCTTTTGGGGATCTTCAAATCTTCCTGTTTGTGCGCGGCTCAGGTCTCCGTATGTGCGCAGTCTATTTTCAGTCTAGTTTACGATGACATGCAGGGCCACTCCTCAGACCAAAGGAAATGGGCATGAACGCATGATGGGATTTCTGCCAAAATAAACATCCAGTGCAGTCCCCAGATGATTGCTCAAAGAGAGGTGCTCGTTGAGGCGTCAGCAGACAGAAACACATGTTGTGACAGTTCACATGGAGCGATTCGATGCATGCAAAAATCAAATGATATGCCACAGCCAGGGAGCACTCCCAATGAAAACAAAATCAGGGCATTAGCATGTTTCAGCTGTGCCTCAATCAAGGTCGTCTGTGGTCTTTGGTTTTCATGTCCCTCAATGGGATTGGAGACAGACAGAGCAAAAAAAAAAAACTCTAAATAAATAAATAAAAACAACTCACTAGCATGGATATTAGATTTTTTTTATTTATTTTAGAATCCTCTTCCTACATCGACTGGTAAGCCAAGCTAAAGGAAACATCTAGACCTCCATATGGTCATGCTGTGCTAAGATACAGGAATGAGCATTAGTCTGACGTGGGCTTTGATGGATGCCTGCCTCAAATTGGCTGCAAGGTTGACGGACATTTGGAATATTTAGAGGGTACACCTACTTTTTCACTTTCAGGCTGAAAATCTGTAAACAACCAGGATGCACTCAAAGACACACCCACTCACACACACAAACAAACAAAACAAAAAAAAAAAAAAACAAACCAGCGAAATACAAATGTGCACTCATGATGAAGCAAAGATTGAACTAAAAAGCTCAGAAATAGGCCGAATTGAATTTAAAAAAGACACCCGGAGAGTAAGTTCATACATAGTGAATGTTGAAATTTCTCTTTTGTATGTGCATCATTTCTAGGAACAAATTGGTTAAGTTATAAGAGTAATATCAGCAGTATCAGTTCTGTTTGATGCAGTAGTGATGGCAGCTGGAACCTAAAATGCATTACATTTTCATTATGACCAGAGCAATGTGGCACATAGTAAGGTGCACTCTTGGTGCACCCCATTTATTCTGAATGAAGAGGTGGCTGCTGCAGTTCAATGACCTCTTATCTGATGGTGTGCCGCTGTCATTGAAGCCATCAGAGTGAAAGGATTAAGCCTGGCTTATATTGATATAAGTCCTGAATGGAGCTAAACACACACATACACATACAGTGGATACAAACAAACACACACACATACACACAATATAGCATGTCCTTCTGAAAAACATTAGAAAGGCATATTAGGTCAGAGCTTCTGGGTAGGAAGATATGTTTTCATCTTGTGAGCAGATGAGGAAAAAAAGAAAGTCAATAGAATTCTCTCAACTAGATATTAAACAAATCAGCCTGAGCCCACCAGTCCATTCCTGGATGTCAATAGTACAATGACATCACATTAAATGTGCACCACAGAGCATTTACATCATATGTTGGGGAAGAATTGAGCCTGTGCCTGCTTTGCTGCACTGATGGAGAGGTTAGAACGCCACTAGAATGCATTGATCACTGTTGCAAGATGCAAATAACTATTATCCTTCTTCAAGTGCAGACCCACCAGTGCATACACATACGGCAGACACTATATATTATACATGGTGGTATGTTTAGATTCTATTGGCTTTTCTTACTGTGCATGACCTAAGTGCCCTCCCTTTTACTTTATTTTCAGTAAACATGAAAATGTGCTGACAACACACTCCTTATATCAGCCTTCCTATGAACTTTGGGGATTTGTTGCAGCAATCAAGACTTGGTCCATCTGACAATTAGATCTGATGACCTTCAGAAAAGCCTGCTTCTCAAGCAGGATGTGGCCCACCTGCATCACTCCAGCAGCATATCAATCATTTATGTGCCCTGAAATCCCGAAACCCTTTGAAAGCAGTTACTCAAATGATGGGATAGAGGGCTTTTAATATTCAGTTGAAAACCTGCTTTAATGTTTCACCATTGTCATCTCGCGGTCCGACAACACAAACAGTCTAATGATTAGAGGCGCAAAATGTAATGCTATGCACAGTAACAGAGAACTCATGACTCCTTGTTGATCTCTCTGTTTCAGCATGCGTGGTCATAGTTGCGTGAAGACCTGCCTTTGAACCTTTCTGCTTTAATGTTCACTAATGCAGAATTTCATCAGATAGGACCAAATTACTTCTCTAACATGCATAATGTATTGTTATGTCTTTACACATCTATCTCAAGATCAAGAGAATATACTTATGTAAAAGAAAAAGGGTCATCCTTCCTGCTGATTTCCCACTGACTGTGACCTATTGTGTTCCCATCTTGAATCCATTTGTGATTGTAAAATGACTTAAAATGTTACAACAGGGGGTAATCATGGAGTATTATCAATTTTATCTTTTTTACAGCTCCGGCGAACTAGCGCTGCTTTGTGATTTACATACATAACCACTTTACTCGAAGCACTCTCACAATATAGCAAAGTTATTTGGGTACCGCTGTGTCCCACTGATGTTGTTAAGCTACGTCCACACTGTTTTTTGTTATTAAACACATCTCCTCTGCTCTCCGAGTTCTTGAACTATCCATTTACGGATGTGTTGTAGTTTGAAAACTTTGAAATTGATGACGTAGATGCCTAGGTTGCCCCCTGATTGGGTCTTCTCAGCTTCGACTACCAGTGACCTTGTTGTCTTTGCGAGCAGCTGTTGTGCAGTTTAATTCAGCATCTTAACACTACAACTGCCTTAACTTTTCTTCGTTTGTAATATTGTGTGTGACCAATCAACTGCAGCAGTAGTGAGTGGTCATGTGTATAAGGTGTGTTAGTATGGACACAGATCATTTCAAAAGTGGTTTTAGAATAAAAACATTAGTGTTGCCTTAGTGTACGTGAGCTATAGGTCGAATACAGCCTAGATCGTTATAAAATACTTTAAGTTCAATCATCAGTTTAGGAGATTAACAACTGAATTAGAAGATATCTGCCTCCTTCATAAAAAAGTTAGCACAGAGAACCTTCAGGGGAGAGAACTATGATTCTCAAGGTGCGTTTAGGTTCTGTTACGTGCTCCACTTATGGTGGTATTATACTTTACAACATCTAAAACCATGTCAGTTTTAATTTCTGGCATAGATTTCTGATTCACACTTCTGACTAAGCTCATGGGTGTTGTAGTGCTAAAAGCTATTCTCCATGTCAAGAACAAGATTTCTCTCTCTTGTCTACCGGCCATAACATGAAACTACAGGATTATTACGTTATCCAGGAGAGTGGCAATACAGAACAAAACAAATCACACCTCTGAACCCCTTCCATTTTGCAAATCTGTGAGTAAATAGACGAATACCTTAGGTTTGTATTTTCACGTAAAATAACAACATATTACAGATTAAAATCAATTGTTGGCCTCCAAATCATCACTCTCGGTGTTATAAATAGTTACATTATCTAAAGCATACAGTATGAGCACAGTGACCTAGAACATAAAATAATGTTTAGTTGCTTAAATTGAAACCTAAGGCAAAATTAATTTAGTTAACAGTTCAAAATTTTAACAGTTAAAAATACTGAAGGTTTTTTTTTTTTTTTTCTTCTTCTTTCAGTAGAGACTGCCTAGCTCTGGGCTGTAAGAGGCATCGTTTTTGTTCTCACAGAGGAGTCCCACAGAGAGACTTACTGGGCACTGGCCTTGTGGCAAAAAGGAAGGTAATTTTTCAAAAGAACTTTCTTAGTGTGGGCGATGCCTGAAGTCCACCTGTATGTCTCTACTGCAATCTCACACACTGAGCTGCTTCTGAATATGACCTTCCTCACGGCAAATGAAATCACAGTGGTCATAGTTAACGGTAAATCCTACCATAATGAATTTTTTTTTTCTCTTTGCTGTGAAATCAATCTGTTAAATCAGTTGAAAAAGCTGACAGCAGACATTGGTTCTGCTGGATTCTCAGTGCAGCGATGCCAAGTTTGTGATTTCTGATTTCCTCGTCACGTCGCACTGTGGACTGTGTTGCCTGTAGATCATGTGTAAAGTTGTGTTCCTCAAATCAGGAGTGCTCATCTGCCTTCCAGTTTAACACATTCCCATTAAATGATACCAATGTCAAAGAGAGACATACTGACTAAGACAGAACCTTATGGTGTCATAACTAATAACTCAGCATCTTGATTTATCATCCATAATTCACTCCAGCAGGGCACTTACTGTCTTGGAATAAATTGGAATATTTAAACAAACAGATATATGCCTTGTGGCATTTAAATAAGTAATACATCTCCCTCCCAAGTGTTCTCAATTCTGAAAAAGAGTGCAATCCAGTATACAAGTTTGATGCACCGCTCACCAGAATGAGTGTTTTATTTTTCATGCTTTTGCCATCCATTAGCTGTGTTTTTGAACCAGGTTGACACACTTTGAAATGCAGTTATTCAAAATGTTTGAGTCAAATTGAACATTCATTTGCCATGCTGAGATATGGTACGCAATGATGCGTACGGGTGCATGCATCACAGGCTTTGCGTTCCTCTCCGCAGAGCAAGTTTGTTCGTGGCTAGATGCTGAAAGTAGGCACTTGTGACAGCCACTTGGAAAAGCATATGATGGCCTCATGTAAGTCTCAAAAGCCTCACAGAATATAGCATTTTCTCAGAAGGTAATTTCTTGAAAATGTTTAAAGAGCAGCAGTTATTTCAATAGAGATAAGCATTTCTGTACCATAAATGTGTTTGGTTCTTTCTTTTCCACTGAACTCTTGTATCATCCATAATCTTAAGAAGCAGTAATGTAGATATGACTCCCCAACATGTTCCATTCAACAGACCTCTGCCTGAAAGGTGGTTCAGGCAAGGGTCTGGGAGGGGGGCGGCTCTTAAGTCACTCTCTTGCTCCAACCCATGAGTTATTCACTGAGTGAGCTCCTGCCTTGCTTTTTCAAATGCTAATGACGAGCAGCGCTGAAAGCCTCAAATTGGGCCATGCAATTCAGCCTGTGGTGTCTGGTGAGGCCCTGCTCATGTTGGAGACCGTGGTCTTTTCCCCCTGCAACTCCCCCCCACCCCCCTTTCCTAGTCTTTTTTGTGCTGCGGTAATAGGCACAGATGTTCCTCTTGCCTCACACAGGGCCACTTTCCCCTAATCGCCACCTTGTATGCGGACGGCTTGCACCTGCCCCAGCAACTCTCCTTTTTCCTCTCTCTCTCTTACTCTCTCTCTCTCTTTCTCTCGCCAATTCTCTCTCAGCCCCCCTTTCTCACTCTCTGGTGGTGTTTTTTTTTTTTTTTTCCATTTCTCTCCAGACCGCTGTTAGAAGGCCTTTCCTAAGGCCCCACAAATTTCAGACGCTACTTCTCAGACACCTGATTGTTTAAACATTGAATTGTAGAGATGGAGAAAGGGAAGACAAGACTGGGATGGATGGAGGGTACAAAAAGAAGCCTTTTTTTATATATTTGGGAATGGGTTAAAAAAGGAGATGGGCGAACCTCTCCTCACTCCAGCGGGAGAGAATTTGGAACATAATACCCTTGTAGCAGCTCAGCCAAACCTCAATGCTGATGGTGCATTTAGGCTGCCTGCCTCCATTGGGCTAGTAGACTGAGGTCTAGGGAGCAAGGGTGGGGGGGCTGTAGCCGGGCTTAAAAATTGGACCGAAGTGCAGCTTGCTTCATGGCCCCTGTGGTGTAGTGTGATTTACCGTCATCTTCAAATGGTGCTTTCAAACTGAGTGTGGAAATGTGTCAAAATTTGGTCTCTGTAGGGACAAAGGGAAAAAAAACTCACATTCCTCTTACTGATGTTTTTCCAGCAAAATAAATTTGATAAGTATCTTAATCACCTTGAAATGAGAGCATGGCAGGTGCCAGTGAAGTCTAATAGCACATTTGCTGTGAGCTATGTTAGAATTCAAAGTAGGGAACAAGACCTTTTGTGGTGGCGTTTAATAGCAGCAAAAAACACCCTATTACTTCAGAAGATCACATTACATCATATTTTCGTACATTTTCCTTCCACTTTCTGTCTTTCTTATTCTCACTCTTTGTGACAGCCAGAGACTTCAGATATGCATTTACTCCACAATGTGGGCTTACTTTCTTAGTGCAATAGCTCTGCTTGTAAGTGCAGTATGTTTGCTACATTGAAAATCAGTTGTTATCCTCAGTCTCCAGAAAGGGCCTGACTTTCTTCAGTTTGGTTCAGATGATTGCAGCATTAATGCACAGATAAGGAAGAGCAGCAGTTGAAAAACCAAGGATTAAATCAATGGATTCTCTTAGGTGGCTTAGTGTAGTGAATACAGGCATCATACTGTATCGCTGTGGGGAAAGAGAGACTTCCAAGAAATACCAGTCGGAGGCAAAATAATTGATCATTACTTTTCATGGCAGGAACGAGGGATTTTAAAATCAATGTTGTTTCTGTCCTCCAACACATATTCATTTAATGCAAAATTCAGCCTGTGTCAAGTTGAGCAAGTGGTGATTGCTTAGAGAGGAGAGTGGCAGAAAGAGTGAGTCTTTTTTTGTTGTTGTGCCTGGTGCATCTGACACTTTTGTGATGTATTTTGACAGTTTTATGGTTCAGCAGAGACCTCTTTATTGCGTGTCTTCACCGAGTGCATCATACTGTAATCATAACTTAACCATGACCTTGGTCTAGCTTGGGGTGGGAAAAGGAGGCTGTAACATTGCATATGATGCAACACAAGACGAGATAAGAGGTCATTGATTTGGTTTTCCACGCAGATGCACAGCCTCTTTGCTTTTCTTTTCTCTCATCTAAATCCCAAAGCAAAGCTTTACTGAAGTTGATGCACATATTTCAGTATTTCAGCGCGCACACACACACACACAAACATACACACACACACACACACACACACACACACACACACACACACACATGTGCTATGCCCAGCACATTCAGTGCAGTGTGTTTATTCAGCCTTTCGTCAGCTGTTTGATTGCCTCTCTCAAAGGGCAAAGCCCTGCAGTAGCTTGCATGCAGGATAATTAGTGTTGTGATTGTACTCAATAATCACGGGTACCTGTCTGCAAGAACCCATAGGCCACTTTGGTCAGTTTGACTTGATGTACACCAAAGGAGCTCACACTCGCTGAGCCAATCAAGCGAATTATTGCAGGTTACAAGGGTTTTGATAATATATTTATGCAGCATATGTATGACAAGACTGCTGATTCTGTTACAGCAACAACAGCAGCACCTTCCATCTGCTGAATAGTCTGATTCACATTCTTATGGAGAGACAGAGACACTTCCAGGGCTGCAATATACAACACTGTCATCTGATCACTTTTGCACGTTCAGTTAATTAGATTTACTTCTCTCATGCACTGTTAACAGAATCAACTAGAGATGTAATTCATGAGCTTTTCAGAAAACATCCCCTCTTGTGTACATTTAAGCATCTTTCTTTGATAGATTTTCACAGTGGACGTTGACTCATGAAACATCTCAGTGATTTTTTTCAGAGCACATCTTTTTCAATGTATGTTTCATATTAATATTCATAGCATTTTTTATGTCTTTAGTTTGCATCAACAATAGTAGAGACACAGAACTGTAATAAGGATCGATTATACAATCTATAATATTTTTTATGTTAATGTATCTTTTTTCTTCACTGCAAAGAAGTATGTAACTTAGAGGTTAGAGATCTTAGTGTGTTGTGTCCATTTTGGTGCTCAGAGACAAATTTGCATTGCGTGATTAGGTGATCGACATATTTCTGTGACATCCTTGTGTCAGACAGCACATTTGCAAAGTCTTTGCAGGCCTTAATGAATATTGAGTGTTCTATCTCTTTTGCCTTCCAATTAATGAATAGATGTTGGTAATTATTTGACCAATGCCTCTCTTTCATGACATGTCCCATATCCATCACTAAGTTAAAAATAAATTAAAATCAATACAGCCGGCAGACTCTTAGGACAGTGTCAGTGCTTCCTATGGAGAGACCCATGCAGGTCTGAATAACAACTATTGATCCTCGTTGAGGAATATTCTCTTTTATCACCTCCCCTCTTCAACATGCACACACATGCACATAAGCACACACATACATAGACAAGATAAGTGTTTCTTTTCTCTCTTTTCTTGTAGTTACATACATTGGCAGCCGCTGACAAAACCACAGCTTGTTTGTTCTTATCACCCTATCCCACGATAAAAGAATGCAAAAGGATCGGAAAGTCGAAAACAAAAAGGTAGAGCTGTTGCTGATAAAAACCTGGCGCAGTTGTGATTTATATTTCAAATGACTCTCTCTCCTGTCCCTCTCCCTGTGTCCCCTGTGTGGTAGGTGGCCATTGTGTAAACAGCTCCTTGAAAAACAAATGGCTCCCTAAATCGTTGTAAAGAGCTGTGGCAGCTCGATTCGAGCAGAGGCCCGGGGAGAGAGGGGACGGGAGATAACGTGTGTCAGCAAACATTGACTGGGCTTTATCACAATGAGGTTTCTGTGTTGGAGGAGCTAAGAGGCTGGCCAGCACACATTCCTACAGGTCAGGGCTCAGGGTTATATATGTGTGTGTGTGTGTGTGTGTGTGTGTGTGTGTGTGTGTGTGTGTGTGTGTGTGTGTGTGTGTGTGTGCAGAGGGACTTGTGAGGGAGCATGTTTATGCTGAGACAACCCAGAAAAAGCTGCAGTTTTGTCATTTTTTTTCTCTCCCTCTCTCTACTACTACTCTCCACTCTCCCCTCCTGTCTCTACACCGTCGACTAACTTTGTGTCCTGTGACCTGTGATAAGCCCGACGGAAAAGCAGTGTTTGCAGTTATAACTGTGATGACTATTTGTTTACTCTTATCTTAACTGCACGATAAATCACAGACGAAAAGGAACATCTGGTATGGTAGGAGTCAAAGAGGAGAAGAGGACTGTGTTTTGTTTTTTTTTTTTGGTTAGGGTGAGAGTTTACTGCTCAAGGACAGACCAGGGAATTAAGTTTCACACAAGCATGAAGGGGTTTACTCTCTTAACAAATGACATCTGAGGAGAAAGGCACACTAAAAGCACTCAGGGTGATTCCGCTTCAGCTGCGAGGTTAGCCTGGAGGCATCTTTTCATCTCGGTTCGTGACTCGGGAGTTTTGCCCCTTGTGTCTCTTTAAGTGTTTTCTGCTCTGTTCTTCTAGGACACCAGTTCTGAACTGTTTTCCACCTCAGTGCAAGAAGACCACGTCTGCCTCCCTGCTGGTTCACCAAGATTCACTCAGCTGCAGTTGCAAATCTGAGCCAACAGATGTCAGCCTTTCCAGCTGGTTTCTTTGAAATATTGGTTTGAGAAAGCAGTGGTGTCAGTGTGTTCACATCCACAGCCTCCAACACCGCACAGAGACTGGGAATTAGCAACAAGGAGCACACGATGGTCTGAGATTTACTTTGATATACATCATGTATGTTAATGTGATTCTTTATTGATCCCCAAAGGGAAAGAGTCTTTTTCCTTCAGCCCTCTAGGGAGGTCAGAGTGCAGGTTCAGATTCAGCATACCCCCCCCACCTCACCTGGAGCTGGTAGGGACCCACTGTCTTGTTCAATGACACTTCATCAGGGTGAATGTGTCCTGACATGGGGGTTTGAACCCTGGTCATGTGACTGAAAATAACCTATGGATTATGCCACCTTACCATCAGTTTCACAGGGAAATGAAGAAAATAACAACGGTTGTGAATGTTAGTGTGCACTGAATTTCCTTGCAGGGGGTCAATGCTGTCCTAAAAAAAAAAAAAATCACTATTCACTCTTTGCATTGCATAATGCCAAGCGTTTAATCCTGTTTAGCCGTCAGGCCTGTGATAACTCCTGGGGAATCGCTGCTATTCTTATCGTATTTATCCAGTGATGACAGATTAGTGGGTGTTAAATGCACTTCACATACAGTAGACATCGCCCCGGATTGGTACAGAGTGTTTCAGGGAGGGAGGGCTCAGACTCAGAGTATTTTTTTTTTTTTTTGTCAAAAAAAAAAAAAAAAAAAGAAAAAGCTGAATGAAAATCCACTCACTGAGTCGGAGGCATACTGGAACAAGATAATTCTTGGCAGTGAGTCTCAAAGTGTACTGTAATAATTTAGGAGCAGTGCAGATACGGATAGATGTGGTGTGCTCAAAGACCACTGAAACTCCTGCTTTAAAAAACTAATACATTTTGCAGTATTGCCCGTTTGATACAGAAATATATAGCACATTTACCTTTAACATGATTCAAGGGTTTGCATGGCAGCTTTACAGTTTTAAAAGGTTCCAGCAGAGGTTGTGTGCTTATGCAGTTCAGTTACTATGAAAAGCTGTTGGGGTAATGCTCATGAGCTCATATGTACACACACGCACGCACACACGCACATATAAAGACATGCATACACGCTAAATAGCTGAGTGTACAGGGTGAGTCTGTTCCTTCCAGGCAAGGGCTTGTCTGAGAATCTAAGAGGCAGGCAGGAAGGCACAAGGTGGAGACCTCTTCAGATCTGGCTGCTATTAACAGTCTTGTGATCTGCTCATGTTTACCTACTCTCACAACACTGGTACTTGGGGCTGTGTGGAGCATGGGACGCGGGGCCCGGCCTCTTTGAAGTGAAGTTGATCCCTCAGACTACGCTCTTGGTAATTGCACCTTCTCTCTTTTCTCCCTCTCTTCTCTCACTCTTCTCTTCTTTAACCCCCCCACCACGTCCCCGCCTCCCCTCCCTTTCTTTTTCTTGTTCCCTTTTTTCATTTTCTTTCTTCCTGAGACAAGATTTGAAGGATGCAGATGGGGAGCTTTTAACGTGATTGTGTGCCTCTTCACATCTGTGCTTTAATCTGATACAAATAAAACAGTCAAGAGTAAAATATATACATGATTTTAAAGGTTCAAATGTTTTTTTTTCTTTCAGTTTTAGTAAAAAAAAAAAAAAAAACAACTTTCTTACAACTGCATTAGTCAGAGATTATCATCTGCGATAGCGGTGCATTGCTGATCTTGCTCATATACTGTTCTCACCCTCCCTCTCTCTTCTCTGCAATAGACCTTAAAAAATCATGTCTTTCTTGTATAATTCACTCTACCAGATTTAGATTATCATAACTGAAAAGTGGAAGGAAAGCAACGCAAACAGACGGAGCATAAAATGTCCATGTTAAGCACCAGATGACAAAAAATGCCATTTGTTTGTGCACTTGCTGTCTGTCGATAAAGTAGCCATAATGACACTTGATTTGAATTAGTTTGTTTTTTTCTTTTTTTTTTTTTTCTGTGATGTTTATTCCATCCACTGTCACTGACGTGTGCTGTGTTCAGTGGCGTGCAGCGTGGAACACCTGTGTGTTGTTGTAATTACTTTGATTATACCTTCTATGGGGTGTTACAGCAGTCTGGAGAGAGGGTCCAATTTAACCTGCAGTGAATTTCAATTCTAACTGAAAACAAGACAGAGAGAAAAAAATTTCTTTGTGGAATATTTGATCAGCAGAGGGATATTCATATGGTTGCATGCTGCGAGTTTCTGTGTATGTGTGCGTGTGTGTGTGTGAATATAATAAGCAACAGGGATGCATATTGGACTGTGAAGTTCAAGGTTCGTACTTTCCTTTGCTTTTGATCAGTTTGCTGTGATGGGTATTGGTCTGCATCCAGACATATGACAGTCCAGGGGGCCTCATTGGTGAAGCCTGCTCTCCCAAAAGATGCCAGGTGCCTGATTCGGAACAAATGCTCACAAACAGAAACACAAACACACCGGAGGGACCCCGCGTGTGCATGTGTCTGTGTACACCTCTCTTTGACTAGGAGAAGGGTAAGGCTGGCAGGTAGTGAACTGCGTTGAAGTAGAACGAGCAGCCATGGGCATCTCCCGGTTCATGACGCTAGTCAGAAAATTGACAAGCCAAAGCTGCTTTTTATTCTGCAGCTACAATGTAAATGAAGCTACCTCCTGTCCCTCATGCAATCACCCCAGAACCACTAACTTTACAGACAGTGCTTTGGATTCACTCTCTTTCTTCCCTCACTTTCTCTTTTTCTGACTGTCTCTCGTCATTTTTATACATCTCTGTCTTTCTCTCTATATGCTGCTCCCCCTTGTCTAGTTAGAGGGCAGATATACCTCTCGCCAGACTGAAGAAACCTATACTTTATCACTGCCACATAGGGGGAAAGGTATTTTCTCCCTAAGGAAAAACTGGCATACAATTATAATGTTCTTGCTGCCCCCAAACTCCTTCACAAAATATATAGCATCCTGTTTTTGACTTACATGAGTTTATGATCTCTTACATGGCACCACAGTGTTGCACGTATGTGGGTGTTTCCCTTAACACCTCCTTATGGTTTATTTACTCACAGGGGCAAAGCGCTGAGGCTATTCAAGTTGACCTGCAGTCCCCCCCCCCCACACACCAGCTGTAAAAAGTTTGTCATTTCAAGACAAAAAACAGTGCAGAGTCAAAATAAATGCTTCTCAATGACAAGATGGCTAGAAAATAGCATATGTAATTAAAAATATTTCACTTCTAAACAACGTTGCCTTTAGTTTCATGTGTGTTTTATCTGTATAAATATTCTCACTGAGATAGTGCAAACACACCTGTGATTAGTTGGAGTAAATTGCAGACAAATAAATTGAACGAGTAAATGCACAAAATTACAGATGACAGCACTTTGAGATGTCTGGAAGCAGTTTCCAAAGCCTGCACAGAGCTGCTGTGTGCCCGTCATACTAGCCGGCTCTCTACCATCAGAGTGGTAAAGTGGGACAGATGTTGAGGGTTAGAGAGGCCCCAGTGGGATATTGAGAATGATGGTTTGGCAGGGAGTGCGGGACAATAAAAGGAAGAGACGGAGAGGCCAGGGTTCTTCTTTCACCTGACCCGATCCTGCCCTGGAACCTGTTCAACCTCATCTGAAATGAAAGAAAGGTGCCCTTTGTCGTGCCCAACACTAATTTACATTTACATTCGAAACAAGGATTCCCAATGTGCCTCGTGAGAATGAGGAGAGACAAGGCCCGCGAATGCTGTTGAAACCAAGGAGGAGTGTGAGTTTCAAACATTAAAGAGATACTCTTGCATGGAATAACATCCCCTGGAAAGATGGTAGTGGAGAGCTTCAAAGTGAGAAGACATAAAAGTGCATTCTGGAGTGTCCAGTTATCAATTCCTGATTCATTTAGGGATTGGATCAATAGCTGTCCTCCTAAATTTCAGGACAAGTCTTTGAAGTGAGCAGTGGGGTTACAGTAGGGATATAACACTTTATATATTTTTTTTTTCCTGGAATTGATGCTCCACAGACTCTATAAATCGTGTATCAAACTTCGCAGCTCTTTATATTCCCAACAGTACTCCAAACAAATCTAATAAATGCAACATCAGTTACTCCAGTTTGGATGTCTCACTTTTAGGCTCAAGTTTCGGATTAAAAAAAATAAAAAAAATAAAAATTCATGGAGATGGAAGTGAATGCTCTAGTTTTCATTGATGTACTGTATAACTTTTCTTTCAGAGAAGGAAAACAAGCATCCTGTTTCTTTGTAGGAAAGGCGCTGTTTTGTCAGATTGGTATTCAAGTTATCTCCGGATACTGCATAATTGTAGGGCTGCAGCTGCCAGAGCACGGCAGACCTTCCATTGGTTTTACATTTCATGAGAGTTTACATACGCTATGTTTCTTGAAGTGGAAAATTGTTTTCTGCATGATGCCAACAGGTGGACTCATTAGAGAGTCAACATAATCATGGCAATCATTCCTCTCTGCAATTAGAAATATTGAGCATTTACATATTATCCCAAGCCACAGATGAATTTATTGTTTTACTCACTTATGTTTCAAAAGCCAAACATATGTAGTAAACAGCAGTCCGCCCTGCTACTACTAACCTGTGCTTCGTCTTAGAATGCAACTTAGAACAAGGGAGGTTGGAGGTTTGGCTGGATCTATTTTATTTAAAGTTTTCAAATGTTTTTTTCATTTTTTTCATACACGTTTCAATGTTATGTGCATTACAAACTAGATTCACTTTATTTGTATTGGGTTGGAGGCCAAAGTCTCTGAGCCAGATATCTCACTTGATGCTTTAATGAGAAAATATTTTCTTTCTTACGTTATGGGGGCACTGACCCTTTGATGATACAAGGTCTTGAGATCATATTTGAAAGAGGTTTGCTTCTGTCAGTATAGGTGACCGGTATCTGCAATAATGGTAAAATCTCTTCAGCAGCCTTTCAACATAAAAGACAACCTTTCAAATGGTCTATTGTATTCACGTCTTTTATTGTAGTTCTTCAACACTGACACTCACTCAGTCATTCACATATGGATGCTAAGAATATAAAGCAACAATTACGATCCCTTGTACAACCCTTCTATTTAAAAATGCATAAATTGCCTCTATGCAATCCACTTAACCCAGGAATCCTGCCCACATTGGAAGATACCACACCTCATGATTTATGTCTAGTGCCATTGTTCAGTGCCAATGCAGAAAGTAATGACCCTTAATGTAGTGAGGCAGGAGGTAAGTGTGTGGACATCTGGGTGGTGTATCAGTGTATCCACTTGAGTTTGCATCCTGTCTAATTATTAATCTATACTATGGTCTTTCCCTAACCTTAATCTCAAGTTGCTTTGCTATGACCGCAATCTTCCCCTGATCTAACCCAAACCCTATTCCAGGCATAAAAGTGTTGTACCTGAATGTGATCTGGGGTTTGGCAGAATCACCCAATATTGACATTCTCTGGTTGCTCAACAACATGTTTCAGTGTCAGGGAACTGGGTCTAATGTGAACTGGCCTGTGAAGCACTTTTGTTGTGGTCTGGACAAGTCGAGGGTCGAGTTTCTGTGTCCGCTTGCACCATTTCTGTTTTTCAGTCCTGTTCTGTTTTCCAACAGCTTGCAGATGTCATCCAAGGATAAAGGTTGGCTTGGGGCATTTTAGTTCACTGCACCTTGTTGTCTACCTCTCACTTTGTGAACCAAACCTCTCTGGCCTGGCCTCCCAGGTCAACCACAACATTGACTCGCTCCCAGCTTGTCAACGTGTCAGGGTGCATGCAGGCGTGCTGGAAAGGCTGAGGCGAGGAGAGAGACACATGAAAGGCTTGCATGTCGTGAAGATGGTGGTTGAAGATGGCCCTCTAAAACGTTGTTCACATTATGCTCTGCCTGGAGAAAAAAAGCAGTCCAGTGGAAATGAAGTGACCCCTCCGGACCTGCTGTCATGTGACATCTTTGTTTTCCAAGCCTATAGTCAAACCCATAGGTAGCTCAAACACAGTATGAATCACATTTCCTCTTTTCATCTATTTTTGGTAATTGCTTTGGCTTGAAAGATAATGAATTACATGACTATATACGCACTTGACAGCTATGGATCATCACGTGAGTGCTTCCATAACAGCTCTGTGAACCCTTCATTTTACTGCAACCCCACTATAATCTCTACGTGTCTCTAGCTGACACATTAAAACTGTTCTCACAACAACTCCTGTCATTCAGCTTCAACCAAAAACATTTTCACCGTCACATCACATTAGATCACTGAGCGAAAGAGACACCACACATTAAAAACATTCCTTTTTTTAACACTTCTCTTCTTGTGGGCTTAGGCAGGGATTTGAATCATGTAACATTTAAAGAGGATTTTCACCACGAGTCTTATTGAAAAGGTTTGGTTTTAAAAAAAAAACAACAACAAAAAAAACAGTGCTATAATAAATTCTGGCCCCTCATTTACACCACAGTCACACGCAGCACAAACAGATGTTGTCCTGGCCAGTAGGGACAGCTGTACTGGTGGACATAACCAATGTGTCCCCTATTTCCATACAGTTTAAGTCACTGTCCAAACAGGATTAGTGCCAGCTTCGAAGTGTCAAAGCAATTACAACAATGACATCAGCGTGGTTTGGGGGTTATGGCTGATGGAGTGTAAATGTCTGTGGAGATGAACGCCTACTAGCTCTCACTTGTCACCGCCCACTCTCCACTTCCATCTGCTCCTCTTTCTCATGCATCAGATAGGACTTTTTTTTTTTTTTTTTTTGACAAAATACGCACCAGTCCATCAGTCATGGCGGTTTGGATCTGCTGGAGAGATAAAAGATGGCTGTTGATCATCAGATGCCCCTTTTCAGAGCTTTATTTCCAGCATTGCAATTCTGTTTTCATTGTTTTGTCTTATCTGATTTGAGGGACAAATAGATGCTCATATAAAACAAATGATGTTTGATGAAGTCAAAGGTCAGCAGTTATGGATTATATGGCTTAAATGGTCAGATTCGAAAAAGCCTTGCTGTTTTTTGTCGTTTCTTTACACATCAATTAAAGTTTTAAACACTATCTTACTGATCTCCAGCACTTACAGCACACATACATGGAGCTACAGCTGCAGAATAAACCTTTTTTTTACTCCATGCTAATCTCACACACTTGAACATTCATGCATGTAGTAAAGAATTGAAGCATTCCTTGATATATTCTGTGGGGGAAGTAAGTTCATCAGTTGATGAAAAATGAATTGATGAAAAAATGTACCTTGAGTGTCCTAGACAAATACATCCATAAGCCACTTACGTAGATAAGCTAAGTGGCAAACCTTACTTACTCCTTTTAATATGCCTCACTGGTGCTCAAAGAAAGAGGGAAAGCAGTACAGATATGACGTACCCTCTTGCTCCCCCTCATTAATCTTAATAAAACAATTGACCCCTGAATAGCTTATTCCTGCCCTGAACCATTAGGCTGCATGACCGAGGCTTTAAATATTAAGCAGACTTTGTAAAATTTGATAAAATGTTTAGTAAATGGCATAAGGCGCGGTATGCTCATGGGCTTTTTCTCTTACCCTTGTGTTGTAAATGATAGATATGTTTTTATTAGACAGAATGCTGTTTTAAGCAGCATTGTGGTATTGATATTTGCCTTAAGCTTTCATGATTTAAGATGGCAGATACATGCAAGCCCATCAGGCTTTTACCTCCCTACCATTTACTGCTAACTACTCTGACATAATCTTGCAGTGAATTTTCATGATTTAAAAAAAACACACACACACACATGCACTTCACTCACTGCCTGCAAGAATACTATGCCATTTCTCGTCTGTGTAATGCTGCACAATATTTGCCCCTTTGCCCCCACAGACCGAAGCAATGGAGCACAGTATACCACACCATATACAGTAATTTGTCTCTGATTAAAATTTCTGCTGAGCTTTGATGCTCATACTGGTGTTATGTGCTGAAGTGGTCTTCCTCGTCTGGTAAAAATTGAAAGCCTTTTCATCTCAGAGGGCTTAAGGGGTCAAAGGAACACCAAATAACCCTCCCTGTTGTGTTTCTTTTTTTTCCTCTGAAGCTTGTAACAAACTGCACCTTTGTCGGACGCGGCCTCTGTCAGGCCGTGGCTGGGGGGGACTGCCCTCAGGTTCAGGCTTTGGAGACCCTGTCAGCTTCAAAATGGGGTCTGCTTTATTTCACCCCCTGACCCCAAGCCCAAAAAGAGCTACGCAGGAAAAACAGAGAGATATATGATACATCAAGGCCTAGTGAAACTCCACGGCTGGGAAATGAGGAAGCTGCAAACTGCAGAGTGAGCAGAAAATGAAGGATCTTATTGTGGGGGGTGGGAGGTAGGGGTGGGGGTTAACACCACAGTACCTATTTGGGGGTGAATCAAGGTTGTTACATCGTGAGGTTGAAGCTAAGAAGTTTTGCCTTTTGATTGTTATTTCATTGTTGCTCACTGGAAATCACTGTCTTGCTGTGATGTAGCTAAATAACGGAAAAGGAAGGTGAGGTTGTCTGTCACAAGCTTTTCATACTGTTTGCACCTTCTTTACTTTCAGACATTTACAAATAAATGAACAGATAACACTGAATCAGAAATGAGGTAAATTCATTAAACAGTCTGGGGAACTGAGTGGAGTCTAATTTTCTCCAAGTGTAAATTTAAAGATAATGAAGTGCAACATTTAATTAATTAATTTCAGAGCTACGAAAAAGAGAATACTTGTTTGCACCTGAATTGAAATTGACAAAACCATTACATGGAAGATTTTCTGTTTTCTAGAAGAAATGGATGATTTCTCAAGTTTGGCGCATCTGCATTAAATGAATGAAATTGATTGACTTGGAAATGTTGCTGCATAGCCAATCAATCCAAAGAAGGACAACCCTTGGGGATGCAGAGAGGAAGGGCCTCCTATTGTTTTGTGGCCCGATGTCAGCCACTCCTTGACCTTGGGGGTGTCCAGGCCTCTGCACTCAGGCCTGGGTGAGGATACTGGGACAAGGTCTTGGATGCTCAATATGGGAGAGCTAGGCTTTCAAGCTCAGGGTCACAGGGTCAGCATCAATGCTCAGGAGTATTAATGAGTGACCTTCGGAAAATGGTGGAGGAGGACAGAAGAATGGAGGGAGGAGGTGAGGAAAAAAAAAAAAAACGAAGGCAGGGGTGGGCGGGGTGAGTGGCAGAGAGAAAACTGTAAAGCCCTGAGAGAATGGAGGCTGAGACCTGTTTCTCCAAGATAACAGAGATTGGCCTATGAAAATGCATCCATCACAAGGCCACTAAGCTGGAGCCTTCTTTTGTGTGTCCGTGTCGGCTCAGAGCGAGGGCTGAGGGAGGAGGAGGAGGTGGGGGGTCAATCTGTGGAGATGGAAACAGGGGTTAGGGGAGGGGGTGA
>CM076661.1:11030206-11082892 GCA_038496675.1 Rachycentron canadum
GAGAGAGAGAGAGAGAGAGAGAGAGAGAGAGAGAGAGAGAGAGAGAGAGCTGCCTGGTGTTTTTTTGTCATTAGGTTTTGTCATAAGTGCTCTCTCAGGTTCTGTCCTCTCCTTTTCACCTTTGACCCTAGAATAATCCTCGATTAAAGCCATTTGTTGAACACAGCAGATTCTTTGTGAACATGCAAGAGAAATGGCTCAGGTATTGATATGTATATTAGCCTCCACAGACTCGATCTTTTCTGCAGCTGAACGACTGTTATTGACGAGCACTTGCGCCCACCGCATGTTATTGTCTAAATAATTGATCTAATTGATCAAACTCGATGTAGATCAACAAAATGACTGGTTTAATAGGTGGAGTTGGAATCAATGCTGATTATTACTCGGAGGGACTAGACTGCTATTGCAGGATCATTTACTGGATGGCCATAGCTGCTTACATTTTAATCTGGCTTCTATTTGTGTTTTGAGTTCCAAGGATTCTTGCAATCCCCTTGTCTGGTTTATTTCCTGACAAGGTAAATAAATGATTCGGTACCCTCGCCAGTCAGGCTGGAATGTCAAAGGTCAGGGGGTCAGAGCTGCAAGCAGCCAAATTAGGTTTGAGGACACCATACGCTCAGTTACCCTCTATTTGATTACTGCCTACCCATGCGCCCTAGAACATGGACAGACAACCCAAGCACAGCTCACTGGTGAGTTTCATGTTGGGGATTTGAAGGTGAACATGCAAGCATAGTAATTCATTCACCTTCAATATCCTACACTGAACTTTTCAGCAGAGCAGTTCTGTTTTGATTGAGACCTCATGCGGTTAAAACAAATACTGGGTTTGAGGAAAAGCAACCATGTTGAGATGGTGAGGTAAAGTGCTTGGCAACGCACTGTGTCTCAATGGGAGGAAAAGAGTACTATGTGTCTGTTATTGTTGAAAAGTTAGGACTTCTCCTATGCAATCTGTCATTTGTTTTCAGGGCAATAGACAACCCACAGGGAGTGGATCTCATTTCAAATATTAAACAGGCTTCCAAGGCACTTGAAGTAAACAAATTAGACTTGGTGGTTCAGATGGCTCAAATGACAATATTTCTCAATAATTGGAAATGATAAAGAATGCCTTTGATATGTTGGTGGCTTCAGCATGTCTAGAAGGCAGTATGAAGGGAAGCCTGTGGTTTCACTTCACAATCTCAGTCTCATTATAAAGCTTCACAGTCACAGCAATACATTTTATAATGCAGTGTTTGGCTGAATAAACAGTTATGATTTTGGCACAAAGCAGACACAGTGGACTCCTGACTTCAACCAGCTGCCAGCCTCTCTGTGTATACGATAGAAAGCAGGGAGACAAGTAGACTCTCCAGTGGAAATTATGAATATAGTCATGCATTATAGATTTGCAGGTGAATTTATTTATTCTCTTGCAAAAGTCGGAAATGTAAGCCAGACAAATCAATGTGGGAGAGTTCATCTCTGTCCACCTAATCATTTGCTAATGGCTACTATCAATTGCCTGCCCATGGCTTCTGCATCCAACACTGTTGCAATTAAAGTCAACAAGCACATACTGTACTGTCGACTAAAGGTGCTTTAGCATGAGATTCCAGGTTAATGTATTGATTATCTTCTGCATGGTAAATTGGATTTATTCCACACCATCAGTCTTGTTTATTTATTTATAACCACACTGTAATTTATCAAAAATGAAAGATTTCCTATCTTGCTGATGGGTGAGAGCAGTAGCTGTCTAGCTAATCAAATGTATTGTTTTATTTTTTTAAATATATAACAGGCTTCGCTCTTTTGATTTATGCACCAAATGCTGTCAAACAATAAAGTGAATGTGAGGAAATGGACAGAAAAAGTGATTCCTGTAACAAAGAATAACAGACCTGAATGTGCAGTGTTGTGGTAATGCAGCTCACTGGACACTGCTTGTATGTCACATGGACTTAACAACAGCTTGCACTTTTCAACATGTTACTTAGTTATTTATTTATTTGCTTACTAGTCAGCCCTGCAACCTCACCCTTGTGCTTCTGCCAACATCGACAAATACAACACAATACAAAGGGAAGCTTGCTTTTGGAGTATTATTACTTATTCATGATGCCCTGGAGTCTTCCTGTCCATTCCAGACATTATTTTAGTGTTTCTGTCACTGTTTCTCTCCATGTTTTTGTAAAGGCAGGGACATTGGCTGAATTGCATCTCCAGATCAAGAGAGGGGAGGTAGTAGTGGTTGTGTACAGTGTGGCTTGCGTGTTCGCACCCGCATGTGTGTGCGTCTGTGTGTGCATACACACTTGTGCATAATATACCGACATGCAGCAATGTCTGCCTGCATCAGTGTGTGTGGTCTTTTGTTTGGCAATGATTTCCTTGACAAGAATCTATATAATTAAAAAAAAAAAGATAAAGGAAATAAATCGGTGAAGAGCCTTTTTGCTTTTCTAATCCAGGTCAAGTTCTGAAAATATCCATAATGCATAAACAAACACCTATTTTTTTTATACTATTTATATTCTTAATATATTATGAAAGCGAAGTGTTTCTTTGTTGCTGGAAGCGATCCCAGCCTTCTTAAGTCACCCTCAAGCTCAGGAGAGCTTTTCTATGTGCACAACATGCTGTGAGAGTCTACACTGTAGACTCTCCTCCTCTGGCATTGATGTACACTAATGTACTCCACCTCCCCTTGGGTAGACCTGTCTGGATTATCTCATCAGAATCCTATACATCCATCCATCCCGTCTCATGCAGCCTTATGCGCTATCATCATTGTCCATAATAAAATGGTCTTAGCTGAGAGAGAGGCTGTTTGATTGCTGCTGGCCAGCAAGGCAGCTATTCACCATAATGTAGTCTGCACTTTAAACCTGTCTCACAGTGACAAGTGCGCATCACCCTGTGGGGTCAGCGGGGTCTCCCATCATTGTCCAACCACCTAGTCTGACTGACGTAAATCCTATAGAATTGCCTGTTTTGAACTTGAGCATGTGTCCCCTTTTGACACTTCCAGCACGTCTGCAGATCTCCAGTAACAATATCACCTATAGAATCAATCTCACTGCTGTATTTGAGGCCTATACAAGCCATTGATCAGCGCTTTGATGTCATGGCCTTTCATAAATTGCGACCTTTTTAGTATTGGCATGCCCTGTCACTCTCGGAGACAGTCGTGCTCGTGACTCTCTCCAGTGGGCAGAGTGAGAGGCTAAGAGTCCGAGGCAAACCAGCGCAGTGTCACAGGTGTCAATACAGCTGCTCCATATTGACAATTAGGCTCCTCTGGACCCCTGAAATGAAATCGGAGATGACATGACCCCGACTTTGATCCAGACCCTACATATCTTTCCAGAAATATGTAATTGTGGCCCCTTCAGTGGAATTCAGTTTTATATGAAGAAATAAAAAAAAAAAAAAAAAAAAAAAAAAAAGGCAAAGCTGGTGTGGACTAAGAGAGAGGGTTATGACAAATGAGAAGATTGCTGAAGTAGAATCACTTGATGCACATTCCCATATATTTAAAAAGACGTCTAACAGGCAGCATTATGCGTTTTCATGTGCCAGTGGGCTTTTCCTATGACACTAGGCCATCCTGTGGTATTCTTTCCTCTCCAAAGCTCCAGGCAGGAGAAGGCAGCAGTCAGAAGTACTTTAGCTTGTTAAAATTGACCATAAACAGCTCATTGTTTTAAGAGGGCCAGACATGGTCATTTGATACCAGCACTAGACTGGCTTCTCGCCCCTTAGCTATCCTGATGTTTCACTCCAGTAGTACACACGGGGTTCCACGGATGATATATTGCCAGTATAAAGCAGGCACATACTGCTAGGGAAGGATATGTAGAGAGTATTCTTTTACATGAGGAATAATGTTAAAAGCTCAGACTGAAACCTCATGGTGGATATTAATGTTGCAGCACATTATAACAGCTTTATTTTGTTTTCATTTACAACAATATCAGTTCTATCAAATATAGTTTTCCACAGTGCTATCCTATATTTGCATGTGTCTTTGAAATCGTTCTGGTAAAACAAATGAACTTTAAGCAGCATGCAACAAAGACATGATCAGATAATGACAAACTAATTTAAAGTATTTACTATTAAAAAAAAATCTGAGTTGTTTGTTTGGATTAATGCAAAATTTCCCTCTGAAGACAAAAGAGATGCATTCAGTTCCCCACCTGTCTCTTTCCACAGTGCTTTCCCTCCACACCCTCCCCTCACTCTTTTTCTCCCTTTCATATTCAGCCCATCATCGGTGCACCTGACGGCAGTCTGATGTGTTCTCAGCGTGCTCCTTTACATGCACATGTCAGCGCAGTTGAATGAGTCACCCGTACTGACAGCAGATGGTGCTCTTTGGGTACAAGAGGCCTGATCCATCCGCTCAGCCCACTCTCCAGGCAATCTATCATCATTCTCCTTCTCTGCCTCCCTACCCCCCACAACCCCTACCCCCACAAGACCACTGAGGGGACTCTGGACCACCATCCTCTGTGCCATCATTTACCTTTGTGCAGGGGAATGTCAGCCCGCTCAGCCTTGGGCTTTTTATCCAGGGAGCTGACGGCAGATTGTAGACATGCACTTTAGACAGGGATCCATGGGGCACTTCTTAATGATGTGGTTCAGTGATAAACCCGGGAAGACTGAAAATTGTCAAAAAAGAAAAACGAAAAAGAGGCACATTGTCGAGACTGCTGTAGGAAAGCAAAGAGAGGGTAACTGAAGTTCAGTGCTTTAAACTTTCTAAATTGTCTCGTTCTCCAAATGTTTGCATTATAAATTGTTTGATAGATGGTTTCCCCAGCAGTGGCGGCGTACTTTTAACAAACCCTAAAGTGGTACAGACTAACGCTTGGAACGCTGTGGAAAAAGCTAATCCTTTTGATTAGCATACATTAAATGTGAACATGAAGACACATTTAACTCAGTGTCTATAATGTGATATAAAAGTCATCATGAATCCATTTGGGAACCCGATATAAAGTGTGTCGGATTTAGTTTTCCACAAGCTCTCTGACCCATCTCTGCAATGCAAATGTTTTAATATGCCAGAGTGTTGCTAGGAGCCAATCAGGTATATTGCAGTGATTAGATTAAAATCTGATTTTTCCGTCAACTCAGCAAAGCTGTATCGGTAGTCAATTAAGATCTGTCATAATGTGATAGAGGACAGTTTGAAATGATCCCCTGCTCTGCTAAATGTATGACAGGCTACTACTAAAAGGGTCACTGCCATGACCTTGATTCACCAGAGGGTTTAAATACACAATCTGCTGGTTTCAGCATATGCAATATTTCTCGTCATCTCCAAGTGAAACGTCAATGAAGTGTGTCTGCATGCACCCGTGCAGACAGTTCTTTATACATTTCCCATTTTCCCACACAATAGAAATCAATGCACAAGTAATTCACATATTCATTAAGAAAATATGTCCACAGTCCTAAACCTATTTATGAATTAGCTGACAAATTATTCCCTTTCACATTAGGGCTTTGACTGAGCGACAGGCAGTGCAATTCAGACTTGGACACTTTTTTCCTCTCTCTCGGTTAATAGTCCTACTTAATACTCATCAATCATAGCAGTCAAAAGATATTGATTGCTGGCTAGATTAAATCAGAGTTATTCCACTGTGATGGCTATTACAAAGTACAGCTATTACAGTGAAACAGTTCTTGATTTACTATGAGAGAGGATCTGCTGCATTATTGTGGTGTATTGTGCTGAACTCTGTGTGTGGTGGCTTGTGTATGCAAGTGTGTAGTTGAATCCAGCTGATTCCATCTTTACACAGTGTTTGGAAATAATTTTTTCTTTTTGTCCCACAGCATGTCTCTGCATTTCCATTCCCCTCCTGGAGCTTTATTACAAAATAACTATGCATAAGGTTCAACTTTGACGACTTTGAATTGTCAGCGGAAGTTTTTTTTTTTTTTTTTTAATGTACCCCATGAGGTGGATGTTACACTGTGTGACTGCATCTTTGCATAATGCGGATGACCCATCAGCGCCTGTGTGTGTGTGTCAGAAATGATGTCATCAGAAATACTCAAGGTCTGCATTACTAAGAGAGATTTGATCATCTCTGTGTCATCCAAATAATCAAATAAACAATATTGTTCATCTACAATATATAGTTCTCAGCCACACTGGCAGTATGCAACCATGCTTTGTTGGAGATCTGCTGTCTCCCCTGTTTGACCTCTGTTGGCTTCATCACCAGGGAGTTATGAAACCCTGTGAGTAGTGGGCCTGTTCTGTTCTGCAGTTGTGTGAGCTGAAACGCCTTCAGACAGGTGCTACAGAGTGTGCCTCAGTGCACCCAAACAGCTGGGGCTGGTCATCAGTGCTCACTGGAGATGACATCACCTGACAAGTGTTCATCTGACTCATCTCCCGCTCTCTGGCTTCATCTCAGGCCCCTGACACATGCTTCACCTCGGAGGGGCTTATACAGGAAAGGAAGGCTGGACAGGAGGAGGGCTGGGCTGTGGCTGCGGGCTCTAAGTTCAGTCATGCTGCTATGCTATGCCAAGATCATGTAAAAAGGAGGTGAGGTAAGAGGGCAGTGGCAGGTGATGCTGCCCCACTCATCATTGCACTTTGACAGGTGCAATGTTTTTCCTCAGTGCGTCAGTCCTTTAATATCTCAAAGAAGAATCCTGCACTCCATATATTAGGGCAGTTAGAAAAGAAATAAGCCGGACACAAAGGGCAATTAAACTAGAGGAGTCAAGAGTAGGAATAAGGCTATTCCACTTTAGTGTGTAGGGTTGTGAATCAGGGAAGGTCCATCCCTGCCTAGGACATAAAACAGTGATCTCTTTAATTACCTAGCATAAAATCCACAGTATAATATTCTCACCCCAGCATTATACAAGACTGGAGTCGTATGATTCTCTGGAGGTGACTGTCTTGTACTGTGGCAAGGGGAAAGATGAAGGTAATGTAAATGGATAGGCTCCTTTTGTAAGTTGCTGTAAAAAAGCAATCAATTAATTTGGTCGCATATATTTCAGTAGAGGATGAACTGGATGGAATATGCGATTTGCCATTTAACTGTCCAATACATCATTCTTAACTTTGGATAGCCGTGCATGTGTGGTGAGTGTGCTCTGCATGTGTAGTTGTATTGCTGGAGCACATCTTTCTGACTTATCAAGCAAATAGAAAGGAAAGGACACTATGTCAACTGTAACATTTCAACACATATATACACACACACGTATATATGTGTGTGTGTATATATTTATATATGTGTGTATTATGATGATTGTTGCAGTAATTGTGTTTATGTTAAAGATGATGATGTCTCATAAAATCATGATGGAAGTGTTGTTATTGCATTGGTTCCTCAGCCTCTCTCTCTCTCCTATAGCACATCTGATAAGTGCGTGCTGGTGCAGCGCAAACAGCATTACATCATCCTGTTCCTTCCCGGCAAAGTGAGCCGTGGCATGATGAGATCAGAGCCCCCTTGTTATCCCAGTAGCAGAGCAGACTGCTGCAGGACCTAAAGGATCGTCTCCCACAGTCAGGGAAACATGTGACAGACGCTGTTTGTCTGCAGCCCAAACACAACCCAAAAAAACAGAGCAAGCTCAGGTTCATCCACAGGTGAAGCTTCTATTTCAGGTGTGGAGCAGAGAAAATCTGTAGAATGCTTTAAATACATGTGCGCACACATGCACATATACAAACAGACACACATACAGAGACACTTGGAAACTTGCAAAAACACCTCATGGTGTTTGCTGCGTGATCAGAGCGTAGAAATCATTTTCTAGATCAAAGAGACTTTGTAAGTTACAGAGCTTATTCATTTTAAATCTTTTTATATCTTTCTGAATTACTCCTAGTTTAACTGCAAACGCAAATCCAGCCACAGCAGTTTCATTTATTCAGTAAATTCACTTTTGTTGTGTAACAAAAACAGATTTTACCCTCCTAGTTGCTTCTCAATGAAGATTTAGCCTTATCAGATGTATGTTAGTCTGGGCACTGGCCTGTGTCCTTCCCCTTTGGGTCACCAAGTGCTCAGTTTCCATTTGGGATTCAGGCACATGAAGATGAATGGACAGATGATCTGATTCTTGTGGACCCGTAGGTGACTCCTGCCCCAGCTACCGTTACAGTCTCCACCCTCTGACTGTCCTCCCCACACTCCTTCTCCCATTCTGGTTATCCTGTCTGTGACACCATAATGATGACAAAGACTAACCAGTAAACAGCAGCATCCAACACCACAGAGGACCCTTTTATGGCGCAATGAAAGTGAGGGATGAAGCGTGGTTGTCATCCAGGGAAGCTCCAGCAAATCACCACACAACAGCGACCAGCCCAGCAAGTGGAGTGGAGATGACCACGGCGGCGCTGGCATTGAGTTGAGCTGTTTGTCAACAATCAATTGATCTGTCAGTGTAATGCAGCGCAACAAATCAGCTCTGCCACCAGTCTCTGTCTGTGGCCAAGTCCTGGGAAGAAAAAAAAAAAAAAAAACAACTCCCGGCTGCTGGAAGCTGTAAAAGAATCTGTTCACATACCTTACCTGACTTGCACTTACTAATGAAGGACTCATCCTGAATTAAAGTGGTGTCAGATTTACAGCCTGAGCAAGTTCTCCACTTTGAAGTGCCACAATAATACTTCATTAAGTCAATCATAATGTGAATAAATTTGTTTTATTTCAACATTTTGGCCTTTATATCCTGATGAGCTGTTACTTAAGACAGTCATTTTTTTTAAAATGCTCTATTAAGTGGATACATTTAAAATGCAGGCTGACAGCTTGTGGATAACAGTTTCTTTTTTCTTTCACACCCTAGTTGCCCATGCACTGATGCCTACTTGTCCCTTTTGTTGCCCGTCTCATGCCAAGTTTCAGCAGCTGTGACAACACGGGGACCAGAGACTTAAAGAGATACTTTGTTAAACACAAACCCGTCACGCATGCTGCCATTCAAACACCTCCTCTAACTAGATTAACACGTTTCCAGCACCCTGATGACTGCAACTTACATACTTCTCTGTTACGTGCAAAGGGAGCAGTATAATGACCTCATGCAAACTGAATAGCATGTCCACACTGCTTAATACTCTGTATGCGCACACATGTGGACACACAGCAACGCATGTACGCACACCCTCTCGGCGTGCAGACGCTTCGGCCACGCTTGCGGTTGTCCCCTTTCACTGCTTTTGCTATTGTTGGATAAAGCACCATTGTGAGCCCAAAAAGGATTAGAAAGCAAGGAATAAGAGCAAGCTGCATACATTTTCAAAGTTCTTTAAGATGCTGCCCACAGTGATACAATACACTATTGCCTTCACACAATATGAGCGGGAGCTTTAGGGGGGAGATGTAATCCCTCAGGTCACCAGTTACACATGGCAAGACATTCTTAAACACACACACTCAACCTTGTGTTTTGTAGTGTGGATGTGTGTGATTAAATCTGTATTGTCAAGTGCAGGGTGGCACATAGTTATCAATATTAATCATCTGGGGAGCATATGGTCCTCAATCACGGCTTGATTAATCAATATATTGACATTATCACACCTGCGCAAGATAAATCACCCATGAACATGAGCTTGTTGTGCAGTTCATTCAATATACATGAGAGAATCATTCAAGGGGTAACATCCCTGTGGTACAGCTGAGGACGGCCTGAAGGTGATGCAGCATGTAGGTGTGTTTGTGTGTGTCTGTGTTCATTTTACTCCAAACAGAAACACACACACGCACGCGCACAGACGACGGGCAGCATGTGGAAATGCGTGTTCCACTCTGATGACATCACCGTCTTGGCTAGGTGGCTGGGGCATTTTCCATAGGCTGTCCTCTGTTGCTGTGGAGAGGCCTCCACCAATCCCCTCACCTCCCTCCTTAATGTATACAACACCGGCTCCATGAATGATCTGTGACATCGCTTCCTTGGGCCGATCCAAAGACAACATTATGTGACCATTCAGAACGAACACACACACACACACACACACACACACACACACACACACACAAACCCCTTTCAGCTTACGAAAGGCCCGATGCGGGGTGTTTATGGCTATTTGTCGCGTGCTGTGTGAGCAGAATACTGAGCTAGCCTCATGAGGGCCTGATATGACATGTGACAGCCCCATCATCTTAGGGTATTTATGTTAACTAAGCATTTCCATTTAACTCAATCTCTTGGTCCTGGCTTGTACATATAATAAAGGTGTTCCACATGTCAAAATTTGTTTTGGGATCTCAGCATGATACAGTAAACAGAGAAGGCAGAGGCCCGGAAAAGAATTGACCAGCTTTGTATACACTCTGTGATTTAACACTAAACAGAGCTCATAGAAAAAAGCCATGCAAAGAACTGCTGACAACACTGTCTATTACTCTAGGCTCTCTGCAGCCCATGCACAATACATGAAGTGTGTGTGCTATAATTCCTTGGCTGTTTTGCTCGATACCCATACCTGACACCAGCTGAAGATCTATACCTGTCTTGAAATGTCTCCCACCACCCCCCATTGTCTCAATAGCAATGTCCCTTGGTAGACATTTAAAGAGGCGTGGGCAGCTAAAGCATTCCTTCTCTAGGGCTTTCGGAAAAGAAAGAGTTCAAGAGGTCAGAGATATGTGTTATTTTCCCACCGGTGCAACGCTCAGGATGTGTCAGAGCTATGTGTCAGGGAATGACAGCGAAAAGAAAGACGGCAGGAGAGGTAGATCTGGCAGACAAAGGCCAGACTTCACAGAGAAAGCTTGAGATCAATGGATCGGCAGGGTATGCACCCTGTACTCACAAACAAGTACGTGCATACACATACACACTACAGTGGAGCTTGATGCAAAGATTGACCTATCAGGAGCCCGTCAGAAAAACTTGAGAAAGACATACAGACAAACACAACACACAAATGAAATACTTCCACCTCTATACCTCGCTGGTTACATTCAAGGTGCACCTCAACAGTCCCCCCTCCCCAAGCTTGTCATCTTGATGAATGGATCTGAGTAACTGTCAATTAAAATGAAAACCCATCTGTGGAGTGGAATGAGGAGGACACATTCAATGAAACACACACACACACATCGCAGTTCTGGAGAACAGTCTAAGCTTCTGCCCAGAGACAAGGGTTGATCCACACACTGGGCTTCATATGGGCAATACATCAAACAGACAACATTACCACTGACTACACCTCTGAAAACTTCAACATGATTAATTATAATTAATTAGTGAAATGCTACATGTTGGCTAATTTATCATATTTGCATTATTCAAAATCCATCATCAAAATGTAGCCAGCAGCAGGCCTCCTGTTTTGTTTCGTTGTTTTCTTTTTTCTTTTTTTTTTATTATTATTTTGCAGCAAAGCGCCAAATCAGCAAATTGCAATTTGTGCATTTCCACTCACTCCCTAGAGACGACTCCAGACAGTCGTTGGTAAACAATTTAGTTTCAGCCTTAGTGGAATTCCAACTTGGACCAAATGAATCTGTTTTCGATGTGTGTGCGGCTGCTAATTCATTTTTAAGCACATTTGTCAGTTATATTGATCACCGACTGACATTTTGTAACCTTGCTGAATAAGGTGCATGAGCCACTTTCTGCTGTTTTTAATAAAGTAATGCATTTACATGTTGGTAAAAGAGCATTTTTGAGATTGCAAAGTATGAGCGACCATCATCAAGCTTTATAAATATTTGCTGAAGTATTGTATAAGCTTTTTATTAAAGGTTTATACAGAACCTGGAAAGCTGAAAGTGTTCTTCTTTTAAAGTGGAACCAAATGACAACCATACATTACTAATGATCTGAGCTGGGACTTTAGCCAGTTCCGCTTTATGCAAAATCATCACTATATGATTGAGACCAAAAGTGGTGGTGAAAGTCAGTGTGCAAGCCTCATTACCCCAATTAATGGCAATTCCTATTGCATAAGCAAAACTCATCTGAGGGTAGAAGTCAATACCTTTTTCATGGTTATGATAATGGCCTTAAATGCTCATCTGTACTGATGTGCAGAGGGAGAACTTTGGAGCTTGACACTGAAGGACATCAATGCTGCAATATAGGTAATTAAAATGACTGCGTCTCAGCCATTGCAATTAAAGAGGGAAAAGTGTGTCAGGGCCTGTGTATGATTTGTTTCATTAATTTTCATTATCAAGTGTTTATTAACCTTTTTATCTTGTGTGGCCCTGATGGTTGTCCATTCTGTGTATATCTTGACTGTGGTTGTGTGTGTGTTTGTGTAGCTCCTGGTATATTTCACCTTCTACAGAATGTCCCTATCATGGGAAATTTCATGTGCGGTCCAGGGAACTGTAAATGTTCATGTTTTTAATACACAGCGCATTCATCAGCAGCAGGAAACTGCGCAGCGTTAGCAGGCGGTCCAATGAAGGAAATATTATGGCTCGTAATTAAATTTGAAATTAAGTGATATTTCATCTCTTCTCATTAATTAGAAAAGAGGTCTTCTGTGATTTAATTATTTATTTCTAGCAACAGAAGAGGACAATTGCAATACTCTCAGGGATGTCAGGTGTTATTACATGTCAGTTGAGGTGGAGGTATGGATGCATTTGGGGGTGCATTTGTAGTGGTGTGCTGTAGTTCCTTGTAACAGCATGTTTCAGTGAGGTTCATTGCAGCAGCTCATTCGTAATTGATACCTACCAGGTCAGTGAGGTGCATTCTGAGCATTAACCAACATCAAACTGATAACGTCAAAGGTGGGATCCCAAATCAGTAGACTACAGGACAACAAAGACAATTGAAAGGGATCTTTAAGATGGCACTTGCATTAATCTATGATGGCTATAATGATATTAGACCATTTCTTTTTTGTGAATGTGGAAGGGGGATGTTGTTCACTGGTGATCACTATCAAAGCTTAAAGCAGCAATCCCTGCTAAAAATGCACATACGTATGGATTCCGGCTGGTAAGGGATTAAGAGCACGATCTCTCATTCTGGCACCACACATTCTGACGAATGTCAAGAGGGGATCTGGAAAATAAATACCTTTGCCCAGATACATGGATACCAATGCCACCCCAGTCACCTGGTCTTAACTTTGATCAGTAATTTTCTAGTAACGAGATTTCTCTGATTTCATTAAATAGTCATTTCGCACCTGGAAGCTCAAGGCTTTGCTGAGAGATCAATGATCTAATCACGTTACCGTTAAGCCAATTGGCTTGAAAGTCCTTTGTGATATCCCTTTACTGTTTTAATGACTTAGTTCAGATTAAACAGGTTTTAGGAGCCAGGGATTAAGGGACACATCCATTGAGGTGGAAAAAGCTTTTTCTGATGCATAATTTATTGCAAAGAAAGGGAAAGGATTAACGAGGGCCATGTGCCCGCCTCTCAACAGCCACTGGTCAGTGATTATTAGAACACAGGCCTTAGGACAGGAAAGATGTCCTGGCTTTGAAATATTTAATTTCTCCCTTTTTTTTCTCTCTCTTTTGTAGCAAAAAATAATGCTAAACGTGTCTCAGAGCCACTGTTTGCCACTGGATGTCCACTTCCCTCTCAAAGAGAAGCAAGCGTTCACACCTGCAATGAGTCCATTGCATATACACATAGTGGGTGGGTGATGATTGCCTGACTCAGTGAGAGATGGAAAACATCTAATTTGCACAATTAGTGTTATATTAGTCATGTACCTAACATTGTTGAAGGCTGTAGTGATGAAAAATGAAAATAGTTGAAAATGTTTTTTTAGCATGAGAACCAAAATAAATAAATTTAAAAAAAAAAAGAATACAGATATGGTTTCAGAAATACATTTTCTTTTCTTTATATTTCCTGTCCAAAAAGAGCTGCAACTCATTTACACTCCATCCAGTCATACATAGGTCTTGTGTCTAATGACTGCTGTATTTCTCCTGCAGACAAAGCGTGTGCTTTTTGGCCCTCGGTAACATGTGTTTTCTCACACTACCTCATGTACTTCGTTGGCACAGAGAAAACATGTAAATAAACATAATAAAACACCGCAGAGTCACATCTGCCAGCGAAAAGGAATAACTCTGCTGGCATGAGCCCCACACCCATAGCTTTGTGAAGGTTCTAAAAAGTTAATTATGAATTGGAGACATGTGGTTGAACACTCTCCAAACATATTTTGTCTCTCGCTTCCCCGCTTTCTCCTCCCTGATTTTTCTGGCTGTTGCTTCATCCTCTTACCAAAACTGTCCTTTTCTTTCCAGCCCTGTTTTATTTCTTCGCCGCGGTAATCTTTCTCAGGCTCCTCAATTATGTGTCCATGTGCAGGAAGAGCCATTTGCTCCTGCTTGAATACCATGAATGGCAATAACAGCACTTCAAAAACACATTACCAAACACAATTAGAGCAGACAATGTGTCTATAACCTGCAAGGCCACTGACTCTCAGCCCTGTAAACATGTTTACTTTTGAATTAAGTTCATTCTCTGTCTCCATTTTTCTATCTCTATCATAAAATTCATGTTTCCCTCTTATGCGTAACTTTTAATGTACATAATTGGCTGGAGCGGGAGTGTGGGATTTATGAAATAAATAAGCCTGCAAAAAAACTGAAATATCCCTCTGGTGGGATGTTTAACAGAGCTTTTTTTCATGCACTTGCTGTTTGTAGATGAATTGCCATTGTATTGGCCTGAGGATACCAAAGCTGAATTTTTTTTATTGGCTCACCTGGTGCCAATAAAAGCCACTGGTAGGCTGTTACTGTGTCAGTGACAAACGGCTGATTCACCATACACTGACTAATCCAATGCAGCGCAGAGAGCGCGAGAGACTGCCTGAGAGCTTCATCTCCTTCAGACACCCATCTCTAGTAAAACACTCCAAACACCGCCTGTGGCTGTGCAGGAAGTGAGGATTATGAGTATGCACTCTCCTACCCGTCTCCTTCTGTGTGAAAGTGTGGGAGAGCTGAAGTAAGGTGTGGAAATGAAACATGATTATCAAAGTAGAAGTAGCATAATTACATGTGTTAAATGTATGAGCCTTTTGTTATTTTTGACACAGAGAGGGCAAGTTCACAGTGAAAATAAGATACTGTAGCTCACTGAATAGGGAGGATAGACAAAGCTACTTCACATGATGAACATCAGAGTTTGAGAAAAGAGATATATAGATATATATATATATATTTATTATGAAATATATACATATGACATAACAGATAACAATTACAATAACAATAAACAATAACAAAACAATAAAAAACATAAGCAATACAGAAATACATTGCCCCAAATACAGCTATTTTGCATTTTTTTTTTCTTTTTCGCAACTGAGACTTGTATTCGATTAACAACATGTCTCTTCCCTGTAAAAACATAATTAGTTAAGACCTGACTTAATCCACCTCAGGGAACACAGCCCAGGATGCACCATTAATGGAGGCATTTTTGCTGGAGAGCACACCTGCTAATTTTGTGTTGTCATATAGTGCGGGTGATTGTCAAACTGCATTATTACACCTGTCTGAAGAGCAACATACAATAGATGTGTAAGATGCTGCGCACCACCTTCTGTCTGGGCATGCGAGCCTTTCAGCTTATCATGATTAATTATCATATCCAAACGTCCAAATGTCAGCATTGACTCTGAGAAACAAATACGAGTACGTCTTTGTAGTGCAGAAGAATTTGACTCACGCGGTGAAGTTATTAATCTGTTCTCCCCAACTCATCTCATTGTCCCCTGTATAATGACAGTGTGTGTTAATTGTGACTGTTTATAAAATGGGGCTCGACGTTGGAGCCAAGCTGCGCTAATCTCATCATCCTCGTTTTCTTTCTCTGCACCACTAGGTTTGAAAATCAACTATTGATGTTCCTTATTACATTAGGTGAGCTGCTTGATGGCAACACACAGCTGCAGGCCGTCTGTATGGATATCCTATTGATCTGATTTACATATATAGAGAGTTTGTTGTTTGTTGCTGAGCAGACACTGTGTCTGGAAGTGAACTATTGAAAATGTGACATTCTCTGTCACTTTGAAGAGGGTTTTTTTTAATACAGGTGGTGACAAAAGATTTATCACAAAAGCCACCATATTAATGAAAAATGTACCTGAGAAGTAGCTTTAGCATCTAGATAAGGCAGTTTTGGTCTGAATGACATGGATACATTTTTGTTATACCAATCCGACATTGTTATTTAAGTAATGATATCATGATATCACTCTCAATGCAAGAGAGGCTAAGAGGATGTTGTTGCTGAATGCTAACAATAACACTGATAACAGTGTTTCAGGAAGACTTTAGAGTAAGATGACTGGACAATACTATTAATCGGAAAAATGACTAAGCTTTATTTGTAAAGATTTGAATGCTAGTTGTTTTTTTTGTTTTTTTTCTACATACAACCAAAGCAGTTAGCTAGCAAGAGCACAAGGACCATTTGTAACAGCCTTAAATTCACAAAATGTTCTAAGTTCTAGTTCTTTTCAGTTAATTTCTCATCCATTTTTGTACATTTAATGGACTAGACTCTAGTTTCTGCCTGTGGTGATCTTAGAGTCTGGAGGCCCCCCCCCCCCAAAAAAAAAAAGATATTATCATGGTTTGTGTCATTGATGGTGTGTGTCTGAATGCTTATGAGTAAAAGATTTTGGACATGATTATGTTGTCTCTTCTGTTTGTGCTTTTCAGAAATGTGTGTCTTTTAATATTCGTAATTGCACAGCCTCTTAAACTTCCTTCTCTTAAGAAAACACCTGAACCAATTTATTCTCTATTCTCTTTTTGTTCCCCAGTTTGTTGATAAGGCTGGCAAGACGGTCACATTAAACACAAAACTCTTGCATTGTGCAACTGTAATATTCATGTGTAGTCAGTGACTTGCTGATCAAAGCAATGCCTGCATAACAGAAAACAGACAGAAAAACAAGAAAACAAGGAACGTGTCTCAAGCTCCCACTTGAGAAAACATGTACAAAGTATTCAGATTATAATAGTGCAACACTTGGACAGTAAAATACTATGCAATATACTGTATAGAGACTTCCAGGCGCATATTTAAAGTTACATTAGTTTGCTGCTGTGATCTGGTGCTAGTTGTAAATGATGCTGCCCTAATTTCATGGCTTTCTGGGGTGAGAGGAGGAATCCTGCCTCATTTGTCTCTAATTTGTTCCCAGTGCACATATGAGAGGGGTTATAAATACATTAGTCCTCTCCATAGCGCAGCGCGCTGGGGGGCCGCCGGGCAATCAAGCAGCTTGCTCTACGTAAAGCACTGCCACAGTCCAACAGCGGCAACGTGGAGATGGGACAGCATGTACCGTCTACCTCACGCAGCGACTGTGAGCAGGTTGCACTGTCCCAGAGGTGGGCTGCCTGAGTTGTGCATTAAAGCCTCAAGCGTTGGACGAATCAGATGCTAAACCAGTGCAATAAAGGGAACTGTAGGCCATGCAGATACAAAACTACTCATATCTCTAATCCCCCTGATGTAATCCACCGGTGGTTTGAGTCAGTGGTGCGGAAACATCAATTAAAACATGACGATTATCACTAAATTTGTCATTAGCCCCGAGGAGGAAGCAGCCACAACCAGAATCTCAGTCTTCTCTTACACACACATGCACACATAGATGATTGCCTGCAGGAGTTTACGGAGCGAGAGATAGGTCTGAACTTGTTCTCCACTTGGGAGAAAATCAAATCCTGGTGCATTTTCATCAGCTGTCAGTGTCAGACAGATATTTCTGCTGGGCTGGGCAGGAAATTAGGCTATTAAATTATAGCTTTTCACAAGGCCCTCATCATTTTGTCCTGCTTTCCTACAGATGTTCTATCAAAGTAAGTCATTGTAACCATCTATCTTTCCCATGGCTAAATACCTTCTTTCATCAGACCCAAAATGCTCCTCTGTTCTCTCTTGTCTCTTTTGTTTTCTCCTCCGCTCCTGTCTTTCTCCCTGTCTCTCCCTTTCTGCTGATATCTTGGCTTAATTTGTGCCTGCTTTGGGTTCAAGCGCAAAATCAATTCCAAAGAGGTCAGCAGGGGTCAGTGGCCAGGCCAGAGCCAGAGCAAAGTGGATTACTGATTATCATGCAGGCAACATGGCATCCATACTGGGACATCCGTGACCTAGATATCACATCTGTATTATGCACTGTCTGAGAACCAATCACAAAATTTAAAGTGTGGAAAAGAAGCAGGGCCTACTGTAGCATAGAAAATCAAAACACATTCATTCACATGATTCAAACCTTATTTTCAGCCCAAGACATGGGTGTTGGAGTAATGTTTTTTCATTCCTATAAGAAGGAGGCAGAGGTATGAATTTCCAGGGCTGGTTTCATAAAAACCATGATGTTTTTTTTTTGTTTTTTTTTTTTTCATTTAAAGAACAGGCTCAAAACAAAATGTGAATCTATAAATTTGCCATGAACAAATATTATAGAATATGAAATGAGAGGTTCAAGGGCTGTGATTGTAACTCTCAAAGAAAACCACAGCCACTGACTGTGACACTAAAGCAGTTGTCTTTGAAACCAACACCATTTCTTTTATTAGCTGCTTCCCCTTCCATTGTTAATGATTGATAAAAATTGAGGGGTGGGAGGGCATGAACTTTTTTCTGCTTCTTAAAAGGGAAAGAGGTTTTTTGAGAGCCACAGCACTAGCGAAAAAGCAGACTAATATTTAATAGTATCCAGTATTTTTAAGAACATGTTCAATGCCATCAACTTGAGTTGAAGACACAGCCATTGGACAATGGTGATGAGCTGTGTCAAAGCAAGCTCTTAGCAATGTAGATTTTTTTTTACTTCCACACATTACTTTGGAAGGATGCAAAATTGCATAGGTGACTTTTTCTAAAACAAAACTAAAAAAGTAATCAGTGGGATGAGAGAGCAAGTTTTTATGAATTGTTCCAAGGCGTTTTTGCAAAAACTCACTTTTAAAGTGACATTCTGGGTAAATACACTCTTCTCTGTACGTTAAACATGAAACCAAAGCCAGCAGCCAGTTAGCGCAGCTTAAACATCTAGACTTGCTCTGTATAACGATAACAAAGTCCTTATACCAACACCTCTAAATCTCACTAATCAACACACTGTATCTCATTTGATTAATTTACAACACAACCAAATTGTTTGCTTCTGGGTAAAGCCTTAAAATAAAAGGACAGACATGACACAACGCTCCAATCTCTGAAGCTAAAAATCAGATTTTTCCAAAACCACTCAGAACTGGTTTAGTTCATAAATGTCCTTTTTCAGCTCTGTTACTCTGAACGCAACTTAGTTTTCTACAAAATATGAACTAAAGAAAATGAGACTTGCATAATTTAGACAGTCTTCTTCCCTCACTGATTGGAGAGGTTTGATAGGAAAATACAGTGTTTGACATCAAGCAACCCAAGCATTGGCACATATGTTTGTATATGTAAATTATGACATTCTCCTGACTGATTTATGAGTTTATGTGGGGACAAAGCACACATGACAAAATGTCAATTGCAAGATTTACACACATTCACATGCCCATCACTCCTACTCTCCCTCAGAAGCCCTGACATGCTCACTCCAGCGTTGTATTTTTTGAGCTTCTTATGCCTTCATATAGTCTGTTTTGTAGGCCAGAAACTGGATAATTGATTTGCCTCGGTTCTTATTTTTAGATTTGAATGACATTCCAGGGAATTTTTCCAATTGTCATGATCTCATTTGTACTTCCTCCTTTCCTCACCGAGATGTCGATGTGGGATCTAGAGGTACGACAGTATTTCAAAAGGGGGGCACATTACGCAGCACTTTTATCCAAGTTTGATGGAACAGCTGCTGTTCCTTGGTTTCTTTTTCCCTTTATCTCCTGCTCCTTCTCTTGTCAGAAACCCTCTCAACTAATCTATCATCCTCTCTCTCTACTTAAACTTGACTTTACTATTGGAAGGCAAAGGTAGAATGAAAGGGAAATAGGATCTCATTATTTCAGACTCACTACCCACTCCTCGTGATTGATCATTATCAGAAAAAAAGCCTATTTGGAAGCAAGTGATTTCTGCTTTAGAGGAGAAAGAATACATAGGTCTATTAAAAATGATATTTAAAGACTCACAGGATAAAGGAAACTTTTCCTCTGTGCAGGTGCTGTGATGGGAATGATCAATTTTTCACTATGACCATAAAATATGCTTTCAAATAAAGCTGGTTATTATTTCTACATTAAAAATGTTACCACAGTGGAAAACAGGATTGTTGTGAATCAATATCAAAATACTTGAATTCATTGAAATTATTATGTTCTTGTACAAGCACATTGCTCACAGCAGCATATTATAATTTGAAAACTGTAAAATGTCCAACTTAATTTTTCTGCCTAGTATTTTGAAGAGTTATACCTTATTTGACAGTTTCTCGCCGCCTGACTCACCTCGAATGCCAATTTAAGGGTGTGCAGGTCAGGGAGGTGGCATGTAGAATAGTTGATATTCAGGAGAGATTGCCCCACATGACACTGGATGTGAAAAAAAAAAAAAACTGTATCTGAACTGAATCTGGCTTATAATTAGAATGCAATATCACTCATGAAAGGACTCTAAATGTTACTCTTATGTCATTACTCCCTGCAGTGATGCTGCCAAAAGATGCAAGAAAAGTCAGGGAAAAAAATTGGCCATAAAGGAGACAGGTTATATTTTTTTAGACAGCCTGAACACAACCATGACCTCTGTTTCTCCCTTAAAGCAAACACAGTGAGCACATCTTTGGTCTGGAACACTGTGGTCCCAAAACTGTATGAAACATCAAAGCAAAGAAAGACACTGATGACAACAAAAGACAAAAGGCCATGTGAAAGAGCAGTTTTATAAACTATACCATGCTCTCTAACCTGTCATGCAGTGTTTTGGGGGTCCTGGCCTGTCTGCCAGTAGATATGACGTGCCGCCAGGGAGTACGCCTTTTGGGAACAGTCTTAAAATACACAGTTGGAGGGTTGGACATAAATTTTTAGTCTACAGTGAGTACCTGCCAGCTAACACTAACAAATAGGAAGTAGTCTAGATGATAACTCTTCTTGACATTAGCAGTGCTGTCGTATCACAAAGCATGAATAGTTTTATAACTTTAATTGCATAAATCCCAGGTTGTATAAGGATCACTTCTAACTGCAACTGCTAGTGGCAACTTCCACTGACATACCACCAAAAATGGATGAGAGGGAGTATTAAATGATCCATGGAAATGGAGCCCATGAAATTTGCCATCGGCATGCCGCGCACTTGCTGACCTGACACCCCCCCACACCGTGCCGCACCCCAGACTTCACACACGCATGCTCATTCAAGTAAGACATGTGCCTTTCCTGCAGCTTAATTTGAGTTCCCTCAGACTGAGCACAGAGGCAGGGTGCACCTGGGAGCGAGTGACGCACCCAGGTGACTGTGCGCCACTTTCAAAGAAGTTCAAGCCGCTCTGGGAGGGCATTTATATGCGTTCAGCACATCTTTATCCCACAGGCCAGAATTTACAAATAGATTTCAAATGAGAGCCTCTGCTTTAATTTTCTAATGCAGTGACCCATTCTACAGTAGTGTAATAGCAGGTCCCAGTGTGACAATTAAAATAAATCACATCTGAACAGAATTCGCCATATGTATTCATGCCTCATCAGTAACTGAATTGACATAAATGATTTATCCCAGGGAACTTAAATACCATTGCCCATACCACACAGGGCTAGCACCCTGCAAGTGCTCAAGTTCCACAAGCTTTTCAACAAACCTGCTGTGAATAATGAAATTGACTTGTCTAAGATGAATGAATGGATGTGGGGAGACAGACAATGGTAATTCCAAACAGTCTGAAAGCCATAAACCTGTCTAAGCATGGTGTGCAATCAAAATGGTTGCAGATGTAGCTTCCTGTTATTTCCCCTCACACATTTTTAAATATATTATTCAATTGACTCTGATGTGTTTTTGTTGTTGTCGATCAGGCTGGAATCCCTGCAACATACTAAATCACTATCTTCCTCTGGGTCAAAAAATTTGAAACACAGAACCAGTACCGGCATAATGACTTACCCATATTTGAACCTTACTAGACCATAATGAAAAAAAGTGATACCATGGGCTATCTTCAATTTTTATTAAAAATGACAGCTATAGTATGTCGAAACACCCTTTGATTAAAGTGGCGACGCACATTCCCAGCTCTAAATATCATTATATTCTTGTGTGAATCTACTTACACTGTTTTAGTCACAGACCCCCACCAGCTATTAAAATAATGAGAATACGTTGCCCACTGTGTATAACTAGTCACCTTCCTCCTGATTTGGATATCCTCATCCTCATGCGCCGCTTCACCCTCATCAGCTTTACTTTCTCTGCTTTTGATTAATCCTGTCTCATTTGAGATTTTCAAACTATCAATGGGAATTATTCAAATCCCCGAGGTATGAAATAGCTATGAGGAGGCTGTGGAAGACACTCATTAACCCCAAATGGAGGGGAGCCCACAGTAAATCTCGATGAATTCTCTCCGTCGTAGAAATCTGATTAGTTACGGTGGCTGTACTTAATCCCAGTTGAAGGTAGAAGTTAATATTGTCCAGTGTATATGTAATATTTCAAGATATGGGGGAAAAAAGCATTGTTTTCCTTAGTTGCTTTAAAGTGTGATGTGTTTCTGTTAAAACTTTGATATATATATGTGTGTAGCTGGGGAAACAGGGAATAGAATCATGGGGAAATATAATTTAATGCTTAAGAAATGCAAACAAAGGTGAATACTAAGAAAAAAAAAAAAAGTTATCAGCCAACTCTGACAGTTTGTTACAACTGAATGAATCCAATAGCCCAAGATTTGAACCAGTACCAGGATGCATTTGTATGGATTTAATCACTGGGATGTGGTGACTTGTACAGATGCGCCTGCTGATTGCATTGTTCTATTGATCATTGTATTGTAGTTAGTTTGGCCCTTCCGTCCTCAGAGGCATGTCTTTATCCTTTCTAAAATAATGGACAATTTTTGCATCAAGTCATGAAATGCACCACGGATGCCAGCTGAAGGGACCAGAATCTTGCCATAAAACTAAAAACTACACATTTTCCCCTGGAGGGACTTGTTTTAGCTGTAACATCACATCCAAATTGAATCAACAGCTGCTGTATATGATTCCATAATTTGAAGCATAATATGTTCCATTAATGCCGGAGCACTCACAGGCATTGGAGAGACAGTTGATGCAAACCTCTCAGGATGTGCTCTGCTTATTCTCTGCCTTATTTCCCAGAAACATGGCCCAGACTGGTGCTGCTGCCATTCTCTTACATGCAGATGTCAATTATAGAGGTGGCAGAGAGTGGTGAGCTGTGCACATCTGCCAGCGGATGATGTCTCCCCCTGCACCACGCAAGCCAACGAAGCATAAATCTCAACCATCAGTTAGTAAGCTTCACCTTAACAATAATGTCTGCACTAGTCGCTGGCAGACCAGAAAGCTTATCTGGTAGCTATGCAATAATTTTCACAATTAAGAGCAGCTGAGAAAAATATCTTTTTTTCTATATATCTTTTTTTAAGACTATATCTTGTAGTCTTTCTTTCTTTGATGTACAGGCACTCTTAGATTTTTTTTTTTTTTTTTATCCTTTCTCCTTCATGGGTCACATGGCCTGGAGTGTATATGGGGCATGTCTGTATGTCTTCTTCTGTGCTTGTGATGGGGTGGGTTCTTCCTCATCACACCCAGACCTCTGCAGCCTGCTGTGTTATTAGGCAAATACAGTACATTAGGGACAGACCAGCTCCACCACTGTTGTCATCGAGAACATCTAGTTATCACATCTTGCGCTCAACCACCTGCTGAGTTCACAGAGCTATCAGCATCCCCCATGACCCGCTTGTGTCTCTGTATGTCTCTGCAGGAGACCTTGGATATGTTAAACACCCCCGTACGGCCGAGACCAAGTCTCCTACACGCAACATCTCCCTCAGAAAATAGTTTGCTCAGAACGCTCATTTACACACATGCACAGACACAAACAAACAAACTTTGAACATTGTTATGAACATAGCCTACCTCCAGTACATGCGTTGACTTGTACAGGACTTATTCTGTTTGTGTTGTACTGTATCGGAAGCTGTTTGTCACTGGCAACATGGCTTTTCCAAAAGCATCGAGCTCTAAGTGTGTGGATTACAGCAGTATACATTTGTATAATGCCTGTGATAATGGGATAAAGCAGCTTCCGTGGGAGAAATCTGTATGGAGAATGGATTATTCCAAAGCTCTGCCTATGGGATGTTGAACCCAGGAGTTATCACAAGCAGTCAGCATCTCAAGTGGGTGCATTGCCTCAGAAAAGTGTTGTGATGCTGCATTTCATGTCCACAGTCTTTTCTCTGGAGACGAAACATGAGACGGGGAGGCCACAGTTGTGTAGGTTTTAGTCAGTAATTACCATAGGAGCACTCGAAAGGATGAGATATACTAGTTCTTTTAAATTTGCATTTGCTTTACATTAGGACTGAGTGCATGGCTTGCATTTATTTATTGTTCTCTCATCCATGATACAGGAACCCACTGAACTAGTTTGTATGTTTCTCTTGATAGCCATTATAGAGGAAAATTAGCATTTCCATGCATACAAAAGCAATTACCGTCAATTTATACACATTTCATAGAAACATGTCCCCAATTAGAGGGCCATTTCAGAGGACTGATAAGACGAGCAGCTCTCACATTAAACATCTGAGGTCTGGACAGACGGTGCGTCCTGCTCTTTTCCTGATCCCTATCTCTGTCCACAGCTCCAGCGTTATGAGGAGTTCAGTATGCAGCTCTCACTCATTTCAAGCACAGCTAATTTCACCCTTAATAAGTGTGCAGTGGTGAAAAACAAATGTTGCTGTGCTGATAGTGATTCTTTGATATTAGTACAACAGTGACTGGATAGTCATGCAAGCCAGAAGTCTTTATTGTCTACATCAAAGACAGTTGTCTGATTTTATGTGCCTCATATGTGTATAATAAAGTTGCCAGAGGATCTTAACAGGATTTAACATAATATGAATAATAAAACTATACTCTAATTCCTTTATTGACTGCTAATGGTTTTTGTGCAGGGACATTTGTGTGTCTTTCCTCTGTATGTCCTGTTGACATGTGCATGAGGAGGAGAAATCTCAGATGACATCTCTAAATCTGCCCATTCATTAGCCCAAACAGGCTTATCTGCTTAAAGTCTTTGGCTAAGACCCCTTTCTCACCAAGGAATGACTCACCTCCATATTGCCTCGTTATTCACTAACAGCAACAATTACGTCACCCTGTTACTGGCTGTTGGAGATTATAGAGTTATTTGTGCAAATCCTCTTTTTACATGATATCAAATGCTCTGTCAGAGGTGTCTGCGTGAAGCTAGGAGGAAAAAAATCAGTCCGTCTATAGGCTTTTGAAAAACCTGAGTGATTTGAAGAGTTCAATGATTAATAATAACACATCTAATAGAATTTTTTTTTTTTTTTAATATATCTGGTGCAACAGAGGAGTTTGAAGGAATACTATAGTTCCACATTTTGGGAAACATGCTTATTTGTTTTTTTTTATGGAATTATAAGAATATGAATCTCGCACCTGTGGATTATATATGAAGCTACAGTCTGGAGACTTTATTTTAGCATAAGGGCTGAAAGTATAGGGAAAGAGCTAACGCAGTTAGCTAGCTGTAGGCTTGCTATTTCCTCCTGTTTCAGCTTCATTGTTGATGATATCACATTGGTCCGACTACATTTATAAGTATGTAGAAATATGAGAAGACAAAGTAAAATAAAATACATAAAAAAAAATACTATTACAGATAATCTTATCTGAAATGTAGGTGAATACATCCTGGAATGTTACAGATACTGTATTGCAGTTGGGGTCTCATGATTCTGCCATTTATTTATTTGGAAGCCATATATACTTGGGAGGAATGGCAGGGGATTGTGAACTCAATCACAACGCGAGGGGATGTCAGTGCATAGGGCGCTCCCCGTGAATCACACACTGAAAGGCTATCACCCAAACCTCCAAGGTCCACTGCCATCTCATCAGTCATCGTGGACCAGACCAGGCCACAGACTGATCAGCCATGCACGCGCTCTATTCATTGGGGACACTCACAAACTCAACCCCTCCTTCCATCTCCCCTATATCCATACCAATATCCATACTCTCTGCTGATACCATAGCATAACATATTCCAAGGTCTGAGTGTGACTTTGCCCCTCAAAATTCTGTCACTCTGCCTAGATTGTGCGTGAAAGCGAAGGCCACAGGGGCTTGTTTTGTCACACTGTCTGCTCCTTCAAGATCAATTTTCATACTTATTTATAGCTTTAATGTGTTTAGTTAGTCATTATTGAGTACTTCTCTGCTTGTCATATTGTTAGGCCTTCAATTAAAGTCAGATATGATTTCCATGAAAATATACAGTTTTGGTGTTTCATTTTTTTGCATTTATGTTTTCAATACAGTGTGATTTATTTATGTATGCAGCGTTTGAATGCACACTTATTTGTTTTTAAAATAAATCTAGTTGTCAAATCACACCGGAGAGCCCTCAAGGATCTTTCCCCAAAGAATATAAAATGGTAGAATACATACTTGTACTTGTAAGACAGAAAATAATGGCCCCAAGAGGCTGTAGTGCTCATTACACACCATAGGGAACATCATTTACAGCATTTAACATTCTATCTTAAAGTATAGCTGACCGTGATGGAAAATCTGATATTAATTTAAGTGGTATCATAAACTGCAGTATTGGACATGATGATTTTGACCTGCTGGTGGCATTAAATTAAAAGTCAGGGGCTCACCAAAGCCAATACTGTTCATCCTTCGGGAGATCATGAACGTCCTCTTCGAATTTCATGGTAATCCATCCAGTTGTCAAACTCATAGACCAACAGAGTGTTGTTCCCCAGATGCTGTGGTAAAACACACATATTGTATGTTTTAAGGAGCATTTGTTTAACATGATGTGGGCGATGAGGTACGAAGAAAACATGCATAAATGAGTGACAAGAGGTGTGCAGGACATGAGGGATAATACGAATTTGCATGATTACATGGACAGATGAGTGATTTACCTGCGCTTATGTCTGACAGCCATTTTAGATGAAGGACGTATGAGTAGCGTCTGATCCTTTTTTCTTTAACTGTTGCTGCTGAACGAAACCCACTGAGTTTACAGAATTATACGCCCATGTATATCTCAACTCTTGAAACTTATGTGGATGCAACTGTATGTAGTATTTTCTGTGCATTGTAAAACAGGAGAGGAAAAAGGTTTATTTTCTCTTCCTTACATCAACCGGTACCTTCTAATACTCGCTCCTGAACGTCTATGGTGAAAGTCAACCAATATTCTCTGACCCACTGCTTGCCCTCTTTTCTGTGTGTGTGTGTGTGTGTGTGTGTGTGTTTTTTTTTTTTTTTTTCAAGTTTTCCAATTACAGTTTTCAAAGTTTAAAAGTATTATCTGCCTAGTTCACTTGCTCTCTGGCTTATTCAAGCCCACTGCCCCTTTGCACGCTATACAGCGCCTTCTCTGGCATGCACATCTCTCACATTTGGCACACTCATGCCCAGCCTAAGCCACATTAGAAAATAGATGATATGACAATTTCACACATATAGCGTTATCCTTTGCCTCACTCCGATTCACCTGTAGCCAGGCAATCTCCCTCAAGTAAGCACAATAATAAGTAAACAACATTATTACCATAATGTTTGAATAAAAAAAGAGAAGAAGAAAAAAACTTTGAATGGAAGCAGGAGTTGGGGGGTGGGGGTGGGGGGGCAGGGGAGGAGAAATATTTGATTAATCTTCTTAACACGTTTCATGTGCAGATTCTTTGAGTTAATTTCAAGGACCATGCCTAAAGGAGATTACCTCCCCATGCTCCTGCACATTTGCTCATGAGTGATTTTGTTTATTCATGTTTTATATTATAATGCTCCTCCTGCCGTCTGCAGCCACAGAACCACCGGCAAAAATGCAATTTATTTCCCGCTCTGCACATGATGGAGACAGCTGATAATGTCACCAGGAAATATGAAGACCGCTGGGATGGGACCAAACAGCCTACTATTTATGTATGGAATATAAATAAAATATTTTGTGTGGGTTTCCTTAACCCACACATAGCCCCAAACACCTGCCCCCTCCCCCTCCAAAAAAAGAAAGTTGCTCTGGTTAGTGTCATTGAATTTTTTTAACAAACACTTAAGGCACTCTGTGTGTGTGTGTGTGTGTGTGTGTTTCTGTATATCGTGGTTTTGATTTACATATCTGTCATCTGTCAGTAGATCAGCACCTACATGGATCATTACAGAGAGTCATATAAAAGGTCAAAGATGCATTCAAGTTCTCAGAGGTTGCAGATTATGCTTCTGCCAATCACACTTATCATCAACAGCTTATGGTAAGATCATCCCAGCCAGTGTATGTAACTCCCCCATATGAATACCCATCCCACAGTATGTTGTCATGACATATATGACACAGCCCACTCATATTTCATTGATGCGACTCAGTTCTGAACATGCATCAAAGTCTTTTTCATCACTCCCGCTAATATGGATTTATCTGTTCCGCTGGCAGTGATGGGATGGCTGACGTAACTGTTTACAGCGACTGCTATGCTCCCTCCAGATGACGAGGACGGCGATGATGATGACGACCACCGCTCTTTGCCCAGCAGACGGTCGGGATGGCAGGATTTATGGCCCGTGGTGCCCATCCTCGGCACGAAACGCATTGTCTCTGGGTAGATCGTTCAGCCTGTCCTTGCTTTATTGATCTCACTCCTCACAAGTTCACAACTTCCGCATTCCCGGTGCTTCACTTGACAGGAGAGAGATTTAGTGGAGGGATGAGGTCAGATAGAGGAAGAGAGATGGAGGGAAGGGTGTAGAGGAAGAGGGAGGCTGAAATGCGTGAGGTGGAACAAGAAGGAGAGTGAGTAAGAGGAAATGAGAAAACCAAGAAGGAAGGGAAATAAAGGGAGGCAGCAAGAGTAAGGGATAAGGGCAGGAGAGGGAGTGAGATAGAAAGAGAGGGAAGAAGAAGGAGAGAGTAACTTCCTCTGGGAGGACACCGCTCTAGGCCAGGTCAAAGAAGATTGATACTTCTGAGTGTGTAGAAGCCTGCAGAATTAGCCCCTGGTACAGTGGAAATCCACTGGTAAACACACCCAGTAGCTCTCAAAGGTGTTCACATCAATCTCAGCACTCTCATTTTGGAGTGTACACAGTATACACGCGTGCACTCATATCTCTAAGTGTTTGACTCAGTGAAGTGGTCATTTAGGGACTGTGCTGTTGTACAGTAAATACAAACATTTCTGAGTCTGACTTCAGCACTTGGCCCATCATCTTTTCACCTGGCAACATTGCTTTTAGCACTTTTAAAACTACAGAGATGCACATACAAGATGTGTGCACAAGCATGTGCAAACATGTTGACAGGCACCGACTGTGGTCCAAGGTGACATATAGTATGTTTCAACCGTTCACCTTTTTGTGATCTTTTGGTTGTGGTAGTCCGTCAAATCCCCTTCCAGACATGACTTTGAATGACCTCCTGCTGTCTCTTCTGCCTGTCTCCTTTTTAAGAGCTTTGGCCTTTTTCCCCAGAGTCCACAAGATCACATTAGACTCTGGACTGTTCACAAAGCCCAGGGAGTGTGAAGAAGGCAAAGGAGGCAACTTGCATAAGGCCGGGCCAAACTCATAACCCACCAGCTTGGAGGGAGGAAAAAGCCAAAGCTCTGTAATGTTTATGTCAACCCCTTGTAGCCTAATTGGCCTGGCAATCATAGAGTGTGCATTGTTTGTGTGTGTGTCAGTGAATCGGTGTGTGGATCTTCAGGTCTGTGTGTGTGTATGTGTATATATATATATATATATATGTATATATATATGTGTGTGTGTGTGTGTATATATGTATATATATATATATGTGTGTGTGTGTGTGTATATATGTATATATATATATATNTTAAGAGCTTTGGCCTTTTTCCCCAGAGTCCACAAGATCACATTAGACTCTGGACTGTTCACAAAGCCCAGGGAGTGTGAAGAAGGCAAAGGAGGCAACTTGCATAAGGCCGGGCCAAACTCATAACCCACCAGCTTGGAGGGAGGAAAAAGCCAAAGCTCTGTAATGTTTATGTCAACCCCTTGTAGCCTAATTGGCCTGGCAATCATAGAGTGTGTATTGTTTGTGTGTGTGTCAGTGAATCGGTGTGTGGATCTTCAGGTCTGTGTGTGTGTATGTGTATATATATATATATATATATATATATATATATATATATATATGTATATATATATATGTGTGTGTGTGTGTGTATATATGTATATATATATATATGTGTGTGTGTGTGTGTATATATGTGTATATATATATAGCACTGTGCATTTGTACTCTGTATGTGTACACTCTTCATTGTTAATGACTTGTCTGGTGTCTTCTTCACCAATCTGCTCTCGGAACATTCATTAGCGGTGCATAAGGAGCTTCTCCACAGCGTAACCCTTTATCTTTTGAACTCAGACACTGTGATAAGGATTTCAGAATGACTAGAGATCAGAGTGCAACTCCATTCAATTACTTCTCTGCCATTTGAAAAGCAGATAGATAGACTTCCAAATGAAGCTGGAGAACCTGAAATGTGAATTGGCATGCTATTCTTTTCAAAAGAAGGAAAAAAGAAAAAAAAAAGTTGGGGATGTCTTATTGAGGTGGTGAACAGGAAAATACAGTGAAATGTGCCTCTGTGCTGTGCTGTCAGCCTTTGATAATCAGAATTTTTATTCTTTTACTGAAGTCAGTGAATGCAGAGTACACACAGAGCAACACACATGGGAGAGCAGCAGAGAGATTTAGGGTGCGTGATCCAAAAATAAAATGGGTCATCAAATTACCCCTGTGATTGTGTGTACCTGCCCAATTATGATTGATCTTTGCAAGAGAAAACAAAGTGGTGTATTTTATTTGCATGTTAAAAGATGCTCTCTTTCTCTCCCTCTCTCTCTCCCAGCACCATAATTATCTCAAATGTGAAATGCTATTTAGGTATTCATAATTTATTTCTGTGTGGGGAGGACACAATAGACAAGCGTTGAACGCTCTGCCAAGCCCCAGATTTTTTTTTTTTTAATTAATTGAAAATCTCATTTGCATGAGGAGAAAATCAAACACTCATTTCCATACATGAGATTATAAAAAGATAACTGCTAGTGTTTGTTGTTCCATATTTGATCTGAGCATTTCCACCTCATTGCTAAATGCTGCAAATAGGGCTAGAGTGTAACCTCCAAACTAATGTTCACAAGGCGGCTGGATGTTATGTTTCGGTTCAAATGCCTCACTGTTTTCTATCTGTGTTTCCCGAAGTTTGTGTGTGCAATCATGCAAATGTGTATTTTTGTCAAAACCCTGGTGATTCCATATCAAAAACACAGAAAATGCATAGCTGTGTAGCTGGGTATCTGCCAACTTCATAAACAGCAATGCCAGCCCAGCTGGATGTTGTGTAGGGAGGCTGATGCGTAGAGCAGACTGTAGCAGTCAGAGCCAGTGATCTTCTCTATGATTTGTGATGTGAGAGATCAGAAGTATCCTGTTTCACACCTTACAAACAACCCCATGTATTCCAACTCTTCCTCTTTTCTTTTCTCTCTCTAACACACAAACACACACGCACAGACACATTTACTCAAACACAACCCCATGTATTCCAGGCGGACACCATTACAGACCTGGCCTCAGCCTCTGTTCCCTACTTGAAGCTCATTAATGCACCCTTCGACTTGGGCGGACACCAGGAGACCTCCAAACCCTCCTCTCCATCCACCACCAAGCGCCCCCCACCCCCACGGAAAAAAAAAAAAAAAAAAAAAAAACATGATTAATGGGATTTATTTAATGGTCTGAACCCCAGGAAAAAAACTGTCCTGAATATTGCTGGGCATGACTTAGTGCAGGGCTGACACATTTCTGTCTCGCATTATGAATCAGTTACGTTAATTTGAAAAGAAACCATAAACAGAGGGCTAAGCTGTTGTCCATTCTAAATATGGCCTATGGGGATTTGCTGTTGATGTTGTGTGTTGCACAGCTTCTCAGAGTCTATGTGGGAAATCAGCATTGTAGTTAGTTTATATCATTCACTTTTGTTTGTCCCTACGTGCTCTCTGCGCTCTCTCTTCCCTACTGTAAATCTGTCTTTGATGTTTTGTTTTTTATTTTATTTTTAATTTCTCAGTGCCTGGTATGCTAGTTAGCGCCTCATAAGTATCTCACTAGCCTCAAAAGTCATGTCACCTATTAACAACTAATTGCATTCAATTCCTCTGTGTGTTCTATGTCATCCACCGTATGCACTGACAGGGTGAGGAAGTTGTAAACATTCAGGGTTTTTCTGCTAATGATCAGGTTACGGTCTTCATGTGGTACATGTAGAGGATACATAAACCTAAACCCTGTGGTTTTCTCACACAGGTGAAGATGAGGTTAAGGGTTATGTTGTGTGTGTTTTTTTTTTTCCTTTTTTCCCCACTGAGACAGAAAAATGTAGCTGTGATATTGTGTAAAGATTCATACAGTTTCAAAGCAAAACTCCAGCATAAAGAGCACATCTGCATTGATAATACACATACACACACACACTGTACACAGCTACATTACCACAGCTGTACGTGTGACGACCTCTATCCAATAACTGGGAAAGGACAACTGTCAAATTAAATGACATAAGGTATATTTTATTTCTCTGTGCGTCTGACCTAAGCATTTTCCTTCAGAAATATGTGCTATGTATTTTCGTCGGCTCTGGCGCAGGTAATTGAAAAGCATTGCTCAGTGTAGCGTATGCACTCAGACATGCGATGAGGCCACCATTACGGTTCAGCATGGCCTGAAGGGATGAGGGGATGGAAGGATAGAAGGGCTGTGTGCCATGATAGAAATTTTAGATTAACTGGGACCCGCACGCTTCTCTCAATGTCAGTGGATGAACTGGAATACTTGTGTATATCACAAACCCAGAAATAAACTATTTTTATATTATAATAGTAATCATTTGAGCTCCGTCCAGTGGTTTAAAAGGAAGTGAACAGCACACGCAGCACTTAAGACCTTAAATCTTCCTCTTAAATGATGCGCACATTTTTTTTTTTTCCCTTATGGCCTTCACGGAGAGTGTGCAGTAAATGGGGAGGGAGCGTGAATACTCAGTGCCTCATGTAATAAGCATATAATTAAACTCCTCTGACAATTACATCATGCATTATCAGCCTAAGCCAGATCCATTACTCTTCTCGATCAATGGCTTGGCCACAATAGGCCTCCTACTCTGACCACACCAGGGATTGGCGGCCAGGCAGCTGCAGGCTTCTTTGCTGTATTGCAGGACCAGTAAGTGCTGTTAGTGACATCCAACACCAAGGTTTTGAATGAGGAGAGGGAGGAGGGCCGGCTACTTAATGCTAGGTAAAGGGGAAGAAGGAAATGGGAATTAGTCCTGATGAGGACAGTGAGGAGGTAGTGCAGCTACTTGCTGAGGCTCTAGAGTGTAATGATGAGTCATGGTAGAGTGAATTAGAGTGTGGTCCTTTTTCCTCTGCAGTATCAGAGATTGCTATCTCCAGCAAAGAAATCCTCAAAGATTACTGAGGTCGAGCAAAGGCTAGTCCAGTGCTGAGTTGCATAATTATTATGAATTAAACATCAGAGGAAGTTCTAGCTAAGCATGTGAGTTCACAGAGATACATTTAAACTGCGGGTGCATCGACAATTCAGATATAGAATATTTTAAAGTTGGCCCCTTCATATGGTAAAGACTGCACATAAGTATTAAAAAGGAGGTAAGAAATAATGGGTGAATGAGGAGGAATAAAGTTGTGGCAGTTGTGGCCTCAAAGTCGGGCCAAATTGAACACTTTCCTTCAATAGATTATCAAATAGAATCACATATTCAGTGGCATCATTGGCAAGAAGAATTCAGGAGTGCGACCACACACATGCCATCTGCCAATGTGATGTGAGAAGGGTATGAGATTATAATTTTGATCAGTCAGCCAAATCCTTTCTGCCTGTCAGAGTGGCCTGAGAGGAGCAACCACAGGCCCTGCGAATAGATTAAATCAGCCCCAGCCCAACCTCTTTCTGGCTCTATCTGCTTTCCCCTCTTTCCTTTTTCCTTCCTTCAATGGCTGCCTCTCACCCTGCCCTCAGTTCATCTATTCCCCTACTCATCCATCCATTTCATCTTTTTTTTTTTTTTTCCTTCCTATACTCTCCTGCTCCTTTTCACCAAAATTATTACATTACACATCCAGGGGACATCCATTAGCTCGGAACATGTTCTTTCTTCTTCTTCATCTTCTCCTCTCTTCTTCCTGTCCTTCCAGGAATTGGCTAAGGCAATGTTATTTCAGATTATACAGTTGTTAAAGCTCATTTTAAGCTAACAACAGGACATCAAAAGCGGCGAACCCTGCACAGAGGGAGAGGAGGAGGTGTTGATGGAGTTTCTGGGCAGGTGAGAAATGGAGAGGGGCTGTGAAGAAAAGACCTGATCAGATGGAAGAGGGAGATTAGAGAGGGAATTATTAATGGGGCCAGGGCCCTTTGGAGCAGGAGATTTGTTTGGAGGAGGATGCAAAACTGCATGCAAGATAATCGGGAAGGGAAAAAAAGTTTCTCTCTTCTTTCACACAATCTGAAATTGGAAGATATGAGGATCTGGACAGGATGTATCGTTGTTACTCTTTCACCCAAATGATTTTGATGAAAAAAATACAATGTGAGGACTCATGAGATTAAAAGTACCCTAAACTGATAAAGCCAATACCATGATAACTTGCATTGTACATCCTATGCTACTAGTTGGAACAAACCTACCCATGCCTACTACCCTTTTCTGGAATATATGCGGCTTTTTTTTTTTTTTTTTTTTTTTTACTCTGTATGCTTTCCAGGAGCAAGCAGGTCACCTCAAAGGGAGTTTAAGTGATTGATGTCCTGGTGTCGTGCTGATTGACTTCATGGTTGCATACCCTGGAAGAAGGGATGAAGTGCACTGTGGTGGGGCAATCACAGCCACCCAGTACATACTTCATTTCTAGACCCCCATCTCCCCATGGATCAGTCCTCCATCCACCCACACACCTTCGCAGGTTGAGCGGGCTAAAGGCAGGGTGGTTCTCAGTGTAAACTGTGACCCCTGCGTGAACACACTTGTTTTGTTTTTGTGTTTGATGGGGAATTTAGGGGTCAGTTGGTCTTGAACCCTGCTCCCACAGGAGGTCAATATTGCCATTGTGTTCCGACATGGAAGGGTTAGAGACTGGGGAGTTACCTGTGGTTCAACGGCTGTCATTCAGTTTGTATGCGCAGTTCAAGCTACCATATATTGTATGAACCAGCTGCACATCTGTTGTGATTCCATACCACTGTTGGATTTCTTGCTTCCCTTTATTTGCACTGTAATCTTCCCATGTACTGAGGCTGTATCTTAAACACAAAATGCCCTGTGCACTACACATGCCTGGTACTGTATTTATATTGGGGTTTCACATGATGAGAAGCAGATGGAGTGTGTCAAAGATAAAAGGGAAGGAAGTATGAAGTATGACTAAGGTTATAATGATGGGGAGCCAAGACCCAGGAGACCTAATACACATTTCTCTCTCTCTCTCTCTCTGCCTCCTGCTTTCTGTTTTGCATTTGCTGATTTTTTTTTAGCTGGCCAGTCTTGAGATGTTTGCTTATTTAGCCTCAGACCAGATTCACACCAGATCAATCTGTGGTAGTGCAGAAGAATAACTCCCCTCCAGCTGTTATTGGTCTTTGTGGCGGAGATGGGAAAAAGCTGCAGGAAGGGAAATCTTAAGTGGCCAAGTGCCGGCTAGTAGTGAAGCCAGACTAATATCAAGCTCATTGCTCAGTTCTTCAGCCAGTATTGATCTACCATAATGTATGTTTAGCTGATCCTGTTCTAAACTCCTTTCAGTAAACAGGCCACAGTCAATACTGTCACACCACGTTTGACTTACACCCCCATGCCGAACCAACAACTGGGGCCTCCCTGACTGGCGTTGCATGTCAAATGAAGGGAACCAGAAAACTATCCAACAACTACTTAAAAACTGCCCAGCATTAAGCTTCACCAAAATGCTTGTCGTGGCAGTGGCGGCAGTGGTGGCAGTGGCGGAGATGCTAATGGGCAACAGAGTCCCAAACTGTCACGTAGCAATGTTGTTTGTGTCATCTCTGAGAGCCAGCCCCCCATGTGCACCTGCTGCTGGTGGGGTTCATTATGGATTTCTCTAATGGCTTTTAGAGTTTTAATAGCAGGGTTTTGCATGGAGCGGGTAATGAATCACTAGATGTCGTCCCTGTGCCTAATGAGAGCACCCACTGTTTCTCAGATACACAAGGAAGAGATAAGCATGGCAGGCAGCTCCTGGAATCTGTCTTTATTTATTCATTTGTACGTATTTGTTTGTAAGATGGATTATTTGTGCAACTGTCTCATTTTTTTTTGGGGGGGGGGCAGAAACACACAGAACTTTTACAGTCTTGTTGACTTTTTTTTTTTTTTTTTGGCGAGAGTTGCTGTATTTGGGATTGCATTGTTTTTAATTGCGAGCAGAGGATTTGTAGCTCTCTCTAACAGTTAATATGCTTCCCTCACAACAGAAAATAAGCCGGGAAACACCAGGGGGGGAACAACAGGGGAGGGTGATGGCATTACACACCTGTGGTCCTAATGAGACTGGCTGCTCTAACATCAGTCATATCCATTAACTGGGTTTTCAGCTTCCCATTTCTTTTGAATTGGAAAATAAAGAGGAAAAAAAAATAATACAATAATAAGTAATCAGTGGCTGATTTAAAAAAAAAAAAAAAAAAAAAAAAAAAAAAAAAAATTATACATAACTATGAAGTGATCTTCCAACCTGTAACCTAACTTGCGAGAGGAATCTATAAACTGTTTTATGTAGTTCTCCATTACAAATTTTCCTTGTATTCTACTCTCACTTTCTATTCCATAGGGATGCATGAGGTCATGTCAGGAGGGTGTCACTTTGGTCAGATAGTAAAACAAGGAGTTTACCTCTTTCAGCCCCAATCAATATGACCTCTAGAAAACACATTGGCATAATCAATCATTCAGTCATATGTTTTAAAATTCTATCTTTAAGCAGCAGGTGACAGCACGCTGCTGGATTACCATTAATAGCACTCAATCAGGTACCTGCGCAGCACCACTTCATATGGGGCATTACCTTTTGCAGCTGAAATGTTTGATGAAAAATAGAAAGTGGAGTGAAGCCTCTGCTCGTCAAGCACTTTTTTTGATGAATCACTGTTATGTTGGTGGTGTTGTCTCTTGGTGGAATGAGCCGGTTCGATATTTTCACTCTGTCTCCTCCAAAGCAATAGACAGCTGTCTGTTCTCACAAATTGACTGCAGGTGCTGATGTAATGAAAGTGTAGGAGCGCCGGCTTCTGCTGAGAACAAGAGCAGAATTACACTGAAGCAAAGGTCATATGCAGAAATTATATAATGTGGATAGCTCAGACAAATACTGCACACTAAATGCATAAAATGGCACAGGGCTTTTACTCCTTTTCATGATGAACACCACTGAGGTAAATTTAAAGTAAGTGAGTTAAAGCCATCATCCCTTATTGATTTCCCTTACTGAATCTGTACCAATCACAGCAGAGAGAGAGAAAGAGGCATTTAAAAGGGAATCTTCCGGTTTGGGGAAAATTGAGCTGTTGTTTGTGCAAAATATCTTATAGATATTGACATCAGGAAGATGTACCTCATGTTTTGTACTTCTTTTCTGTATAAAACTGTCACCCCGAAATCCAACTGTATGCGGCTTAAAGATGAGGAAATAAAATACCATGGAATTCAAACGAATGCTGCCCTACAGTCATTTTCAAGGTGAAACGCCTACTCCTACATAAATGCATAGCCTCTGCATTTGGTTTGGCAACAATTGCTCCTGTAAATATCGACCCTAGACTATTCTAATGTCCTGCAATGAATGAGAATAAGGCTTCCTGGAAAGTGCATTCTCTGAGACGGACCCTCCACATTAACTAATGTGTGACATATAGTGGTGTGGGCATGTTGTACCCTGTACAGCATGTGCACTTTGTCACAAGAGTTTTGAAATCAATCAGCCTCTATGAGTTATTCACAGTCCAACATCAAAAAGGCATTACTTATCTAAGGCTTTTAATTTCCAATCCATCTGTCGAGCGAGTTGAAATATGGAATCTCATTACTTTGAACAAGTGGGGAGGGGGACAACATAAATCATTTTATTTTCATCTTGCGCTGACAGAGTCTGTTTAGAACTGGACCAGGGAGGAATAGCTGAGAAAGTGGGAGTCGGAAAGTGAAAGTGACAATCAGAAAACAAGAAAGCGATCCGAAGTGACACTTTGAGGGACAGAGAGAAAGGGGGAGTTTCCTTTTTTTTTTTTTTTTTATTCACGTATGTTTTCTGCAGCATCTAAAAAAAAAAAAAAAAAAAAAAAAGTATGATTAGGCCATTCAAGAGTTCAACCTGCAAACGATAAGGTTGGACCTGAGTGCCCATGGTTACAATAATATAAATGCAGCTACCCTTATAGAATAGTCATGGTTTGGTTAGTTTTGGGTAGAAAAAAAAAAAACACTTGGTCAGTTTTAGAAAATGTTTCATAGTTTGTGTTAAAATTAGTACTCCCTGAAGAAACTCAATCTTTGTTCACGGTTACAATGATAACAAGGTGGTTAAGTTTGTGGAATGTGTCATGGATAAAGGAAACAACATAACTCCTAGTTTCATGTGGAAATGGAGCACTGGTCGAGTTTGTGAAGGTCCTGTGTTTTCTCGACCCACTTCAACCTCGTCCTGGATTTTGTCACTCTTGTATATACAGCACCACTTGATTTCTTCCTTTGCCCCTGTCATAATTAGAACGGCTGCTAGGTGTTGCATAACGATAAAACTGAACTATGGGTCACTGTGGGCTGCCGCACAGACGACCTGCGGCCTAATTTTTGTAGCCTAAACTAACCTGTTTTAAAGTATAACGTAAAGGGCCTAATATGTATCAAGATGTTGGTAATTCGGAACAGCAATATTAACTTCCCAACACTCGAGGACTCACAGGAGGGCTGCTTTTCCACTAATTATTCATACCACCCAGGGAGGGATTGAGACACAAATTGAGTGTAGTGCCCCTTTAAATCCATCACTGTACTATAGTCTAATAATTCATGTCTATTACAGACCCTCTAAATTATTCATTTGCCAAGATAATGAAAATATGCTAATTAGAGAATTGCTATCGAAAAAGGATGCATAACACTCCTCAGCCATCATAATTAGGATAAGTAATCATTTAAGCATTACTTTGTGAAGTTGAGTTATTAGGGCCTGTCAGGTTCTTGTAAAGGATCAGAACACCAAATTGTGTTTGATTGAAGGCAGCATTTTTGATGACTCATTTTAGGAAATGGAGTCCTGACTGGTATCTGAATGTTTGACTGAACCTTGTGAAAATGATTGCCTGTGTAACTGTGGGCAAAATACATAATGCTGGAGTGTGCGAGAAATCTCAGATGTGTTTATGCCAGCAAGCAGCTTTGAGCCCAAGCGTTGTGTACAGGCTTTTGCTGTGGCTGTATAGATTTTAAAAATAATTTGAAACATTGCCGAAGGAGTGAAACAGCACTTGTTCTCAAACTGTCGCCCTTCACTCAGCTGTTTCTGATTAGGCAAAGGAAACCCTTCAATCCCTCTCCTTCAGTCCGCCCTTTTTCTTCTCTCTTTCTAATGGTCTTTCTTTCACGATGGGGCCACTGAGCCATTTCCAACAGAGTACTATTCTGAAAGTTTATCAACAGCTCCTAGTCAATCCATTGCCTCTTCTTTGTGCCCTCTTCCCCGGGCTCCCTTTCCTTCTTTCTCCCCCTTGGGGCCTGCTAGAAAGAGCTCTGTCATGGCCCTGTGGAGAGAAAATGGCGGAATTCATCCCATGCTGTGTCGGTGATAACACTCCAGAGCGTGACACATCCCGCCTCAGATTACAAGCAGAGGATTCATTCCTTGCATTCTCCTTGTCACCTCCCCTTCAATGCTGGCATTAAGCAATTTGCCATACAATAATGGGCTCTATCAAGGAAGGGGCCCTGTCTGAAAAAGGCTGGGTGCCTGTGCAGCCATCATGTTGCAGGAATTAGCATTCACTGTGCAGAGTTTGTAAACACAAATGTACACGAGCACATGCATGCTTGCCCTGGAGACAATAAAACAAAGGGTGTCACGCCGAACGTACATCTCCCCACAGCCCTGCTCTTAAAACACTTTCTAAACAGATGCTCATAGATTCTATATCCAAACTCAGCAATAGATAATACAGCAGCCTCCGCCTTGAATATGATTTTATAAGTGACCCAGATTACAAGAAATGACACTAACTATGAGTTATCAGCTGATCTGTGAACCCTCCGCCGGATGCAGCACAGTAGCTGTAGCCGGAGAGAGAATAGTGCTGACTAATGTCTCTCTCTGTGTGTCTGCCTGGTGCCAGAGCTGATGCAACTCTGCCAGGAAGCAGTCTGTTAACAGATATCTGAGTCGCAGCAATTGCCAGCCAAGACTGAGTCACTTGATTCCTCAATGGGCTTTTTTTCCTTCTTTTTTTTTTCACTTGCAGGGTCTAGTGTATGAAGATAGAAAGATAGATAAAATTTCCAGTCAGCAACTAATGAATGATGTCATTTCTATAAAAAAACAAAAAACCTCATGCATAGCAAAAACTGACAGCAGGCGTGGCACAGGAAATTGGTTGTTGTACATTGTATTTATCTCAATGAATGTATCGTGAGATTCTGACTTTTGTATAAGTTGAAACTCTTGCTGTGTCTCCATTATTGTACTTCCATACTGACTTATATTTGTAATTAGATTAAGGGTAAAAGGATGAACACTTCTCACCCACAACAGTCGCCATCTTGGCCACAAAAGTGAAAGGTTGGGCCAACATATATTCTAACATGTGAAAACCTGGGGAAGGAGGTCACATCGTTGGTGCTGATGCTGATCATTTCCATGTAGCGTAACACAGACGACACCCACGGAAAATAATTCATTTTCAAGTCAAGTGAGCAAAGCAGCCGGTACGCGAGCAACAGTCGCACTCAGATCTTGCCATTTCCAGATTGAAACAACACTACCATGTCGAAATTCATTCATGGTGGTCGTATGAAATGGAGTATGTCCTGCTCTTCCCTGCATTATAGCAGCCCAAATCAAACCAGTCATGTTGGTGCACTGACGCAAGGACACAGGTGAGGGTTTATGACGGTTCAACAATTGTTATCAGACTTGAAATTCTTATGTCACTATTAAAAGTGGAGTTACGTCTCTCTCCACACATTCATTTAAAAAAGGGCCTTGTCTTATTATCCTGAAATTACTGTAACTTGTTCTTTTACCTCACAGAGTGAACTAGGCCAAGTTTGGTCCTCACTTAAATTTTCATCCAAATGCATCAAAATGTACTGTGGTTTATGCTCAATTGATGGTATTACAAATAATTCTGTGTTTGGTGCTGATCCCCAAATGACAGTAAACATGATACTTGCTGAATATGTGTGAGTATGTTAGCATTGTGAGTGTGAGGCTGTTTCCATTAGCATTTAGCTCAAAGTTCTGCTATGACTAACCACAGTCCCACAGATATTAAAATTGTAGTAACCCTGTACAGGCCTGCAGTCCATCGCAGGGTCAACATATAGAGACATACAACTATTCACAAAAGGCCCAAGGACTGGAGTTCAAACCACTGTACCACTGTCATATTGTTAGACACCCATAATGTCTAACAGTACTTCGCTTTATTCACAGCTCATATCATCAAAATCAGCTGAGCTCAACCCCCTCTCATCCTTCCAGACAACCAGTTCGAGCTTCATAATGAAGCTATTCACACTTTTATTCCTTGTTCCATTCCTTTCATTTTTAATACCAACACTGCTTCACGCCTTCCTTTCCTCCTGCAGTACTCTGCTTAACAACGCTGACCCTCACTGACCCCGACTCAACCTCACTGTCTTCCTTTGAGTAGCTAATGGCCAGCAGGCCTCATCTCTCTATTGACCCCTTGCCCATAGCGAGGTGAATTATGGCACCTGAGCTGCGGTCTAATGCAGCAGGTCCTGACACAGAGACATCAGTCCAGAAGGGCTGGACCAGGCAGACTAATGATGCAGACATTGGTAAATGACGGGCAATGTTAGAGAGGGAAAGAGACAGACAGGGTGAGAGAGAGAGGGAGAGAGAGAGCTTATTAGGGCTGATTGCCTCATCATTGTACAGGGAAGACAAGCAGAAAGACTATGGAGTTCATTTCTCCTGGGTGACTTTTTTCTGCCTGACTTCATCCCAGGCACTGATCAATGAATTGATTATGGACTTGATATGAGAGTTGATTGCGACTCTGGCAGATACTGAATACCACTGCTGACTAGCTGATGTGACAGCCTTCGGAGTGATGTCTTACCTGGCCCATTATTCACTTTTGGTTTGCACTGCATAGGCTAAATGTTGTCGAGAATGGGTTTGAAGGTCAGCCTTTAACACATCTGGTCATGTTTTTCATTTGGAAGAGATTAGATTTTGCATTACGCTACTGAAGGCAAGCATGTTTTGTTGGCATGTGTTTGCTGGCTGCTCAGGCTTCTGTCCCTCCCCCTCCAGGTTCAGCCTAGGTAGACTGCATGCACAACATGCTTTTCCTCTGGTGTCTGGACACATTCTGCCTCCTGCTGTCAGCATCGAAGAGACCCACTCCCCCTTTCACCCCCCCCCTTCTCCTTCTCTTCCTCATCCTTCTCCTCTTTCCTGCTCTCTCCAGTCCCTCCTTCTCCCAATTACCTTCTCTTTTCCCTGGCCTGAGACAGAGGATGTGTGATGACAGAGGTGTCAGCACAGGTCACTGTGATCCTGTCCCTCCGTTCTGTTCCCACTGCCCCGGGAGTCGATACATTCCTCCCTGTTGTCAGTCCCCACCAATCTGCTCTCTATGCTCTCAGGATCCACATTCCTGCCCATCAAGAGCCCCCAGCGTCCAGCCTTATGAGGGTTTAGTTACACTGGACTATAGTGGGAGAGTGGCCTGTGTGAATGTTTCTCTTTCTAATCCTTTATATCTTCTTCTACTCTTCCAGATTAGTCATTGTGTGTGCGTCTCTCTTTCTTTTTCTACCTGTATATCTGGTCTCATTTTCTGGTCTGTGTGTGTGTGTGTGTGTGTGTGTGTGTGTGTGTGTGTGTGTGTGTATGTGTGTGTGTGTGTGTGTGTGTGTGTTTCATTCCTATCTTCTCAGTCTCTATATCTTCCAGGGCAGGCTAAGTCCTCTACATATGCACTGTAGTGTGTAGTCATGGTTCAAAACTACAACCTGCCTGGGGCTAAATTGCAGTAATACTCGTCTTATGAGGATAAATTGTTAAAGGTCATTTAACACTCTATTTTATAACTTTTTTCCGCACAATAGCATTTTAATGTCTTCCATGGCATATGGCCCTTGCTCTTTGCCTTTTACCAAAATCTGCCCCCGCTGACCTGCATGTATTATAGTATTAGTTTATAGTATTTAATGGATTTAAACCAGTAAGCTCTACAACTACTGCTTTTATCAGCAGATTTATAATCATAGAGTTTTAAATGTATGTAGAAAATAAGCTGTGAAAGCTGTGCTGTGATTGTTTAACTAAAACTGTGCAGAAGTCATCCATCCAGCTATAACTAAATTCTCTGTTCGGGGTCACAGCTGCTTCAATGAGCCAACCCCAGAATGCACTGGAGGAGATGTACTAGTTGCCAGTCTCTCACAGGGCTCAGACAAACAAATTCACACTTATATTCACACCTATTGGCAATTTAGAGTTTCCAGTTCACCTAACCTGGATGGCTTCGGACAAGCTGTTTGCACAGTGTCCACTGTACATCTGTGAAACCCTGTGTGAAGCTAACTTCATGGTGGTCAACAAAAAGAAAATGGCTTTTCTGAGGCACTTTACTCTATGTCTGATCAATTCTCTGTATCAAACAGGGTGTTGATTGGCTTCCTGCTTTGCTTTGCTCTATAGATGGATATAGCCACGAAGCCGCAGCATGTAACCCCCCCCCCCCAAAAAAAAGTTCCCTCCATTTCCTATGAATTTAATTTACTTACAAATACAGAAAACTTAACAGTGAAATGTTCAATTAAATATTTGTAAGTAAATGACTCAAGCTGTTGAGCTAATACTTTATTAAATCTGCATGAAACAATGCTCTCAGATTAACAATGGATTAAAGAGTCAAGTCAGGTCAATTTTTATTCCTGTAACGTAACAGAAGTTATCTCAACGCACTTTTTAAATAGAGCAGGTCTAGGCCGTATTCTTTATAAGAGGTGTCCTTTTATAGATGTCATTTATAGTGATGAACCCACAGATAAATATCACCCTGCCAGGCAACCCCCCTCTCCTCCAGGGAGTGCAGCATGTTTGGCAATTTGACTGTTGTAGTTGAATCTTTCCGCTCTCATCAACCATGTTTCCAGTCGTAGCACGCGGCTGCTTTAGCCTAAAATGTTCTCCATTGCTACACAATTAGCAACAACTTTGTAAAGTGATAATGTCAACGTATTTAAAACATTTTCTGATGGCCAAAAAAACAATTATTCCTTGTAGAAGGTAAAACATGAAAAGATGCTGCAAAGGGAGGCTTTGCAGCATCTTTTCATATTTTACCAAGTTGCTTTGAGGAAAACCATGTTTCCTGTATTAAAATGTAATTATAACCAGTGAGCCACAGTTGTGTTTTCATGATAGCACTTCTCTAAGTTTGGTAATTTTTGAATCTTCTAGCTTCAGCAGAGAGGGAATGAATATGTTTTATGCATAGTTAGAGGGTCGACATGTGTGCAGTTGTCCTAAAGTTTTATTCAACTTCCATTTCTTTCTTTTTTTTTTTCTTTTTTTTTTTTTTTTTTTTTACACTCACGCCAATCTTTTCCAATATTACAGCCTTGCACTGAATCCCCTCGCCCAGGGCAACATTAGCGACAGTCTGACAGACGACATTAAACAAGAAAGCTAAAATCAGATTCTTCCCTTCCCATGAGTGTTCACTTTGCTAAAGTTCTCATTACCTGAGGGAGACAAGGGCTTGAGAAGTCTCATTTCAGCAAGATTTCAGGAGCCAGGTACCCAGACTTTATACCTTTATATTCAATGTTTTAGATGCAATCTCCTGCACACCCTCTTCTCTTGGTTATGAAGTAACCCCCTGCTAAATATGTTGGCTTTTCTCCCTTGGATAATCTCACATCATCACATCAGGCCTCTTGTATTGATTTCTGGGGAAAGTAGTCCTAAATTGCTCTTCCTTTGTCAATCTGAGGCTTGTTACCAGGCAACAGGATGACCCAACTCTCTTAAGCCCCTTCAACCCACCCCACGCCCCCAAATGCGCACACACACACACACACACACACACACACACACACGCACACACTAACACACATGCTCAATTACAGTCCTGACACAGTGCCAAAAATGCAATCCGAGAGCACCTTTCCCCCCTCCTAATGTGAGATATGAAACGGTGCTGGTGACAAATATGTTTCAGCACATGCAAACACCAAATCAATGCTGGAAGGCAAAGCCGTCTTTTTATTGAAGGTATACGATTACTCAACTTGCAATTTCTAGTGTAAAACCCTTTTACTCTGGATGTGTGTTTAAAGGAAAATTACACCAGAAAAGAGTCAGCACCCTGCCAAGCTAGTGCAACTGAAATACACAAAACGTGTTTCGTTATTTTGATTAAGAAATTTGATCCAGCAACTTTGTGGCATTTTGATGAATGATGAAAATAATGGGGGAAGGTTGGGGGGTTTTCAGTCAGAAACAGTGTATTGTATGTAATAATTTAATAGCATGAATGTGGTGCTTGAGGCCATTTGGTTAAATGTTGTGTTTCACATTAAAAGTGATGACTGTCAAGACAAATTCCTGAGAAGAATTCTAGCTGAGATAAATTGTCTCTGGCTTTTTGATTGATTGGTCAAATATTCAAATACAATTATTCAAATACAATTCTTCATATTAATCACATTTGGACAATGCTCGTCTATTCTCTGCACTCATTTTTCATTTGTCACTGCTCAAACTCCTTCAATCCAAAGTGGGAACTCATCGGAGTAATTTTGTTCTAATTCAAATATTCAATCTGAAATGCACCAGATAGATGCACACACACACACACACACTGAAGCAGACACACATACATACATTTGCAACCTCAGGGGTGGAACAGCGTTGGTTGTTTGTGGTGGAGAGGGGGGGGATTAAATTGTGGACCACCTGCTTCTGTCACCTGGGACATATTTTACATGATTGAGCCAAATGCTTAAGATTGGATACACATGACAACATTCGGAGAGCTAGACAGAGTAAGAATCTACAATTTTGGCAAGAAATGTGTACAATATTTGTATGTGTGCTCCCTCATGTACTATCTTCCCTTTATGCCTCTTACACCAATAAATTTAGAAACAGGCAACCGACAGATAGGGATTGAGGTTTTAATGAGAAAAAGACAGACAGAAGAGGAAATGAAACACTGGTACCCCGTACAAATTGCTGTAATAACCATATTTACATTAAAGCTTTGTAATAACTTATACAGCATCATTTTATTGAGGTGGGGAGAAAAAAAGAAAATAAATGCCTATCTGCAGTGTTTCTGAATTAATATCTCATTATGGTTCCACATCATCATTTTTTTGGTCTCATTTTAAAAAGGCAGGGGATTACACACTAATTACATATTGCATGGTGGGGAATGTCTTCACTCGTGATGAATATGCCTAAAAGTCCAAATGCTCGCGGGGAAGTGTTCCTGTTTCACTGAAAGGGGAGGCTGCTCTTTATCAGTCAAGCTGGCTTCACAGTAAAGAGGATAATGAATCGGAGTAAGACCTCTTGACCTCAGTCATATCTGTTTATTTGTCAGTTGTTTCTCATATTGCCGGAAAAAAAAAGCCTCCATAAGACGTTGTGTTGAGGATCTGACATTCCCCTATCACTGGTTTCCATCATAATTTGGTCCAACTTGAAACAAATTTCCTCTCTGTGTTCATTAAAAAGATTTCTGTATTCATACACATTTACCGACTCCTTCATGTCACAAGGGCTTTATCTCCTCTTCCCTGCACATATTCAAAACACAAAGCTGGAAAAAAGAAATCCCTCACCATCACATCTTTCCACTGATGAAATTGGCTTCTTTTAGAGATGATTCCAAATGTGACTGTCTGTGTATATATGTGTGTGTGTGTGTATGTGTGCATGTGTGCGCCTGCATCGTGGGGAGGCTGCAGTGATAGCCTCAGGCTCCACTCCTCTGTATGTATCTGATCCAGGCCTAATGAAGCTGAAAGCCTGGCAGTTGTGAGGAGCATCTGCAGAGCCACAGAGTGATGGGCATCTCATTCTACTGCCGTGTCCCAGGGGGGGGCCACACACATCTGAGGACCCTGCCTGCTGTTTGCACAGTGACTCTGTGCCCCCGTGTTCCCATGCTGCAGAAGGTCATGCCACATATGCTGTGATTGCCATCTGGAAAGTCTGCTTGACTGCCACAGCAACTTTCCATGCCACCCTGGACTGGTGATATAACTGGCCCCGAGGTTGACCAAATACATGCTTTTTGGAATATTAAACTGCCATTTTTTTTTTTTCTCCTTCATTTGTTTACATGCATACCTCTGCACAAATTCCAATGTGACTGATTTTAGTGGCAATCTGCAATTGTTATGACATCAGACACATATCACTATACCTGGACATCACGAGAGTATCAAATCTTTCTCTATCTGATACAGTCCATATACTGTGCATAGCTTTTTTGCAAGTGCAACAGTGAAAATTAACAAGCACATGTGTCGTGACTTGAGTCTCAATCGTGGATTTGATGAAGCTGAGGTGCTTATTCAAGGCCCGTCTAATTTTGAATATTCTGATACTTTTTCATTCATGGAAAAGGAAATCGTCTTGCTCTCTCTGTGTCTCTCTCTCTCTCCCCTTTTATTATTGTTATTTATTCTTTCATGTTGACACTTTTTCACGATCTGGAGATGATTAAATTACAGGCATTTATATGGCAAGTGAGTCCCACGCAACAGGGTCTGGGCCCCTGTACCCTATATATCTAAATATAGGTTTAATAACAGGGCCTGTTTTTTCATCAGTGGCCTGGAATGCTTACAGTGCAATCTACAGCTCTCTCTCCCTCTTTCACTGTGCATATAAACATCAAGATACTTGTCTGAAAAGGAGAAAAAGTAGTGTAGCTCTCTCTCTCTCTCGCTCTCTGTAATGAGCAGAGCTCAAAAGAATGAATGTCTGACCATTTGCTTTTCGAGCTACATTAACCACAGAGCCAGCAGAGATGCTCCTTGGCAGATTTCATAACAGTGGTATAATAAAAAAAGGGACCTCTAACCAGTGGTGTACTGCGGCGAAGGCATTTAGGCAAAATGACTAACTGATAGGCCTCCTTTCTCTTGGCTCCGCCGCTCCTCTGCCTCGACTAAAGCTTCATTTTCTGGCAACTCCACAGATTCTCTCTCTTGTTGCTCATCTGCATTGCCATAATGATGAGCACTCATGTTTCCAAATATGCGAGGGAAAGGACAGAGACATTGTGAGACGTGAGAGATCTTCGTACTAAGATCCTGGAGCGTTATTGAATGAAAGAGGAAAGCTGCCTCTACTAAACCGACAGGCATCACACAGGACAAGAGGTGATGTGTTCACTCCATCCTGACGCGCCAAAAACATCTTGCTGTTGTGCCAGGAAGCTTCAGCGTCAGTGTATTGCTCGCTCAGTTCTCGTGTCAATTAGTTTAGATTACCTCATAGGAAATCAAATTACCGCCCTGATCTGAGGGTATTATTTATCAAAATTTGCACACTTGCAACACAGTGAATTCATAATAAATCTGGTGAAAACTGCCTCGTCTCTTCTTTCAACCACCATATTCCTGTGGTCTCCCCGCTCAGTGTGCAGACAGCTGGTGGTTCTGTTTGTCTCTGTGTAGCTTCCATAGGGTTTATTGAATGCGTCTGACCTACTGTCTTTTATGGAACGTCTTCCAGTGGTTCCTAATTACCTTTGGTTTTATGGTCAGACCTGTGTCAGTCCCCCGCTCAATTTGTTCCCGTGAAATATGGCTTGGCCTTGGGTTCAAGTAGGGGAGAAAACACGGCACATTGATTAATCAAGGCATGCAGGTTCAACCTCTGTCCTCAGAGAAGTCAATTCAATGACATGTTTTCACCTGGGGCACATTCCAGTAGTCTGAAGTTGCTTCCTCTCCGTAATTAATTTCCTTACATCTTCCCTTCATCTCCCTCTCTTCTTTTTCTTGTTCGATTGTGTTTAAAAAAAAAAAAAAAGCTATTGCATCTTTAAAACAGTAAAAAAGTAAATTATGCTAGCAGACAATTGGTAATGCAGCATGTTGGGAGGTACAGTGCATATAGTGTGACCAAGAGAGGGCACAAGAAAAGAGATCGGAGACTGGCCCCAGGACTAAAGGACAGATGATGTTTCGATGGAGTCTGGAACCAATGCCCTGAGAGCATGACAAAGCTGTTCACGTGGTAAACAGACTGTAAACGCAATATGTTTTGCCATGGATGTGGAAATTACAGAGCTGGTTGACTTTTAGTGTCCGACGCTAACAACAAAACTGCACTGCGTTGTTGTTTCATACAAGAATACTTGCCACATTTGCTTTATTATTTAAGGAATCCACACATTTTGTTGTTATTTTGAAAAATAGTTTCATATTCACCTCTTTCTATTTTACTCTGTAACATTCTTTGTGTGCATTCTACTAAATACACAGAGTATAAAGTGAAAATAAAACTGATACGCTCCAAACACCGGCAAACACAACCAAATGAAATGGGGATAGTTGATCAAATTTAGAAGAGAAAACATTTGGGGGAGCAATTTTACTCTGCAAGATTATCTAAATGCCTTCGATGTCTCCTCAGTTTGGTTTATTAGGGAAGTATCTAGCTTACCATGAGCAGTGAGACAATTACAAAGACAATTTCACGGGGAGGGTTTCTATAATCATCAATGCATGCTGGGAGCCCATATCAGAGTAAGTTTCATTTGGACTGAAGAGAATTCATTTGTAGTTTATAACTCACAATGCAGCCATTAACAACAGCACTCAATCAGAGATTTTGAAAAGTGAGAATGAAAATGTGAAAACAACATGCAAATTAAAGCTTTTGAGCTCAAGTAAATGAGCAACTTAAATGATTTATCCAGTGCACATTAAGTGCTGCCTTTTAAGTATGCGTTGTTGAGTCTCTGGATACAAAAACACGATTCATAATACTTATTAAATATTTCTTTCAGAACAACCACAGAGCAATGTAATTAATGCAAAAACAATAACAAAAATGTTACTTAATCCTATGATCCTAAACTTTGCTTGAAGTGAACACAGGTCTGCATGAACCAAGAGTGAACTGACTTTTTAAAGTGAGAAACTGGAGCTGGTAGGCACCAGGCCACCTACAGTAATCCCCATTATGCATGCTTACATCAGGCTGCAGTGTTGCTTTGATGAAAACATAACAAGTCATTATGAATGGAAATGAATGTGTGTTTGTGGGTTCAAAATAGCACATAATTACACTATTACCCCTGATGATACAGGTATGCCCCCATCTACCACCGCAAGCATCAAGGTCTCTCCAGCAAATATTTCCTTGAGGATAGTTTGTAAACAAATTAAATTCATTAAAGGGGGACGACCAACATGCCTTGTGTGTTGCTTGTAGTCTTCATAGGCAATGAATTATCCCTGCCGAGGTAAATATAATGCAATTCAACATGTCACTGGACTTAAGGCAGAGCAGGTGATCCTAACATTATAGCTAGATGATGCATAGCACTGATTATTATTGGGTTCAATTAGAATTTGTTTTCCCTAAGCTTGGAATTTATTGTGTATATCATTGTGTTAATGGTGGTTTATGATGAATGAGTTTGTGCCACACCATGATAGACATGGCTATTAGGGCTAAAAGGAGATGGGACCCACACCCACAGGAGCCTCAGCAATTAGTTTCAGCCAGATCAGAGGGTGCTGGCATAATGACGTGATTCTGGCAGCTTATTCTATTCCTGATCTCTAATCATGGTTGCCACTGGCATCTTCCTCCTCATCTCTCTTTCTCTCTGCCTCTCCCTCCTGGTCTAGGGATATGAATTAATGAAATAATAAAGACTAATGTGAATGTTGCAGGCCGAGTGACCACTCACACGTGGCTCTCTTGCTTTAGTGAGTACAATTACACAGTAAGTTTGATCAGCGGTGATAGACAAAACAGCAGGGGCTCATAAATATGGATGGAGAGTCTGAGAAAATAAATTAACAGGGCCTGGCCTCTCGGCTGCCCCACTTAGACTGTCAATTACGGACCTGACAGGAGCCTTGTGAAAGAGCCACACAAGGATGGCACACACACACACACACACACACACACACACACACACACACACACACACACACACACAGTCATTATACTGTGCATTTGAGACCATTCTGAAGCCATACAGCAGTCACCTGCTTCATTATCAGCAGACAGAGTTCATGCTTTATGACATGTATCAAGAGCTTACAGTTATTGAGTAGTGTCAGCCACTGCAAAAAAAAATCCAATACAGGGGCTGATTCAGGGAAGAACAAGACAGAAATTCTCATTTTCACATAATGTAAACATTTTTTACTCTAGGCAGGTTACTTACTTGTTTCTAGGACTGTGCAAAGACATTTTTTGGGTGGGTGGCGGTGGGGTCAGGGGCAAAATTGACAAAAACAGACTAGAACTCCGGCATTGTAACACTTGTACACTGAGGTTGGTTGCACCTTTTTTTTTTTTTGTTTCTCCAGTGGGGTCACTGTTGTTTTTTCATACTTCATTTTAAATGTGACAATAAATTAAATTATGCATGCTGAGAAGATGAACACATTAAAAGAGGGCAAAGAGTCGAAGGACGAACAGGCAGGAACTCCAGACCAATTTGGACCATGTCTGTGCGCATGTCATCTGGATTCATGTGCTGAGTGAAAGGGTCAGCCTTGCTGTTTTGATCCCAACGAAAAGTCAACCTCTGACACAAAACACTGGCTCAAAGCCAATTCATGGAGATTTACAGCTAGAACGAGCATAAATTGGTTATATCAATGTAACGCGATGCAATGGTGCAATTAAGTACTTGTTCTTGTTAATTCATATTCAAAACTGTGTTGTTCTCTTTGTTTACTTCATATCATACAATTTAATCACCGCATCTATAGAACCATAAATAACCGAAAGAAAATCCACAGTTGTAGTTTTTGTGAGCACGTATTGGCGGCTTTCATTAGCATTTGTAAGTTTGTCTATATGAAAAGGGTTTGACATAAGAGGAAGGGGTCATGATTGGGGTTGGGGGTAGGCGTTTGTG
>CM076661.1:11083158-11138905 GCA_038496675.1 Rachycentron canadum
TGGGGTGTGGTGATAGGAAAGCAGACAAGCGAGAATGACTTAGAGAGATATTGATTTTTCCTTAAAGACTCTGATGTTACAGAAATATCAGCTGCCATAATAATCTAAAAGCAATAACATTTCTCCTGCCAACTTTTTTTTTTTTTTTTTTTTTGGAGCCAGAATGTCTGTGTAGATTATCCTGGGTCTGCGCTGATAGGAGTGGGTTGGGGGCTCAGGCTGCAGCCCATTTTAAAACATTTTTCCGCTTCTGATAGAAAATCCAAGCTCTTGTACACCTCGGGGATCTGAATTGGATTCTATTGGCAGGTTCCAGCCAGGAAAAAAAAAAAAAAAACACCTTCAGCTACTGCAAATAAGGAAACAATTTGTAAGCATTTGAATAATGAATCTCACAGGTTACCTTTGAGGAGGTTGGGCTCTGAATAAGCAGTCAAGTGCGTGAACAAGCCACTCACCAGAATATTACACAGCCTACAAAGCAAATGCATATTGTCAGACAGAATGAAACTTTGACATTAATTTCAGGATGCCTTTGTGGCAATGTGAGGAAAAAAAAGCTTTTTATAGTACACACATTTACAAGATGATGTGTATTAATGACACTATGAAGAGAGCATCAGGGGAGAGATGAGATGAGTTCTTTGTTTTTTGTAAGAGAGCTAATATTTAGTTAGTTTTTTTTTTTTTTTTTTTTTTTTTTTCTCTCCAAAATTTTCCTCTCACTGTTATGGGTTCAGCCAAAGAGTATTTCAGAGAGTTGACAGTAGAGATTAGCAAGATACATGAGTTGAGAGAGAGAGAGAGAGAGAGAGAGAGAGAGAGAGAGCGGGGAGTGAAAAACACTAGAATTGAACCCCAGATGTCACAGTTACACTGTGTTTCAGAGTCAATCGGGCAGGATTCATATTGTAAACAGCTCAGAGTTCAGTCCAGCCCAGTCCAGTGTAGAGTCCAGCGCCCGGTATACTGGGACAGCAGTTCTTCCTTCAACTTTTTATGAATCAAGGGCAGAAAACAGAGCAGACGGTGTCCACGTAGCATCAGCCAATCAATCAGACGGCTGAGACGGCTCCTCAGGGAAGCACATTTTTCTCTCAGTTAGCCCCCAGGACCAGTTCTGATAACCAGCATAAACAACCAGCTCAGCCTCCATAAAACGTATAATCTGGAAAACAGAGATATGGATGTATTATTCCTCACTTGTAGTTACTATGTTTTTAATTAGACAAGCAAACAAGTGTAATATCATAATTTTTGTGTAAGGGACTAGTCCACAGCAGCGGTGCCAGTGCAGGGGCCTCTGGCAAGGGTTGTCCAGCAAAAAAAAAAAAAAAAAAAAGCTCAACTTCTGCTTATCCACTAATCAAATCCGTGCACATTGAGTACTTGGTGAAAACTGTAATTTCTGCTGAATACTTTGCAATTGTCATGACGTGATTACCTTGCAGAGCTGTAAAAATCCGAAGTATTAAAAGCGTGTTGTTCAGTGTTTTAGTGCCTTCAGGCCTTTAAATTAATCAATCTGTCACACAATTAAGTCTTTCTTATTGGTACCTTAAACAACAAGCCTGTTGCCCTGTGCTGTTTTAACACAGCACTGACTTTGGTCTGGATCCTTCAAATGATATTGCTGTTTTGGTTTATTTTAAAACTTCTTTGTACTACTAAAAGTAAAATCAAGAGTTTCCTAGATACATTAAAGATGACAAAATGTGAATAAGTGTTTCGCCAGTTAACCACGTGCTCTCAAACCAAAATAGGTGTATTAGCGGAGATGACTGAAATCGTTTGAAAAGCGCCAAACTTAAACTTGCACCAAAACGGCGTTGGAGGCAGATTCAAACAAGTGCCTCACAGCGAGTAAAATGATTTCATTTCAGTCTTGGCGCATTCTGTGATCCACAGACAGTTCTGTGTTGGTACAAGGTCTTTGTTGTCACCAAGGGGAGAGAGCTCAGCGCCTGCCAGTAGAAATGAAAGCATTAGACATGGATTGAAAAGCTGCAATGCTCTGCCAATTCTCCATGATCATTAACTCATTGACAATTTTGTCAGCAAACTGTGCGTAGTCTGCGTCAGGTTTCCAGGCAATTTCCTTATGAACCATCAAGTTGTTTACCTACTGAGTTGCTGCTTAAAAGTGTTAAAAGGCACTTTTAGGGGAAAAAAAAACCTTTGTGCTTTTACTGAGAGCTGCTACCTCAACATGCACTTTTTTTTCCACCTTGTATTATACAGAGACTTCAGAAAGTAGTGAGCCCTCATTATTTTTTATTATGTTGTAGATTTAAATGTAAATTGATGAACTCACCAGACATTCTACACTGAATACCCCTTAATGACAAAGTAAGAAGATTTTTTTGCAAATGTATCAAAAATGTATTCTCAAAAAAAAAACAAAAAAAAAAAAATAGGGTTTGGAGACCTCTCTAATAAAAGTTTTATGAGGCATTCATCATGGCAAAGGTAAACAAACATTTCTAAACCTTTGATTGTTCCCAGAAGCTCAGCGGCCTAGATAATTGTGAAACGAAGTTTGGAAATGCCAAGAGTCCCACTGGATCTGGCCGTCCTACCAAACGGGGTAACCAAGCAAAAAGGGCCTTGGTCTAGGAGGTGACCATCATCAGATCAGATCAGACAATGAGCCAAAGCGCACAGCCAAAACAAAGCTGGAGTGGCTTCAGGACAAGTCTCTGACTGTCCTTGAGTGACCCAGCCAAAGTCCAGACTTAAACCCTTTGGAACATCAGTGGGAGGACCTGAGCACGGTAGATCAGATCTGAAAGGTAAAATGTGGCAAAGCCGAATCCAGATGTGCAAAGCTTGGAGAGACTCGAAGCTGTCATTTCTGCCAAAGGGGTTTCTACAAAGTACTGAATTAATGATCTGAATACTTTTGTAAACATTTCCAAAACCACATTTTCACTTTAAATTATGGGTTATACATTGTAGATTGGTCAAAAAAGGCAATTTCATCTGTTTTAATTGTATTCTACAACACAAAAAATGTGCAAATAGGTAAGCTTGTATGAATTCAGTCTGAAGCCACTGTCTGCTAAGGGTCTTGGGAAGAGATTGCAGAGGTCCATACTGGATACTGAAGACTATTAGTCTGGGAGACAGCAGTGTTGACGGTATTGATTGTGCCACCTAGAATAAGTTGCCATAACGGGATCATATTGATCAGAATCATTGATGGTGTACAGTATGTTTCACTGCCTTGTGGACAAATTCAATTCTATTGATGAAAACACGTTGAGAGGATCAAGTGCATACCTATACCATACTGCATGTCCGAGGAACAGGAGAATGTTATACAGCCAATTAATCAAGTTAAGTTCCACCCACAGCCGTCTACACTGGTTGCATACAGAAGACTAACATATCGTTGAGGGAAATCACCGAAATGTGCTATAAATCTGCTGTAGGTTCCTGGTGTCCTCCCAAGTCATACACATCGATTTTCAAGATGAGGAATTCATTCTGTGTCTAAACAGAAAGACAAAAAAAAAAAAAAAATGCAAATTTTGACATCTACAAACGCTCCCGTGCATTTGAATGGATGGGCAGATGGACAGATTTTGGTAGCTGTAACTAAAGCATAGATTAGTGGTTAATCTTGTTGTAGGGTTTCTTCTTTCACTCAGAATCATTCCAGGAAACGAGAGCAGATTTGAAATCCATCCAAATCTAATTAAAACACTCAATACAAAGGACTGTGCTTTTTTGACAGTTTGATTGGAGGGATGAGAGGCATGGTGAGGGAGGGCCTACTGTAACCATTTCACAGGAGGCTCCATGCAGTGCTGTTCTTCAGATGGGGTGCCTTTTGTTGTTACTGGAGACAGATAGGCATTCCTGATAAATGTGAAAATGTGTCAAAACTCAGGAGGGAAGCCAGGAAAGTACCAGAGGTAAATTTGGCCTACTTGGGCATCGTTACAGCTATTGTTTGACAGTGAGTCGGTTAAGTTCACCCGCATTGTACGGTATTTTTGCTGATGTAGTGGCTGTATTGTAAATTGCTTTACTTCTCTTTTTTTTTTTTTATTTGTGGTGTTGCTATCGAGTCTCCACTTGTCGAATATTTTCTGAAAGCAAATAAAATTTCATTTGTACTTCTACTGGTTTCCTCCACCGAGCAGGTTGTTTTCATCTGTATGCAATAAGCAAAAACTGCTGAGTCGATTCGCACCAAACCTGGTGGATGGATGGGGGTATGGGCCAGGGAATGACACATAAAATTTTGGGGCAGATCCAGGTCATTTATTATGAATTGAATTTATAAAGATTTCTTTCCGTGTGTTGTTTGCCATTGGCCTTGGCGGAGGTCTACGCTCTCTGAGTGTCTTCAGAGAGTAATTTTAATCTTTTTTTCACAAATAAAAACACCTCACACCATCTGATCTAACCATTGCTGAGCTGAAGACTCCTGAATAAAAGGACGAGAAGCCGCAAGGCTTCACATGCTTTCTGACCACAAGCAAAAAAAAAAAAAAAGGGAAATCAATATTTCTTTACAGGCCTGGGAGACTCTGAGGGCTTGCTTAACGCCCTAACAACAGGCTTTAGAGCGCTGTCTATCCTGTAAACCTATCGCATCTCTGCAATCTCCAACTCTGCCCGGCGACAGGCCCTCCCAGGCCCCTGTTCTCACTTCACTGTCTGGCCCCTGTAGTCCCAGCCCTTGCAGCCCCTTGTCCCAGTCCCTGCAACCTCTCACTCCCAAGCCTCCACAGCAGCAACAGCAGTGCTGTTAGCATTGTTAATGGCTATTGTTATGAATGAGGACCTCTACTCCTCTTTCTTCATTGGCAGGCCCGGGGCAGGCAGATGGATAGGCTGCTACTTCTTCTCTGCTATCAGGACAGCCCAGACGCTGGGCCCAGGACTGGCGGAACAAAGTAGGAGGAATGATGCCCCAGTGGGGAGAAAAGGGCGAGAGGGACCAAAAAGGTGGAAAGGAGGGAGAGGGGAAAGGGATGAGGGAGGAGACTCAAGGGAAGAGGGTGACAGAGGGAGAAAAAAGGCAGAATAGGAGGGGGCAAGAGACAAGGGTGAAGGAGCAAGGGAGCAATAGAGGGGAGCAGGTCTCTCCTCCCCTGAATAAATTTGGAGCTCCATTGTAAAGGGTATAAGAGAGGAGTGTGGCTGCTGTCTGTGGCAGAGGCCTATATTCTCAGCAGCCTGTGGAGAAGAAAGGAGGAGGGGTGAGGGGCACACACTGCCCCGTTACTGGCCCCCTGCCGTACCCCCTCTAACCCACCCCCTCCCTCCAGCACCCCTGCCTGGTGATGAATGGTGGTACTTGCAGAAAGTGAAGCCTGCTGGTGAGCCTTGGCTCAGGCTGGGAGGCAGGGGAGGCAGACTGCTTGGAAGATCACGGGGACAAACTCAGCAAAAGGCTGCCCTTCAGTCACCCATATACTTCACCAAGATGGCAGCCCTGCTGCTGGCACACAACCACAGAAACGAGTAACGGGAAAAAAAAAAAAAAATGCTTTCCATCATGAAGGGATTCAGAATCATAATCAAATCCTCTAAGGCCCATTTTGGTTTTGTGAATTCTCCAACACTGTGTGAACGAGCAATCCTGGCAGCAAAAAGACACAGCACTTGCAATAAATAGCAACTGTTACCATATGACTGTATGTGGTGAATTAGTCCTCCAGTCGACAAGGCCTGTATAGTCTTCAAATGTTGTATCTAGCAGGACGACTTCACACTGATCATGATCTCACCTCCATAAATTACTTATTGTGGCCGGGAATGTCAGCCTAGACATTTGCTATAACCACAAAAATAGAAAATACTAATTGCTCACTCAAATAATGATTGTGCTGTTTGCTGACTACATCACAAAAGATGCTGCTCTGTAGATATGAGATTTTTTTTTTCCCTTCAGGCACTCAACAAGAAAAAAAAAATCCCATGTCAAACAACACTGTTCTCTTGCAATCTCTCTAATGAGTGGTGTCTCTGGTCCTCACTGCACACTTCTTCCTCATCCTGCCTGGTTTTCTCTCTCTGTCACACATGAAATAAGAGAGTAGATCCTGCTCTAAAGCAGACCAAGCTGTGTTAGAGAAAGAGACAGAGAGATGGAGAGAAAAGTAGGAGGAGAGAGCCTGGGGGCTGGCCTCTGTCCCGGCTCCCCCAGCCTCTCTGGATCCCAGCCATCTGCCACAGCTGCTGCCTGGCTTTAACTGCCACTCTAATTGACAATGAACCCAGAGCCCTGTGATAATTGTGGCTGCTTGGTGACTTGGGCAGGTAATGCCTCCCTTTCAGGATTTATCAGGCCCCATCTGTTCCTCGTAGTGCTATATGTGGCAGAAAAGGCCCCCTACCAACCATCAGCACTCAACGCTACTTCATCCCCTTCCTCCTCCTCCTTCAATACACCATCCCCTTTCTGGCCTCCCCCTCTGTCACTCCATCCATCCCTCAATCTGCCCCCCCGTGCACTTCTACCTCATCCTGCTCAGTCTTGTGCTCTGTCATAGCCAACCAATATCCTGCTCCCTAACGGCTCTTCCGCCTCCTCCTCCAGTTGCTGAGCAAATATTGGGCTTTTTTGTGAGGAGGGTGGGGGGGCTGCTTATTAGAGAGCAGCTCCACGGCCTAAGGGTGGCCCCACCCACCAGAGGGCACAGCTCTGAGGCTAGGATTGTTTGTTCAATCATTAACTAAAAATAAAAGGCTCCTTGCCTGGAACTGGGAGGGCATAACATAACCTCACACCCTCTGCAACACCGCACTACCCCTGCACCGTTGATTAGATAGTACCCATCTTTCTCACGTGGGGGTGGGGGGGCAGGACAATTGAGATCTCTGTAGTGTTAGCAGGTGTTGTGTCGAATGGTGTTTGATTATTGCCATGCTCAATCTTGATCAAGTCTGCTCACCAGCCTCCCCCCAATGTTCTGAACTGTCACGGTCAGCCGCGCTGCACATTTAGCATGTCAGAAATTGTAATGCTGATGAATTGACAGATGATTCTCGTATCATTCTTTATGTAAATAATTGACAATTCCAATATGGGGCTTATGAATGTGCTTAGTGCAAACAAAAAGTAGAGAACTTCCACGTGTGCAAGTGCAGCACTTTTCCTCCTGTCAGTGAGCAGCTGTTCTTCAGATGAGGTTGGAAAATATTATGACAACAGGTTGTCTTCACATCCGCATCAAAATCAGCTTTCAATCCAACATCAGCTAAAAAGATATGGTCCCAGATAGAGTATCGTCCGAAGATGCAGACAGGAAACACACACCACAATGGGCAGTAGAGGCCGTGCCAAATGCTTTTTTCTATTGCCAGATTAATGTCAGATACTGGCAGATAACTGGAAAATATGTCAGCTTTACTTTCCAGAAATGGACAGATCTTGGCCATGTGCTGCCTAATTGTGGGCAGTGCTTTACCATCTGCTAGGATTAGATATAATTTTCAGACAGAGTGATCAGATATGGTACACATTTGCTATCATTACCCTACATGGAGAACATGTATTTATTTATATCATTATTTAGTGCTGTCTCATTGTTCGTAAGTTAGGTACAATGTATATCGCTACAACTCACAAGTGAGTTGTAGCGGTATACAGTGAATTGTACCACAGTGTGACTTGTTAGCACAAAAAAACAAAAAACAAAAGAAAGCACACAAGAATGCTTCAGCGGTTTTTGATCAGCGCAGAAATCAAGTCATAACTGTTATGGAATTATTTTCCCAACTCGCAGCGGGAAACTAGATTTTTTTTTTTTTTTTTTTTTGTTCTTCACTAAATTGTTGTATGTTGCTTAAATTAATGATAATTGTATTTCATGGAATAACACAGATTCTAGCATCCTTCCCTGTTTGTAAACTGCGCATAGAAAACATGTTTTACAAACCATTAAGCTCACAAATTTATTCACACAAATAAAACCAGCCATCTGTAATTTAGCATTATTTCAGTGCATTAGGAACAGAACATTTAACTCAGCCATAATTTTAGGCTTTGAATTAGAGCTTGGATGAGAAGGCACTCTAAACAGGAGTGCTGTGTGGACGCAGGATATCACACAAGAGTGGGAAAATGTCATGTGGAGAGTTTATGAATATGAAACAGGGTTACAATTGTCACACAGAATAGCATTCTGTGTAGCTGACATTCTATCATTTAACTCGGTTGGTTGTAGAGGTATTGATATTTGAATATGGATGTGATATAAAAGCAGCGTTGTAATACTATGAGTATCCTAGAAGCTGCATATGCGAATGGAAATAGCAGTTTCCACTTTTTGCCAAGATTGTGACATGAAATTGCTTCATTCTCTGACATTTACCAAACTATTTGAGACCTGGACCCGATTTACCTGTGCATCCCTTTCTAATACCTCATCAATTCCAGAGCAGATTTCAGGATTTCAAGTGCAAGGGCATCTTTAGGCCTTTAAAAGCTACCCACAAGATTCAGCAGGCGTGTGATACCGAAACAGCAAGATTTCTCTTTCTCTCTCTCTATCACACTTACACACTCATGGACATACACACTGACGCTCACAAATGCATCCTGCTGACAACCCACCACTCCTAATCCCTCCTCATCATGGCTGCCTGAGCCCTCAGGGTTTCAGTCATTTGGTGTGTATCTACCACGGGATTCTGATGCTGCTGTGTTGCCTGCTCAGGTGCAGGTGTGTTAGTGTGCAAATGTGTAAGAGTGTGTGTGTGTGTGTGTGTGTGTGTGTGTGTGTGTGTGTGTGTGTGTGTGTGTGCGTGCTGCCACAAAATGTTATTGCATGATTTGAAGCAGGAATTAACTGGGTAAACACCATGCTAACCTTCAGATTGCTCCTGCAACTAAATCTTAATGGTCAACAAAATGGATATATGCTATATGGTTAATTGATATTTAGAATAATCTGTGATTTGAATGGTTTGAGTAGCAAACACTTTATTTTGCAGACGAAATAAACTGTTTACACTGAAGCTAGCAGACAGAAACACTGGCCGGAGCCACTGGCATGGAGGAAAGATATGTGATATTTGAAACATGCTGCACAAAGTAAGTTTTGTCACGTGCTGCTCCTTCAAAGGAGCTGTTTATAAGTTTTGCTATTGCTACGTAGCCAACGTTCCCATTAAGCTGTTTTCTTACCAGTCTAGTGTTGTGAGTTCAGCGTCAAACTTCGTTCCTTTACTTGGCAGCAGCTGTCTCCGGTGCTGGGTAGCAGCGCCAATGTTGGCTCTTGTTGTGCTTCAATTTCAACTGAAGTTAGCGTGCTAACCAGATAGCCCTAGTCCAGCCAAGTCATCCTGTCACTTTTATGATACTGAGTCACTGTAGCGTCCAGTCTGCCCTGATGAAGTTCTGCTCAGACAGTATATTATAATATCTTGTCTTATAAACTCAGCAATGGCTGAAGCTCTTGGCAAGAGCTGGTAAGTAAACAGCTGGTAATGCTAATGTTAGCAATGCCTCAACAGCAAATCTTACAAATAGTTCCTTTCAACATATAGCTGATATAGTTTTAGTTAACCTGTAAACTTCTTGCTTATAGCTGCTTCCTAACAACATTGATTTTTAGAATTAACAAATTAACACAGTTCCTAAAGTTAATGCCATGCATGTGAAATCATTGCATCACACACAGTCAGATTTTAAATCATAGACCAAAGAAACTGAGGTGAGGTATTTTCCTTTACATTTTCAATGTATCTATATGCATATGCATTCCTTTTCAAGTTTCACCAAAGGCTCAGAACACAGGTTCTGTAAGGACCTATGTACGCTTTAAGTAAAGGATGCTACATGTTGGATAAGCCTAATTAAATGCATGTTAAAAAAACAAAACAAACAAACAAACAAAAAAAAAAAAAAAAACACTCACTCCGAGCTCCCTGACTCACATTATAAGTGAGGACAAAGGCAATGACATGATCTTAATCAAAATGGCAAGAACATTAAAAATGTAGCAATGCTCAACACAGGCAAAGATAAGAATCGATTTGAGTTGCTGATGATGGTTATCACCATTAATTATTGAATTAGTTCTCCATCATCATGTAAGTGCACTGCTGCGTCCTTCAGGGAAGGGACAGGAACATGGTTCTCTCTGCTAATGTACAAGCTGAGTTCTCCTCTTCTACTCTACATATTGCCCTGGAGCTCAATTCACACTTACAAGTTCAACGTGTAAACATAACATACCCATTTCATCTTTACATCTCAGACTCACTGTCTGGCTGTGTTGTTTTCTCTCTTCTCATTTGTCTTTATCTCTCTGCGAAATATGCTGGTGGATTGGAAGCTAGCAGTGTGATAGCACACAGCTCCAGCTCTCCCCTGTAATAACTACAGAGCTGTAGTGTGTTGTGAGCCTGTGATCCTGTGATCCTGTGATCTTGTGAGCCTGCGGCCCATCAGAAACACCATGTCCCTCTAGGTGCATTAATCCGACAGGCAGGGCTTTTGCGCTGAGGGCTGAGGCCTAGCTATCTCCCGCCTTGGCCTCAGAGGATGGCCCTGCTTAGGCAGAGGAGCTCCCCACTGACCCCCAGGCTACAGGGGCTCTGAGATTAGCACCGCTCCCCATACTTTGTATCTGTCACAGGCCAGTGCTGTGGGGATGGACGGGCCTGGATTATCACAGGGGAGAGGAGAGCTATTCTACATTTCACACACAGCTAAGAGGGGATTCAGGATTCTGGTCACTGTCTACTGGGACATGGGGTGTAGATGAGAGTTTTGTGAGATGCATGCATCTGTGTGTGTGTGTGTGGATCTATCCTCGGATATTTGAAGTACAATTAAAATGAAGATTAGAAAATTAATCCCATGGTTTGCGGTACGTACTGTATAGACATGATCATAATTCACAAGAGGAGATAAAACCGGTGCACATGTGACTTTTGGTGATTAAAAAAAACATCTTCACACAATTTGAAGATAGTGGTTTTATTCACTCTATGGAGTCCACGGTCGGCACAACTTGCTGTCTAATAAGTTCGACTTTGGTGCTTAGGTTGGATCCTAGAAGATAAAGCAAAACATCCTTTCAGAATTGCCTGCATTTAAATCTTTGAGAACATGTTCTCCTGCAGTGAGACACAATAAGCTGGAGTAGAATAACCCAGCAGCAAACATAATGCTAATCAGACACTCAATCATCCTAAACAATAAACAGCAGACACTAAATATGAAGATGGCTGTATAGTTCACATGAATGGTAACCCTGCAGGTATCCAGGTGTCACTGATAGCAGAGTATTGTGAAGAGCCATTACCATATGTTTTAGCTATTGTCATTAGCCTGCTATTTGTCGGTCAAGGGACCCTGACACAAAGAGAGGGAGAGCTCATTTATCATAAACATACAACAGTGATTCAGACTCTCACAAAGAAACTGCACATCTCTGCATTAATATTCATTGCTTCATTGGGATTGTTCTGTTATCAACAATACTTTTCTTTTGCTTCTTATTTCTCTGTTTCACTTCAAGAACTCTTACTTGCTCTCAGCCTTCCCAGTAATTTTTCTATTAGGATAAGTCATTTTTTTCCTATTTAGTGTCATTCATCTCCACTTTGTGTAATGGTGCCATGGTTAAAAGCCTTAATAATAGTGCTTACAATGCATATTCCCAAATTCCCATGTTCTCACAGCCAAGGAGATAATTTATTCTTCAAAAGGCAGCATCTGAGAAAATGTTCAGCAATTTAAGCATTAGTTGCTATTACAATTGTATTCACAATACTTTTAGACAAAGTATTTGTCTAAGTTGGTCTGATCAACTGTCACAAATAGAAGGACAGAGAGATAGAACTACCTTTCAGGCGACTTGGCTCAGCCTCGCTAAATGGCTTCTGACAGCCAGATTCATCAGTGGCTCATCTGTGCTGTTTACACTGTTTAATTGTTTGACAGTTCCTGTTTATGCTGTGTCACTTCCAATCCTTTCTGCTTCCATTAAACAGCGCAGCTTTCCTTCAATAAATGAGCAGCGCTTGGAATTTGCCAGTAACCGCACTGCTGGATGTGATCAAACAAAATGTGGCCGTCCAGCTTCCTGCAGGCATCACTCTCATGTGCTGTAACTGAGACGAGGTCAATCAACACTTAGGGCGTTATTTGTGTGGAGGGTCTGCATGTGCGCGTATGGGTCCTGCATGAATATCCATGTGTGTGTGTATGTGCGCATGTGTGTCTGTGCGCGTGTGTGACCCATGCAGCCAGCAGGTTTTTACCAGACATTTCAAAGTGGGAGGCCTGATCGAGAATCAGTTGAGCCTTTGAAGTCTGTTATAAATAAGATGGTTAAGGGGACCTGCATGGGCAGTGATCCTGGATCGCTACTCTTAGAAGCTTGATATATATGGGTCATTGACTTAAGATGACTTATTAGCACACACACGCTGCAGGTAATGGAAGCGTAGTTATACAAGCTTGCACTTTGCATGCCATGACTATTCAACCTTCAACAACTCCTATATAAGCGAGAACAGTGGGCTCAGGGGAGAGAACGAGTGAGCGAGGTTGAGAGAGAGCAAAACAGACAGCCAGAGGGTGGAAAGAGAGTTGGTGGAGAGAGTCAGAGTCAGAGAGAGACTACGCTCCTGCAAAGATGAAAGACAATGCAATCAATAAGATATATAAGATAACAAATAATGCCCTGGGTATCTCATTAATTGTAACATAGGCTTATTATGCTGAGCACAGGTTTATAAAGCTGGGTCACTTTGGCTCTTTTTATTGAAATATCAGCAAAGGTGAGAGGAGGTAAAACGGTCTTGAGACTAAAACTTGGCGGTGGCTTCAGAAAAACGTGTGACAGAAGGTCATCCACTCACCAGCAGCGTTATTGTTGCCTGTTGTTTGCTGTTGCACATGTGGGGCTGTTTTTTTTTTTTCTTCTTCTTCTCAGAGAACAGCCAGACAGAGAATTTAAAATCTCTTTAGTATATGTTTCACTCTACGCTCAAGTGCTCATCACTTGTGCTTTTATTTTACATTTAAAACCACGCAAACCAGCCAGAACAACACACGTAAAAACAATCTGTTGTTCAGTATCTGCTCGTGTGGGGTTCTGTAAGTTGTGGTGTGTTATTGTAGACACTGTGATGACATTGGACCCTCCGTCATTCTTCCCTTCATGCGTAAGAGGAAGAAAATGATAGCTTATCCCTCGATGCCCTTGAAAGCAAGGTGTCTCTGCATAGTATATCCATCACAATCAATGCCAGATCATTTATATTAAATGCTTTTTTTTTTTTTTTTTTTTTTTTTTTTAAAAGCTACGCCCCGTAATGTGTCGGTCCGAATGTAGAATGAATTTACAGAAAGCAATAAACAGTGATCGTCGCCCACAACTTGTCCTTTTAATTTACAGCCTGGAGCTGGGCACTGGGCTAAGGAGAGAGGAAGGTTGGGAGTCCAGATGCATAATGACCTATGCATTTCCACCTGATCTCTATTCTCCAGGTGCCATGGCTTTCTGCCATAAAGGTGCATAAAATCCATTATCAGGGAACACGGTTTACAAAGAGTAATATTGTAATTTCCATAAACGCAATGTCTGTTGGTCTTTCCATTAATCTTGATGACATTTTAGCATGATAATTTATTTATATATATGTATACCCATTGCCACTTTTAATAGCGAATTAATAAAATGAACTGTTATTAGCATAAAATATGGCTTGTAGTTGTGACTGGGATTACATTCCCTTGGTAGCTGGGTCAACACCTAGTTTAATCCTCATTTTAAATTGGCTAAGTGTGCTGTCAACTTGCAAACACTGCCACCAGAAAGCACTCTGCTTATCACGTGCACTGTAGCCTGTACTGTATTTCTGCCAAATCTAAAATGGAATTGCTCTTATTTATACATTCATATATATATATATATATATATATATATACACACACACACACACACACATATATATATATGTGTGTGTGTGTGTGTGTATCCCCTTTTTTCCTTTCCTTTCATCCTGTCCAAACCAAATGTATCATGATCCCTGGAATTGGGTAAAAATAGCTCAGGACAGATGATATGAGCTATCATGAATCATCAAGATGACCACAGGGATAAAGTCCTAACTTCAGAGAAATTCCTCTCTGAAACAAGGGGAAAAACCTTGTGCCAGTGACGTAGCTGCATTACCGAGCATTTCATGACTTGGATCAAACGCATTCCACAATTACCAAGCACATTCTGCATGTGAGCCTGGAACCCGGCTTAGTGACTATGAGCATGACATCACCTCTTAGAGTAATGATGATTCAAACACATTCTACTGCAATTGTCTTTCTCCACAAATCAGTAAATCTTCACAAATGTCACCCAGTGCAGTGTGCCAAATGGCTTTCCCTTTCACATTAGTCTAACTGCAGACATAGAGAAATGTTACCTTCATCAGACACTGATCATTGAGTTCCACAACATTGCCCCCAAATGCATATGTGCATGTATATATATGAAACCTTTTTCATGAATTGGAAATTTTCCATCGCTGAATTTTCACATGACTAATGGCATATTGTTTTCTGATGTACAAAGATGGATATGGTGCAAGCAATGCCACTGCATAAATAGGTGAGCCAGACATGATTCATTAATAAACTAACTCTTGCATTTTTCTTTTTGCATGTGATGGGTTGCTGTTGGTTTTATCATGGGATTTGCTGCTTGAACTGGCAAATAGCAAGAGCTGTTATAGCTTCAGACGGCTCTGTAATTGATTGAGATCCAGGGCCTGTCGTTTCTGGATGGCAGCAGACATGAGCTGTGTGCAGGATAAAGCAAGGGCTGCTGGCTTTGACCCGAGGCCCTGGTAAATTGCAGCTCACCTATAAAAATTTCCATGGATGATTAATACAGGAATCATGTCAGCTTATTAGCGCTCAATTCAGCAGCCAGTGGAGGGGTGTGAGCTTGCATGTTAAGAGCTACCCAAAATAGGACAGCCCAGAATAGCTGGGAAGTCTGGGGCAACAGTGGCTTGTGTATGACTTACGCATACACACACACACACAACATGTAGAACCAATCAGAATCTGGTCCACCCTATCCTACCATTTCACTGAGCAGTGAAATGCTTGAATGAAGATGGATAGGATTTCCTGGAATGTAATCCAAAAGAGGCTGCTGGTCATTGCTGGACCCCATCTTGCTTTCTGTGTATGCTGTCACTTACTCAGCCAGCCAGCTAGTGGTCGACCTAAATGTGATGGGCTTTACGTGCCCTTGATTCCCCTACAAAGGGAAATTACCAGGGATGCTGAATATGAGCCAGGCATTCGTGGTCATGTCTTGCAAATGTCCAAAGTCAAGGTCTCGGTCACTTTAGCCTCCTGTCTGTCCCTTCCCCAACTCAACTGATCAATGTCATAGAGCACAGCCCAATCAAAGTGAAATACTCAGGACACGCCTCCTAATAACATATTTGCAGCCATAAATGTAAAGATTAACGATAACAAATGACCAAGCCAGCCTTATGTATGCCCTGGCACTCTCTCAATGCATGAAATTTCAGGCTAGCCGCTGCTTGTCTTCAGGTTCATTACCTCCACATGGAAGCATGGGGGGGTTTCAATCATACCACCCCAAAATATAACCCCCATCTAGGACCTAAACAGACCCACTCACACAGACAAATACACACACACACGCACGCAGGCTAACACACCTCCTTCTCTCATAATGAAAACATAGGTTAGGCACACATTAATCAATGCAGACACCAAGTTCTATGAAATCTAAATGGGGTAAACATCCCCTGAGCATTCATTACAATTTTGTGTCAGGCTACAGGAATGAAATAAAAAATAGAAGAAAAAATACATTAGTATATTGATCCTAATACTGTTTTTTATCAGCCCTATAACAAATGGGTTGGTGGCAAAACCTTGTGATCTCCTGCATTATAAAAATACTCATGACTGTAGACTTACCCTTACAAGAACATATAGAAGTGAGATAGGTCATTTAGTTTAGGTCCACAAATGCAAATCGTGACAAAGTGTAGATATAATTTGAGTGTAGGTTACAACCGGCTCGTAAATATTGACACAATAAAGCGTAATACGTGTTGAAATGGAACCTTGTAAAGAAAAGGGGTTGTGACCCTGATTGTAAAGGGAAAATAAGACGACAAAAGGGCAGATTCCTCCTCATAATAAACGTCACAGCACAGCTCCTTTACGTTTTAGAATAATCACCCCCTTTTAAACATTCGGATATGTTGTTTTGGGGTTTTAAATCTAAAAAGATTGGTGGCTACAACAGTCATAACTGTCCACTTCTTCACCATTTACTTTATATAAAAGCTTAGCATTTTACATCTTTCACCCCTGTAAATATTTCCCCTTCTCTTGACTGTTGCTACAGCATGATGTGTAGATATTAGAAATGCAGGACCTGGGGGTGGGGGATTGATAGGCAGAGGCTCTCAATACTGTTGCCCTACAACTGAAGAGCTCTTACTCAAATGAGAGGGCTGGTCTGGATGGTTTCCACAGGCCTCTGTGGACCACAGCAGGCCAGAAGCTGGATAAGAGCATGCTCTGATGTGGCCACACACTCAGAGGGTTGTGAACATCTGGGGTCTGAAACAATCCTGAGTCATCTTGTCTTAAAGGAGAAACTGTGGCTGATTTAAAAGCATTGTGTGTGTGTGTGTGTGTGTGTGTGTGTGTGTGTGTGTGTGTGTGTGTGTGTGTGTGTGTGTGTGTGTGTGTGTGTGTGTGTGCGTGCGTGCGTGTGTGTGTGTGTGTGCGTGTGTGTGTCTCAGGCCATTTCTGTTGTCTTGTGCAGCGTGTAGACACAGGTAAAGGATTAACATTATACTTATACACATGCAGCAGGCATGTGAAACAGATCGAGACATAGCCTCGAATTGAATGCAAATCTCATATTTTCACACACACAACACAGCTAATTCTGCTCGATACTGTCAGAAATATGGTCACATCACAGAGAAGAGATTCAGACCAATAAATAAACATCAGTCATGACACAGATTACGCACTTATCATCGCTGCCTGCAGCCATCAGGAGCCTACGTGAGAGATGGTACCAGTTGCCCTTTACTGTGGTGCAAATTACATGCAGAAGTGGCATGTCAGACATGTGTGACTGTTGGCCTATGAATACATAGGCAGTAATCAACATTGTTTAAAATGCTCATTTGCATATGCATGCATCATTAATTCTATGCAAATGAGGCAGTGGGGACTGCACTAGCGTGACTCTCCTTGTAACCCAATAGTATAGCTGTCAGAGGAAGGTTACAAAGAGAGGCAAAGTCATTAGTTTGTAACAGTCCTTCCATATAGATTCGGTCCTCCTCTTGATGATTAATGAATAAGATGTGGAAAAGTAACTTTTCAGTATGCTCTGTTATGTGCTTCTCTATGTCATAATGGCGCATATGCATTGATACACATAACAAGGTGCCTGCTGAGATTTAACATTAAGAGGCTGTTGTTAGAAATTTCTGCCATCAATACATATTATACATTATGGAGGAGCATGAGTTTATCCCTCAGTCCATGGTCATGTTCCTTTTTTTTTTTCAATTATGCATGCCCTACACTACTAAGGAAGCATAATTTATAAGCGATTATTTATTTTCCTTGCGTGATCCAGAGTGAACACCGTGGGTCAACCTGTTTTGCATTAGACTTCAGATTTCCATACAACACGCCATGGTAGACATACTGTAGTGTCTTGCAATATTTTAGTTTCATATCTTTGTAGCCACAACCATGAAAGGCGTAAAAGCATTCACAATTGACTGAAATGCCATGGAGACATTGACATACTTTATAGGAGATACTCAAATAAGTAAGTGCGTCCTATATGCTCCACATAAGGTTCAAATGGAGGCTAAAATGTTCTCATACTTAGTGAAACAATATAACAATGATACTCTCCATGAACTTCATATGTATAATGCAGGAGAGATGTTTTAATAACAAAAAATACAACATCAATAATGTATTGTGAGAATGGCCTCACTCAAACTGCTCTCACACCTACTACTCCACTTACTCCACTGTCTCCTTTCTGCTCTGTAATGAATCAGTCTGGCATTAGGAGGAGTGGTGGTGGTGGGCATGGGGTGTGTGTGTGGGGGGGGCGGTTTGGGATGTTCCTCAGCAAATATAGATGAGAATGACACCTTCTGGAGTTTGAGAAGTTGAAGAGGCTTCTAATAATGCCGCTCCCCTCCCTTTCCATTCACCATGTATCCCTTAGCTGATGCGACGCTTCCGGAGGGGCCCTAAGAAGACACATGATGACAGCCATGCTCAGAGGAAGATGGTAACAAGATGTGATGCATAACACATGAGAGAGGCTGGGGTGTCATTACAGAGGGATGAGCAGGCTTCATCAAGCACATCACAAATACATTTTAGATGACACCTCCACTTGTGATGCGCTTACTTCAGAGAAAATAACATTTATTACCCTGTTATGTTTATTGGAAATATGCAGATGTATTAGACAGCTGCATAGGGCCCGGGGTGTAGATGAATTACTGAATTCCCATTTGTTTTACATAAACTTTTACTTTAAAATACTTTTTCTTTGTTTCTTTTTTTTTTTTTTTTTTACCACAGAATATGGGATATTAGTATTCTGATGCTGATAGACTGTCCCTTTTCACTGCTGTGCTCAGAATAAATTTGATATGCCTGAGTGCCTGCAGTAGACTTTGTTTTGCTTCCAAAAAGCGGTTGTTATAGACTCAATAAACATCCAAGCCTCACATTCCATTGAGAGAGCATCCCAAAAACTGTCATGATTGCTTTGGAAGAGAGCCTATGAAAAGTTATGCAAATTAGCCATTTAGCAGGATGCTCCTCCCAGAGACATAAGGTTGTGGCCAAAACACTAAATCCTTGCAAAGGCAATGTGAATCATATGTTTACAATTTTTTTTTTTTTTTTTTCAAGCTGGGTAGTTTTCTTTCTTTAATTCCTAGCACACTCCAATTAAAAGTTTTTCCATGGCTTTTCCAGGAAGGCAATATAAGCATTGGCAATTAGTTATATCAACATCAAGGAGAAATATTGGCCAACATTTACTTAGTAAAGCATCTACTGCATTATATTTATTTAATTTTTAGTCAGCCTTTTAAGCAACATGTGTTTGCTCTACTAAATGTAAAGAATTGTCTTTATTAAACACACTTACTACTTTAAGATCCCATAGACCTGTTTATCTAAATTTTTTTAACATTGCTCTGGATGAGCCTATTTTTATATTTCCTGTATTCCAGCTCCAGTATTCCCATGCTGAAATCTTCAGGGCTTCCCAGTAGTCTGCAGGGGTGATGCAGGGAAACAAAAATCTGCTGAGCTATTAAAAGTTCTTATAAAGAAGGGGGATGAGGGGGGAAGGGGGTAATACTGGTTTCCCCTGCTCGCCTGTTAGCTAATAAAAATGCTTACATACAATGAGAGAAATACACCAGAGCAGTCAATATTTTATGTAACAGCTCAGGGTGGGCCTGCAGTAGTGAAGGGAGAGAAGCTAGAGAGGAGATGAAAAATAGATCACATTAATCCAGTGGAGTGATTTACAACAATTATGTCATCCATCTGATAGACAGACAGAGAGAAAAAGAGAGAGAGAAAGATCTGGGATTTCACATCTGTTTATGTGGTCATGAGTAAGAAACCAAGACCTGCCACCCAGATCCTCAGGGAAGCCCCCCCCCCCAAAAAAAAATTTGAAAAAATGAGGAGGAGGAGGGGTCTCGTTCTAGTAAGAGGGAGATAGACTGAGAAAGTGCCACCTAATGTAAATTCAGCAAACCCTGCTTCAAGCCTCTGCCCAGGCCCCCTTCCCATGTCGCAGTGCTGAGGGTTCGTGGTGCGCTACCACACGCCGCACCATGTCGCCATCCACATTCTCCTTCTCTGCTCAATGTTCCATGACAACAAGGTGAGACGGACAGCAGAGGTTAGGCTGAACAGCTGCTTCCTGGGTTGGAAATTCCAGGCATTGAGGGCCATCTGTCTATATGTTCACTGATGTATATGGGAGCCATCTATCAGGCTGCTAGCCCTGCAGCTGCTGGGGCCGTCACAGCCCAGTCTGCCACCCGCCTGCCTGCCTGCCTGCTTGCCTGGCTGGCTGGTTTCTCCCAGCCTCAACCCCAATACAATGAGAGCTCCTTCTTCACTTTGTGTCACACAGAATGGGCTGATTTGATTAAGTCCTGGGCTCTCATTATGTTAGGTAGGGGTGTAGAATTTCAATGATAATCCATAATGCATGACCGGGGGTTTTGTTGCCATGGTGACATAAATTCAAGGTTACCAGCTCAGACGCATAATTGGGTGCGCATTGAGCGCTGAAGAGGTGCTGTTAAAATTCCCCTCATGAAAGTGGAGCATCAATCATGCTGTCGCAGATTGCAAAGTACTCATAATCAGATGAAATGCTTGGCAGAAAGAAAACGTCACAACAGGACAGGGCTTCCTACTCTTTGAAAACTAATCTAACATTTGAGAATGGACTCTGAGACAGCTTAATATATTTTTATTTTTTGTTTTCTTTCAGGCTTTTCCCCCCTCACTCCTTAGAACCTCCTCTTAGGCTTTTTCAGGCTTTTTTTTTTTGTACAGTAAGTTGGTCTCAGTTCATTTGGCCCTTATCTTGCTCTCCCAGGCAGGAATATACCCCCAGTCTGTACAGCTCCCCCCAAATGATGGAAATCAATTCTCACAAGAGATCAGGACCTCTTTGACAAGCAGAGCCTCCAGCTTGAGGCTCATCAGACCCATTTGAACGGCAGACAAAAGCAAAAGATTTCTGCCCCTTGTGCCTTCTCCTGAAATCCCATTGAAAATCTGCTCATGCCTTCTCCAATCTGCACCACAGTTCTTTTATTGATGCTCTTTTTTTTTTTTTTTTTTTTTTTTTTTGGGGAGGGGGATCGACAAGGGGATGTGCTCGCTTGGAGGCGTGTGCAGGACGGGAATGGTGTCACTCCCCTGGATAAAACCTTCTCTTTTTTCTTCTCCTCCTCCCCTTTTACTTCTACTTCTGGCATCACTAACAAGAAAAAATCGAAGAAGTGATGATTAGCTTGAAGCTACTTGTTAGTTGGGGAAAGTTTTTTTTTTTTTTTTTAAACCAGAGCAAAGATTGTCAGGAATAGAACTAAAAGCATGAATTTTTGTAGGTCAGGTTGTTGTAGAATTCAGTGTGTACTAACGGTGGCTGTCTACCATGTCTGTCTGTAAGCTGGCCCGTTGTACTATTTCAATCATATGAGCTCAAACCTGAAATATCGCCCGTCCATCAATACAGCACCACTGTAATTCTCCTATGGTTAATAACCATAAATCAAATGAGATTCATAAACCATTAAGATGGTGCTTATTATCTCTTACACTAGGTAGTTCAGATATTCATAGCCTGGAGGTATGTGCCTTCAAACCAATAATCTGCTCCATCTATGCAATATTTCCCTCTTTTTATCACATGAATTATGCTTTGTGTCATAATTTACTAGAACATTTCTCATCACAAGAGTCATACGCTGTACTGAATTCATTTTCACTGCTTGTACACTATACCACCAGGCACCACCTCAACCCAATTCCAGAGTCACTGCCTTCAGTGACAGGCAGAGTTACAAGGTCAGACATCAGTTACAGAAAGCGGTTCACAGAATGCGGCAGGAATCGTTGTTTTGGAGCAGGGAAGTGCAGAGCCTATCTTTAGGACAGGTACATGAAAAATTGATGCAGTTTACTTTAACTCAAGTGAAAGTCTACTCTTTTTAAAAGGAGGCAACAAACACATAAAGGAGTTTCAGCAGTGCTCAAGCATCAAATTAAGGCCCTACAAGAAGACATCTGTGTATGCCAGTCATGGCTCACCTTCAAAGGCCCCTGTGTACAACTATAGACGCCATTTTGTTTCAGACTACAAAGGAAAACAGGTTATTAAGAGGAAGGCTCTAAAAAATGGAAAGACAGACTTTCCTTTTCAAGTACAATTTTCCCCTGCTACTGTATTTGCCACCTATCATTCTGATGAGCGCGCTGCTTTAAAGCGACTCGGCGGGGTTCCTGCTGAAGATCTGAATCAAGTTTTTAATGAGCCCCGTCATTCTCGCGCTGCTGTCACAGGTGCGAATCTGCTGATGCCGAAGCTCTGTGCGCCTTAACACGGGCCTTTCCCAGTCAATTAATGAGTATAAGGTATTCACACAAACCAGCGCACCACAGCCATGCACTGTGTAGCTTTGTTTTCCCACTGTCACTCTCTTCTGTCTTGAAATCGGTGGTTTTGGGATGACGACACTGAGGCCTCTCACCCAAGGAAATGCACTCAGTGTTTTCATCAGGTAGTTACAACTTTCATTTCTTCTCTAGTCACTGCCATGAACTTAGAGGCTGAATTCACTTGATTTCCAGCTGTTCAATGGCCCTTGCTTCACATCCCCCTAATGATTCTTGCATGAATCCCTTATGAGCGCATCATAACTTTAAATTTAATCTTTTACATTAAGTTGTTTGTCTTTGGGATTCGGGGATTTTTTGGGCAGTCCAGGGATCCCTCCATTGTGTATGTGCGTGTGTGTGTGTGAATATGTGTATCTATGAGCAAGACAGAGAGAGAGAGGGTGTGTGAGAGAGGAAGGAAGCCTGTAATTCCCTGTCCTCCGCATGAACCCTTCATACTGTCCCATATGTTATATTCACCCATTTCACTAGTCAAACTGCTGATGTGTGGCTTGTATGCAGAGCAAACATGTGTTCAAAATGTGTGTCAGTATTGCTACGCAGTGACCTGACCCCAACATGTATTTATGTGCATGTGCAGTACCATGTTTTATTCTGAATATAAGCAATATGTAACTAGACTGACACTGCTTAGAGGACTCAAGATTACCCACGCAGAAACAAGTAAACCAATAGAAGTGCAGTTGTAGAATTAGAGGCAAAGGAGGAAGGAAGCAGAAAGGGAGAAGAGGGGGACGAGGGGAGGGCAAGAGAGAGAACAGAAGGAATGTATTGGTCAAGCACACAGTGTCAACAAAGCGGTGTAAAGACTTGTCACTCTTGGTCACTGCGCTCACTGCTCGGCGACTGAAGAGGAATGCGCTGGTCATTCACACCCCAGAATAGGCAGTGCTCCTTTGCCCCTTCCTCCCTGTGCACCACCATTGTATCAGCAAGAACATTGTTTGGGAGATTTCTTTGTCCCTTTAGATTTTTGGAGGTCCCTTTTCAGGACATCCACCGAGACCCCCTGTGCAGTCAGGCCATTGCTGCTCCCCAAACAGCTGTCTGGGATCAAGCTGAAGTCACTCTAAGCTGGCTCCCATTTGAGCGAATGCATTACAGATGTTTATCCTTCAGAATTAGACTGCTGGCGAGCTAGCTGTAGGGAGGATGATAATGCAGACTTCTATCTGGCTGACTTGGTGTGGTTATGTATTTCTGTATTGGGGTCTTACACCAAGCTGACCCCTGGTAAAGATTTCTCTGTTCAGCCCATTTCCAATGTGATTGAATTCAGTCCCAGCTTAGGGGCCATAATAAGCCCTTTCCAATGCTCCACCAAGCAGATCTCCAATGCACAAACTGTGGCCTCCCCCATTGTAATGTTTACAAGGTCAAGGTTGCAGGGTCAGTGTTTCTGGCTTAGTTAAATTGGCATGCTCTTTTTTTGGTAATGGATTACTGACTTGGTGATGGCTTGATGCTTAGTGTCACTTTTATCAAGGGCAGGAGAATAATATGGGGACAAGCTGAGGATTTAAGGCCAAACGCAGACAATTGGAGCATCTCAATAGATATCGAACACACAGTGGTTGGGATTTGCATAACCTGGTCGGAGGCAGATAGGATATAAAAACACTCTCTTGGACCTGACAGTCTAAAGGATCATTTGAGTGATTTATGCAGGAAATTGTATTTGCGAAGCAAGGGAGATAATTTAATAAAGCAAGGCCTGGCCTAGTCCTCAAGAACAGGGGGCTCTTTGCTGAAAAATGATACAGCCTCCTGTCTGAGGGGATGGCAGATAACGAAGGCCAATATTTACTGTGGATTTGTGCTCCTTCTATTTCCTGTCTTAGTCTTACTATTATCTTGCCTAGTTTCCTGAAATGAGCAAACATATTATATGCATACATATAAATGTTTAATATATGCAAATGTAACCTGTTTCATTTCCTTTATGCAAATGTTGTATCATTATTATTAACAAAACTGACGAGAATATCAGTGAATCACAAGGCGGCTTTAACTACAGTGGTGAATAATCACACTATTACAGAGAGGAAAGAAAGCACGAAGAATCCAGATAAGTTCATGTATTTCAGGCTCATAACATCAATCCTTAACAGATAATTAGGTCTTTTATTCAAAACGTTTCTTTTCAGAACAGCGTGGCAAGAGATGTGTCTTCCAAACACATTCTGGTTAAAAGACAACAGTCACATCACGGAAGACGAGTAGAAGCGTGTGAGGGATGCTGACCTCTGTTCACATTGCAGCATGAACCTGGATGAAATGGATGGTGCCTGAGCTGGAGTGTTGAGTGCTTTGAGACCTTGTCTTTATTGCATGTAAACAAGTGTGAAGAGCCATATAAATATATCTCCTCAGTCCAATAACTGATATATTTTCACTAAGTACACTGCTTCACCTCATTAGTGTGCAGCTGAGCTGTAGCTTTGCCCTTGCATCAACCCACCACATGCGTCTTTGCATGCAGGCGTACATACAAGGCCCTTCCTGATATTGTAAGTATGGAGACGGAGTTGGTCCCAGTTAATGTTGCATGTCAGTAGAGTAAGGGTCTCTCTTTCTCTCCTTCTGCAGTAGGTCTGTTAATGTTTAGAGTCAGGAGGCCCAGGGGACTCTAAATCCCTCGGACACAAAGAGCCTCTGTGTGCTGGCGAGGTCACATCTGCCCAATGACTCTGTGTGCATATAGGGAGCACTCTATAGGCCATCAGAGGGGCCTGCTGCAACTGCCCCACTTCCATAATACTACACTGTGTGCACTACGCTGGCCAGCGGGCTTGATAGAGCTTGACATTTCACCACACGCACATTAAACTTGCTGTCACGTCACCCCATTTTCCACAGGATGCTAGGAGAAATGTAACATCATAAAACGCCCAGCTTCTGAAGTACATAAGCGTAATGAAGCACTGGGATAAAAACTGGGATAAAATTAGTGTTTTGACCATAATGTTGCACTGATACCGCTGACAATAAAGGATTCCACCATTACTATGTCATTGCTGGCATTAAAGAGTGTCTGCAGACGATTATCTTAATGAAAAGAATTTCATTTCAACCCACTTTATTGGTCTTATCACTTCCTGAAAGGCACTCTGCCTATTTAAATCTGACATACAGCATGATGGCGAGGAGAATGGTGCACATTCGGTTTGACATTATGCCTTTCAATAACAGATGTTTACTCGGTGGTGCACATTTCAGAGTCCTCTCTTTAATGATGGTTCATAAAGGTGAAATGAAAGCTGCAGTAATGCTTGATTCAATGTCGGTTTTTATTAAGATAAAAAAAAGGACACACGTTGGAAGGCCTCGTTCTTGTTTATCAGGTCTCCTCACCCAGCACAGGAATATGAACACACCTTTTGAAGTGATTAGCATTGCTATTGACATGGTAAACAGTGATTAAAAATATATGCCTCTAAATGGGCCCCAGCCTCGCCAATCAGATAGTGAGCAGGCTAGTCAGTGGTGCAATAAATCATTAGGTCTGGCCAGTGGAAACCAGGGCTATCCACTGAATCTGGGGTTGACTCGATATGGAGATATCAATGAAAGCCTTTGTTTTGTCCACCACAGCAAATTAGACACGCCAGTGTGCCCGGTTAATGTACACACTGCAATCATCCCTGACCTATACAGGCTGAATTTAGCACTTGGGATTTCTCATAAAGCAGAAGTTTCATTCCAGTTGGCTACACAGAGTGAATGCGGCCTAGATGATAGGATAGCTAGAGAGGCCATCCGCTGGAATGAAAATAATCTGTTAAATGAGACAGCAGTGTTGTCATACAGCTAATGAAACGACACAGTCAAGAGTTCAGTGCATTTAGAGTGAACTAGCCTTTATTTAACCAGCTGTAAACATTGCTCAGAAATATACAAAAGAAAAACTTCCAGTCTGGTTGACCTTTGACCTTGTTTATATTGCTCAGGATAAAACTCTGGATGGCCAGTGGCCAGTAAAATGCACTCTGCGTGCACCGTGCACACTGAGAGCAGTGGCACTCTGGGGACAGAGAGGACCTTTTAGGAGGTGACAATGACAGGGGAGGTTGGATGGGGTCAGGTTGGTTTGATACCATGCTATTGAGGCCTTAATTGCTCATAGAGAGGCTATAGGGGCCTTCTGTGCATCTACTGTGAAAGGACTAAGCCAGGGAAGGTAATTTATGACTGGCAGGGTGAGGTTTCAGGGGGAGCGTCCCCTTAAAAGCGAGGTATGCATGCTTGGCCCCTCTCCTGAGCTCAAGTGGCTCAATAGATGGCAATTGAGCTACTTGGGAGGTGGACCTACAGTCTCTTTCTCTTCCCCACTCTCTCATTCTTTCTGTCTTTCTCTAACTCTCTCTCTAACTCTGCTCGGCTGCTCCCTCCCATGTCCTAGATCAGCTCATCTGGGTGTGCTGCGGCAGGATATCAATCTTAATGAAGCTGCCAGGCCAGTGTCGTATCAACTTTAGACTACAGGCCTTGATAAGCATACCAATTCTCTGTAACAATACCCAGGGTAATAACCAGGACAATAAGGTCTCACAAAGGATGGAGTGTGGAGACATCTGAATTTTATTGTGTGCCGTGTGTGTATATGTGTTTGTGTGTGTGAAAGAGAGAGAAAGGGAGCGAGAGAGAGAGAGTGTGCACATAAATTGTCTGTCAGTGTATTTGTGTGTGTGCAGGAAATGCATGTGTTTAAAGTGAACATGGTGGATGTACATAATATAAAGTGTGAAGAGTTTGGACTTTTTCATATCACATGTCTTCATGTCACAGATGTCAGTATCGCATTAAAGGGAGACCACATACGAAGAGCAGAGTCATACCGTAGCACTACAGCTCTGGAGAGTTGTTGCCGACCTCATTCAAATATTGAAGCAAGCGAAGCTCTTATTGCATAAGCTACAGGTCTCTCTGAGAATATCCTCCTGTGCAGTAGAGCTACAGTATTAGGTTACCCTCATCATTCAGCTTCCCAGTCATGTCTCTGAGATGAGTCAAATGTTGTTGTGTTTACAGTATGGTTTTATCTCCACAGCCAGATAGGTCTGGAGTGGGGATCGTGGGCGCCTGCCTGCTGGCTGCTTCTGGTTTGGAGGGCGTTGGAGGACAATGTGTGGCTGTGTGACCGTATGTCTGTTTGTATCTGGGGGGTTTGGTCACATGAGGGCAAGATGAATGCCTGTGGTCTCTAATTTATTGTGGTGGGTTTATGTGGCTGTGACTTTTGCACACATTAGCAACATTGCTCTGCTTTCATCTACAGGGTCTCTTTTGGATTAAAATAAGGAGAAGAAAAAAAAAGGATGCTAACCACAACCTTATTTAAGAGGGATGGAGGGAGGAGGGGGATTTCCATTCTGACTTCCTCACAAGGGCAGGCAGACATGTGGTTGGACGTTTGATGTCAGTCTCAAAGAATTTGTTTGCACAAATGGCTCAGATGCTGACTGTATTGATGCAACTCTGCCTTGCTGAGTTATCTTGCATCCTCTTCTTGGTATCATCAAATCATAAGAAACATTGCTGGAATTCTGCAAAACATAGGTGCTAATCTGCTCATGTTGATGATTTCAATATCCATTTGCATTATAAATAAGCCGTAGTACATGCAAGGTGAACACGAAGACACTCTTCTTGGGTCATTTTGGATAGATTAAAAAGATAAATCCAACAGAGAGCCAACTGAGGGGGGTCAAACAGGAGCTTTAAGAGAGCAAGAAATGTGATGATGCCTCTTGATTCATCCTCTAGATAAGAGCTATAGAACCGGCAGAAATGCCTCCAATGGCGCTTGGCTGTCACAGGTGGAGTTTTGAATGGCAGGTTCATTCTTTCATGTGAAGGCTTTTCTGTTAGAGCTAAAAAGAGCTAATTAAAAGGGACTATGGACCTGGCTGCAGGGTGTTTCTCATTATAGTCACATACTGTTGTGTGTGTTATAGGGCCTAACCTGAATTTTTACAGGTTAAGCATGTGCTGGTAGCAGATCACTACTACAACCTCTGAGGCTCACGGTTCCTCTTCCTCATCTGTTTAACACTGACAAAGAAACAATAAACACATCCATTCGATACAGATATGAAAACAATGCACACATTTATATGATCAATGGGAAGATGAGTAACATGGGGAGAGCATTTTATTCCGCGCGTCCTGTGTCTGTGAGGTCAGTTAATGCAGTCGACAGTGTGGACAGTTTGGCTCAGCTGGACATATGAGATATTTATAGATCCAGCTTCCCTGTGGATTGATTGTCTGGTGGGTTGTTCTTTATTGATCCAAGATTCAGGAAAAAAAACGCACCCCAGGTCAGACAGCCACGCACACCTTGAGAATGTGGACTCTGGAAATATTGTACACAGGTAGTACAGGCGGCAGAGAGTTAAAAAGCAGCAGCATGTGGGCACAGTATATTTGATTTAGATTCAGTATGTGATGCTCCAGGGCTGGAGGGCTGACATTCAAATTAGGGTTTGGTTGTAGAGATTTAAAACTACATAAATTACAGCCTACTGAGCAGCTGAATGACCTGCACATGGGTCTCTTGTTTCTTTCTTTTGTTCTAACAGTGTCTGGGGGCCCATGTTCCGCCGTGGGTGTAAGGTGGCGCCCATGTTGCGTTTTAATTTCTCTTGTTTTTAGGCAGCAGACCCCATCACTGTCAATGGCCCAAATAATAACGTTTTATTGGTGCACACGGTGCAGCTTGCTGATGCTACTTGGCCATTAAGATGAGGTACAGACAGAGACAGAGAAAGAGAAAGAGAGGCCTCAGTGCCCCCGCTGCTATAATTTAGGGCACTCTTATCCATGCCATCAGCTCAGATTGTAATTCAAGAAGCAACAGTGTGGAGGGCCCAGTCCTTTTTTATGCACAGCCATTACTGGGGTGGTGAGATACAGTAGTGGCTTTTAGCACAGGAGAGGCCAGACATAGATGGGTCGTCCAAGTGTTTTACAATTGAATGTGCTAAACCGCTGCCACCATGCAGCCACACAGGCAGGGATGGGACCTGATTCAGGTCTTTCTCTCCCCCTCCTGCTGTCCTCTGCTCTGGGCCTCAGTGATGGGCAGAGAGGACCGGGGCTGTTATCCCCTCTGGTAATTACCACCATTAAAGCTAATCCTGGTCCAATTCAGGCTGCTTTTGTTTTGAGCTTTATCTCTTCAGTGCTGGAGAGTTTCTCCTTTCAGAGCAGCACACAAAGACACAGTTTTTAGAGTTGGTAATTATCTGTTATATACTCTCTGCTGGGAATAGGATAAAAAAAATACTTGAGATGGACAGGAGCATATCTGCTCTCTCTCTTTCTTTCTTGCGCACCGCCTCTCTCTACCTCCATCAACTCTCACAATCTCTCACCTCTTTCTCTTTGGCCCTTTTTTTTTTATTCAGAATGACAAAAAAGATAATTGTTAAATTCTGTGCTGGATGTTATTGAGAGATTAACAAGCTTGAGCGTGAATTTATCAATCTCTGTGACAATACTGCGATAAATGTAATTATATTTAGTACTTATTAGCATGATGGTAATGCTGGCCCCTAATTTTCCGCTGTAATTGCGGCTCTATTTTTACGAGGTGTTAACTGCTATTAATCACATTGATGATTCAGTAAATGTAGCGCAAAGATTTCCAATCAATTACATTTCCTCTGACCTCTCTCAGCAGATCTGTCTCTTATCAAAGGAAATAAAAGTTCATTGTTACATAAAAAAGGACAGACAGAAAGACAGAGCTCTTTCCACGCAGAACCTGTTTTAATGGATTTTTTTTTTTTCATCCTTTTCCTCCAAATCAAACCGGTGTCATAATTTTCAATTTGCCAGTTTTCACTGCCACCGTTTTTTCCCCCTTTTTTTATTTTATGAGCTGGCAAATTGTCAACTGTCAAAGTTAAAGTGACACCCTGCAGCTAGAAATAGACCAGCCCTCCGATAAGAATTATATCTGACTGATAAATATGCTGCGTGTGTGTGATGGAAGGGCTGTTACACTAATCATTGTGAGTATTGTGATACCATGCCCTGTGCGCTGTGTTAATCTTGGTAACAGTATTTTACCCATCATACTAGTGCCCATCATCACACACACACACACACACAGGCACATGCATTCTCAGTCGTCTTCCACCCCCATATGAGAGGAATGGCTGTCTGTGCACATCTTTAATAAGCACCATCTGACTAGTAGAGTCAACAGCAGAGTTGGTGTGATAGGCAGCATGAATCCAAATGCCCTTGTTATATCCAGCAGCACACTGCACCAGCTTTCCTCCAGCATGTCATCACTTTGCTTCAGTTGCCCACTCACAGCTCGTCCTCACTCCAGATGGCACATCACTTCCTGGTCCTGGGCCTGCTGTGCTGGGACCCCTCTCTGATTGGTCAGCACACCTGCTCCCCCACTGCCTGTGAGATGATTGACAGGTGCCTTCCCCAAACAGAGGCCCGGCTGCCGCTGACATTCTGTCGTTGAGTGACAGCCCCCACGGTGTTGGGCTCCCCGCTGACGATTCTGGGCATGACATCATTAGTTTTTCTCTATCAAACAGCTGTTCTTGATTCCTGGTGTTCATAAAATCAGGCGTCTGATTCTAGACTGAGTGTAAATAACATTAATTAGGCTTTGCATGAGTTGCACAAATCAGAACTGGCTGAATGTGTTGCATGTTTGTTGAAGTGGTAAATCAAGGCATGCTTTCAGTACATAACCTTATTAATTTGAAACAAATTACAAGGATGAGGTAACTAACAAATGTATTTTTCTATCATACTGCTAAAAAAACAAAAAACAAAAACAATTTCACTTGTGTGACAGGAAACATGAGACTCTATACAGCACTGTAGTCAAGACCTCTTGGCTAAATTACCAAATATATAAATAAATAATGTATTTTGCATGGGGCGGTTTGAATATTTTACCCTCTTATATTTTACATGCACAAGAAGTTCTTAAAGTGGTCAGAAAAATTATATTTTAAAGGAAACTCCACAGACTTTCTTATGCAATTTATTCCAATAGAAACATCCCAAAGTACACCCTAAAAAAATACCATTCTGTTGAGTCAACAGTCTCAGCAGACTCGTTATTGCAGGGATGTTGTAATATGTTATATTGCATTACATTGCACAGAGGTTTCTGTTTTTCTGGTCACATACCTCAAAGCTTAATAATATCCATTTCTGACAGGTTGTTCTTCCCCCAGTAGAGAAGGAATGAGAGAATGCCACCTGTGCTGACGGCTTCGGTTGACGAAGCTGAGTGACAGGAAGAGGGCTGAATGGTCAGACCATCGGAGGCTGCGGCAGCATGGTCCTCGAGCCTTGGCCAGATGGTAGGCTTCAGGTGTGTGTGTGGCTCAGGGATCCCTGGAAAGGAGGGAAAGCATACATCAGTGTCTGTGTATCTCAGAGGAACAGTCAACACAGGTAGCTAATGGATACACTGCCTCAGACACCCGCGGGCATCCTCGGGCAATGCACTGGCACAGCGCCAGCAGGACTCAAGCCTGTCATCATTCAGGCATAAGGAGAGTGTTTAGTTTTTTATCTTATTTTTTATTTTGGATTTTTTTTCCCAGGCGTTGGGAGGAGGCAATGACCCGGTGGATGCTGTGTACATTGATGGAAGGATAAGAAATAAATAATAAATAAATGAATCTGGATTCCCCCCCCCCCAAGCCATCACCCATTTCACCTTGCACCAGCCCTGAAAACACAAATTATTCCAATTTGCAGGAACAGTGTGGAGCAGTGCAAGCTAACCGAGGCCGTTCCAGTGTTTCTAATTATTGAATTCATTCTGACAAGAGGCAACTTCTTTTCATGTTGTCACCTCATTCCTGTGACCACAAGGAATATGAATTGTTATGGTGTTGGTGTCTGTTTTTTTTCTTCTTCTTCTTCTTTTTTTTTTTTTGTCACTTCTCTAAATCTGATTATAAAGTATGTTTCTTATTCTGCCGAGATTAGCCATCTGGCTGTGGGATGCAGGGAGGGAATCTCTCTGCTTGTTAGTGACTGGCTTTCACAGCTCTCCCTCCGCTGAGCTCAAAGCTTGCTGAGTGACACTGCTGCCCACTCACACAGACAAAAATACCCCGCTAACTGGATGGCATATGTGAGACATTCACCACAGGGTACAGCTCCGTGTGTGCCTATGTGTGTGTACAACAGAAAGACAGACTGTGGGTGAATGAATAAGAGGGACAGCAGGAAAACAGGCAGAAAAGTGTCCTTTTTTTTCTCCCTCCTCTTTCCGCAGACTAATACCTTGTCAATTGGGGTGGTGGTGGGGGGTGGGAATTAACTTACATTTGGAGAAAACTTGGCTGATGGCTTTCCTAGATAAACTGAACCCCCGAGTGAAAGTCCAGGACATCTTTTCCTCAGAGGGCTACGTGGGAAAGTGTGAATATTTGTCCAAACATGGTGCTGAAAGCTGTGAGTAGTGAGCACATGTGGGAAAGGTGGGCTGAAATATGTTGGACAAATTGGACTTTGTCAGCTCTGCCTGCTAAGCTTTTCAGATGGTCTAATTGAACCTGACATGACTTTACTTCTGTGGCTTCCTCTTTGGCTCTGCCTCTATTTGTCTTCTCGCTCATGCTATAGTCATTAGCCGTGTTCGTCTCATTGTCCTGCTGTGCTGCTAAAACACACACCCGCTTAATAAAGCCTTCATTGTGAATGATACAGTAGCACCTCTATGATCAAAAATAAATTGTCTTTTTACTGGAGAGTGTGAGGCTCTGCTGGAAAGTGTGAAATCTCTGCAAATACTGTTGGAATTAACTAAGCCAATTTAATGCCACAATGAAGAATTTGTTTGGCTGTCATCATGTTTGGAGTTCTTGAGGTAGGGAGACATAGTTTTTGCAACTTTTTCTTGCCAATCAGAAATGAAAACACAGACTTCTTTTCTTTCTCTGGAGTGTACATAAAGAAACAGTTTTGCAGCCTCAGAACACACACACACACACGCACGCACACACACACACACACACACACACACGCACGCATGCACACATGCACACATGCACATGAAGCTGCCACATCTTGTATCAAAAGAAAGTGCATTACTTAGAGTAGGTAAATTACAATGTCAACAAAATGGGAAAACAGCATTTCAACAGGGGGCGCCACACTGTAAATCCAGATTTAAAATACAGTGCAACACAGTAAAGTGAGGACGTGCTCACAGGAGGCAGCTGGTTTATTCAAACAAACCCCCCCCCCACACACACACACACACACACACACTGACCCACACACACAAGGCATTCGGTGCCTGCTAAGAGTTAAAAACAAGTCACCTCTCTGACATTTACGCGGGGCTGCTGCTTCTTTTCAGATGCACTGTGGGATATGACAATACCCGCGGCAGGAGAGGCATTGAAAAGACTTCTGGGGAGACAGGAAGCCTCCACGAGCATGGTGCACCTGGACTACCTAAACAACCAGCACAAAAAGACCCACTTGATTGAGTGAATGTGGGAGGACAATGAGCACAATAAAATAAATGGAGTGGTGAAACAATGCCAAATGATGTCACCTGGCAGTCAACTGGACCCCTGCCACAGTGTTGCTTTGGCTGGCCTGTGCTGTCTGTAACAAGTCTCTTACTCGGCACCGTGGTTATGCTCCAATTTCCTCCGCTACAAAGTACCATGTTCCAAATCTTTTTTTTTTTTTTTTTTTTTTTCATCGGCTGAAAAGGCACAGTAGTCGTGAGTAGTGAGTGAGTAATTCTTGCTGTTTGGATGGCTTACCAATGCAATTTTTCAAAACACACTTCACAGATACTACTGCTGCCATCAAAGACCCCCAGAGGAACATTAGCATAGAGGAGTGTTTATACTTTGCATCGATAGTCCATTTACTCTGGCAAACATCAAAGAGCAGAATATCAGCTTTGTTGAATGCCATTTACTGTGGCACGAGATATTTTGATGAAACAAGCTGAATGTTATCTCTATGCCTCTTCTCTGCTGAGAGGGAAACTGTGGAGAAATTATAAGGGCTGGACGTTACAAAACAACATAATCAAATAAATAAAAAGGAAGTTGATCTTGACATCCTGATAAGGATTCACTTTTGCCTTGAGCTTTAAATATCCTCCTCTGTGCACTAAACAGATGCCACATAATGGAACTGACTAAAAATCATTCACAGCCAACATTGACTTACATATGCCAAAATCATACTAACATACTAATCCTCATGCAGCTGCTAATCACTGCAGCCACATTCTCAGCACTCTGTTGCTCTGCGTCCAGGTTGGCTGATTTGATGAGTATCAGATAGCCTGGACCTAAGCTTCCTGTGTTGCCTCTCCATTTGGTTCCCATTTAACCTGTCTCACAGCCAATAAAAGACCTAGTCAATTACAACAAACCGGGAACTTCATATGCAGGAAATAGGCCAATTACATTAAACCCGGAGAGCTTCTGCAAGCCAGCGATCTAGGGGTTAAATGGGGGGGGGGGGGGGGGAAAGGAAATATGTAAAGAGGCAGGGAGTCGAGCAGGAACTGCAGCAGTTTTGGGTTTCAATCTGCCAGTTAATCTTCAAACAGCAAGCTGGCAGTGTGCTGGTCACTGATAAAGGCCCTGGTCTGTCATCACACAGCCTCACCTCCAGTCACTCAGCCCTCCTGTCAGGACGTCATCTGGAATCTGGGAAACAGCTAAGGGCAAGGAGAGAAAGGCCACAGAGAGACAGCGGGTGGAGGGGAGGATCTGTGTTTGTGTGTATCTGCGTGCACGTCGCGCCTGCTCAGCTCCCTGTCTGCGCATGGTAGTGTTTGTGTCTACGTGAGCCTGCCTGTCTGTATATAAATGTGCTTTTTTTCTTTTTCTTTTTTTGCTCGCACATGTCTGTGGCGTGACCCCTGTCCAGACCCTCCCTCCCTCCCTTTCCCCTCGCCTTTCCCGACATGCACACGCTCAAACATATACATACCCACAGCTCAGGTCTGCGTCGTAAAATCAAACGCTGATTGTGTGATCATGGGTAATTGTGTGAGGAGAGGCCATAAAGTCGAAAAAGAGGGTGTATTAGTGTTTTGTGGCTGTGTTTTATGGGAAGGTGCGCTTTTACGTCTGGGGATGGCTGTGCTGAAAGGTGAGAAGGGGAGGTATCAAAGAGCTGACTTTGTTGTTTAAAGACAGTCCCCCTGAGGTAGACTGCTGCTGAAAGACAATGTTTACTGCCTGCTGATTGACACTGTAAAGGCACACAGACGGCACTGAAGAACTAATTGGATGTGGCAGAAAGAGTCACCCATCTTGATGTGTGTAGATTTTCATTATTAATTTTGACACAAGATAATTCAAGGTTCACACATCTGATTTAGAGAACTTAATTCACTCTGCAAACATTATTTAAAACATGAATTCCTGCAGTAACTCCGCTGACTGACACCTCCAAAGATGCTCGATTTCTCCTCAGTACTTGTTACAAAATGGCAAAAGGAGGCAGTTGGCACATAATTTCTCCAGCCATAGACTAATAGTACTGTTCTGTCAATTGTACTATTTGATGCATGTGGTCTTTATATATCAAGGATCAATAATTCTGTCACTGTTCATATTATTCTGCAAAATTTAATATCATACTCTAATTAAGAGCTGTTGCAGACAGACTGTGCAAGTAATAATACAAATTAATTACTTCTATTTCTCATGATCACACTAATAATTATGTTTTTTTTTTAATCTTCCTCCTTATAATCTTCTTTTCAGAAGCACCTGGATGGTGCTTTTATGTCAGTAGCTTGCTGCTTATACATGTAGCCTATTTGCATTCAGTTACGATTAGTTTCTTATCCTTGCTCTATGACCTCCAGCGTAAACATTAATTGTGTGGTACTTTTAGGAGTGCCGATCAGACATGGGCTCTTCAAAACATGGTGTAGCATGTTGAAATGATTTATACTCTCAAACCAAGGTTGCCCAGTGTGTGTTCTGTGTGTAATTTCTTGCTGCATGTATACAAGTGGACCATTTGCAGTGGGTGGGATAAAGGCTGATTTACTGTGTAAGGTCTTGAAGCGATGCCACGCTGCCACGGGGAGCATGACTGACCTAGAACTTTGGATATGGATGGTGTTTGTGTATTCACAATACAATGCATGTATACTTGTGAGTGCATTCACGTGTAGATTTATATGCTTGTTCTGCTGTAGCTTCAGTTGAAACAGTGTGTCACAAGTTATGTATCTGGTGATTCTGTGATACTCGCAGAAACGTTTACGATGCCTTTGGTTGCCATTTCCCCATATAAATACATATGGGTACAAAAATTCTATAGTCTTCATTGCCCTTCCAAAATAATAGACTGTGATAAGATCAAAGATTTCCCAGAAACCTTGTGTCTAGCTCCATGTCAAAGCACTGGCATAACAAGACAAACAAATCTCTTCATTTCACTGCCTGAACCACAGCCCCATGGTTCACACTGCGATTAGTTCACTGTATGGTCCTGCATTCAGACAATGTTCTGTTATGTCCTTTTTTTTTCTCCTTCCTCCCTAAGCTCCTAGATCATTTCCAGGCCCTGCATCCAATAATATTTGGTGGAGCATACATACACGCTGGCATAGAGAGGTGAGTCAGTCAGTCAGTCAATCTTTCATTAGGCCTGAGGTGAACAGGGTCACATGCCACTCGTTCATAGCTCAAGACGAGCAATGCATCTGCTCTGTGGTTGATGCTTGGAATGATAATGCTCCCTCCTTTTCCTCTTATTTCTGTCTTTCTTTCTATTCCCCCCTCTCTCTCTATCTATTCCCGTATTCTATCTGTCTGTCTCTCCCTCTATCTATCTCCTCCTCTCATCAGGAGACTACAGCCGAATAGGGCAGCGGCATTGTGTGGGAGGTGATTATATGTGATCTGCCGACTCAGACTTGACCTTTTCCATGTTATCCCTCAGATTGAAACCAACACTCATGCACTCGCCTCCTCCCATGCTTCCGCTCTGTTAATGTGACTTCTTTTTTTTTTTTTTGCTGTCACTTTAATGTTTCATACATATTTCGCAGAGAAGGGACTTAAAGTAATTGCCCTGCTCCAGTCGCATTCCATGACAATTTTGCGGTTTTCAGTGTGTGTGTGTATGTCTGTCTGTCTGTGTGTGTCTGTGACCACAGCAATTTTTTAGCAATTTAAGATTATAATTACAGGTGTGGCCATTATGAATGGACTGTTAAATTAATAAAATCTTGGCTTACGCAATAGCGAGCCAATTGGTTTGACCATAGAGGGACATCAGGAAAAGCGTCTATAAAGCAACTCAACTTTAATCAGTTAATAATATGCTGTTCAATTTTACATTGAGCAACACAGGCAACTGTTTTTAAGAACCTTAACAAATTGTTTTACCTTGGTTTTGTGTTAAACCAATAAAGCAGCACTTTAAACAACACAAGACAAGTCTGAGGACTGAGTAATTCTGAATTTGTGTTGTTAGCATAATTCAGACGGTTTGTTGAATCTTAACTGCACAGTGCATTGTTCTTTGTGCAGCTCCACCATCCAAAGCAAACGAGACCAACTTGTGTGCAATTTACTCTGTTGTCACGTAGAGATAGTGAACATACCTCTCTCTCTCTCTCTCCCTCCCTCCCTCTCTCTTTCTGCAAGCTTTGCTGTCGCAGCAGTTGCTGTCAGTTTGAGCGGTGCCTGCCCCCAAATATAATAGGGTTTTCTTGACTGCCTCCCCAGGGATTGACTGGCGGTGAAGAATTCACCATGGCTCATTTGGAGCAGTGCAGGGACGGGCTTCATAAAACTAGCTCCTCCATGTCTCCAGGCAGGTCTGTGGCATTCCAAAGAAGGTGTTAGTTTCACTGATAATACTTTCATGGAAAGACAGCACTTATGTTTACCACGTTGTCCAGTGTCTGTGGCTCTGTCTGTAGTGCATGGCATGAGGCTCATTAGCGCGTATATAAAGGTTACGTGAATGCCTTTTATTAGTGGGGAAACCTGTTAAAAGTGGTGATTGACAACATTCCTGTTGCCAATAGACCAGTTTTATTTGTTTAATTTTTTTCTTTTTTTTTTTCTTTGTGTCACATTTGATATCATAAACGTTAAACAGGATTAGATTAACGTGGAAAACCAGCATGGGGGTCGGTGATTATGTGACTGTAACGTAATATCTTTTAGTCTCTTCAAACTCAACCCCGAGTGGTTGCCGACAAAGGCAAGGAGCATCATAACATTGCGCCGGAACTGTGGCGAAAGGTGCCGTGTCCACCTAGGTGTCATGTTCCCACTTCCAATTAGAGTGGGGAACGATAAATAGCAGCGACTACTGCAGAGTCACTTGACCTGGGAACAAATTCAGATTGCAGCCTTTCGCACTGCAGACAAAAGCCAGATGTTAGTGGGGTTGACCTGTCCAGTGTGAAAGGGGCTGTAGATTGTACTTCATGTAAATGGTGTCTATGAGAAACACTTGAGGTCTCAAACATTGGTTAGATTTTTTTCAACTTACTTTACATCAGCAGTGTATATTATTATTGAATTTGCTATTTTAAATGTTAAGTTAAAAAAAAGGTATAACACATTTACTTTGTTTTATTCAGGAAATAGTTCTTTGGCCTTTCACATACCTAGTGTCTCACCTGGTGCGATATTCATCAACAGCCCACTTTCACAAATGCAAACCCACATGTTCAGGCACACAATGTGAACCACATACACACTGAAACACACACACACTCCTTTAACCACAGGCCAGTATCTGTGGTATGAGGGGTTCTTGTTGCTAGACAGCTGCATGCCTCGGCCTCTTCACAGCGGTCGACTGAGCTCCGAGGAGCTTGACAAAGAGGCTTAAAGTCCTCCCTAAGTCTCCAGCCCCTAGGTCGTCTGCATACCCCGAGCCCAGCTCTGGAAAAGGCCTGAATGCAAGTTTAGCAGCTATGGTTACACCCCGGCAGACCCCTGCCGCCGCTCTTGCTTGCATTACCATTTTTTCCCTGGGCTACTTCAGTCTTATAGCCCAGCAACAGGTTCCTCTGGTGCTCTCCTCTTATTTCATAACACGATGAAAGAACTGACAGACACACTGCTGCTACTGATGTGATGGACTCTAGCTTTTCCTTCTGTGTGTATGAGCATGTCGATCTGTATGTGCGTCTATGCCTGTACCAGGCCGTGTGCGGACACTGGCGCAGTCATGTTTGACACTGATTTAAATCTGCATTCTCTCTCATTGTGTTTTTCTTTTTTGTTTGTTTTGTTTTGCTTTGCTGGAGTCCTCTTTGGCGCGAGGAAGGAGCAGCTTGTGGTAAGGAGCGTTTCTTGGCTGGTTACCTACTGTACTGCAAGTGCCTGTGACACAGCCTCTGTGAAGAGACTGGAGGGTCTATTATGGATATAGACAATATATCATCAACCATATCCACCCTGTCTGGGGGCACAGACACAAGAGGGTAGATGAGGGAGAAGGGATTGGCGTGCGTGCAGGCAGGCATGTAGGCCCATTCCATAAATGCACCACATATAAAGGCAGAAGTAGAACAAACGCAGAGGCAATGAGAAACTACAGCAGGCATTTTGGTAAATGAGGGAGGCATGTGTATATGTGCATGTATGTGCGTGTGTACATGTGTTCCATACTGGACTGGTTTGTACCTGTGTGCATGTCAATTGTGAGTGTGTGCCTGTGTGGGAGGCGGTATTCAATGTCGGCAGCTGGAAGTACTCAAGCTGCTGCTGCTGCAGAGAGAGAGAGCAAGAGAGAGAGAGAATGAAAGAGAAGAGACGCCTGCACAAGAAAGAGAGGCTAAGAGAGGTACCAGCACAGGCTCCCTCTTTACAGGGGCTGAGCTCTTGCAGAGTGAAAGCCCCTATAGAAAGAAAGCAGGGTCATCTCAACAGTGCAGCGGCCTCGCACACACACAAGCACACGCTCCCGCACGCACGCCGCACATGCTGGAGCAGAACAACACCAGGGCCAGCGTGAGTGCAGTGAGTGCACAGCAGTCCTCCTCAGGAAGCGGGTCTTGTTTAGACTTACAGCTATGTGCAAAGAATAATAAGGACCAGGACAATGTTGGTACAGACATGCAACACTCCCCCGTCAGCCTTTTATGTCTGCAGAATCTCCCTCTTCACTTGGACAGATACTCCCTTTGTGCAATATTGTAGATGAAAGAGGATTAGGCATACCTATGTTATGGTCAGTGCCGAGGCTCCCACCCAGCGATGCCAAAACAGTCAGATGAAAGATTTTGTGGTTTTTAGAAACTCACTGCAGGTATTTTGCCATGCTCCTTCTGGAAGTTATTCAAGTTCACGTCCTTTCTTTCTCCCTCACTGTCATTCCCTCGTTTTTCCTTCCTCCTTTTTTCTGAAGAAAGGTAATGAAGGGGAACCAAGCTACTCGGCTTAGAAGTGCCAAGCCTGTGATTTTCACTGTGAAGTGTTAAAAGTTACAGTGCACAGCTGAACTTGTATATTCAAGCATTTGGCAGAGTTACAGCTCCCCAACTAAGCCACATGTTTCAAAGTTTCAAACTTCACAGCAAAATGAACAGGTGTCTCAGACAAGGTTTCTGTTCCTCTTGGAAAAATATGTTTGTGTATGTGCTTTGTGTGTACGTACTGACCTCCTCTTCTCTCTGTCACATTAAAACAGGCCAGTCAGGCTTAGGCCCTTTTTTTCTTCCTCTTTACACGGATCTTCACTGTAATGGACACCTCTAGTTTTGTGGAGGGGGAAATACAGTCCTGTACTTTGTGCTTCTCCCTGACAGAAACATCAGTGAATCAACCCAGCGATTTCAGTGGGTCATTCCGGAAGATTCTGTTACCTTTCAACAAGCAGAGTGGGCCCCCAGGCTGAGGCCAGGGAGAGGCCAGGGAAATATAGGGAGACGGAGAGAAAAGAAATGCGCAGACCAAAGCGGAGATGGACAGATCCTGATCAAGCTTGAGAAAGAAGGAAACAAAAAGAAGAAACAAGGCCGGAGTGTAACTCAGAAGGCTTAAAGATAGAATGAGAGTGTGACGGGGCAAGAGGAAAGATCTTGAGACAGAGTGAGGGTGTGAGAGTACTCAACACAGTAGAAATCCTCGAGTTCATACCGTGTTCCAATCAAAGTCCATTGACCTGGCAGGCCTGTGACAAATTATCCCAGCGGCTCTACATATGACTCAATCAGCATGGCGGATAGCTTTCTGATGAGCAAAAGGTCTCCTAGTATATCAGCCAAATCACCCCCTGATGACTGCATCAACATGCAGCCTACGCCTTTCTAAGTGGAAGGCAAAGTGAGATCTTGAAATCAACTCTCACAAAGGCACCTGTTGTTTAAAGAGCACCTTTACACCCATGATGCACTTCACTCTTTTGTCACTTCTCCACAAGAGTTCAAAAGACAGAGGTGCATAATGTTCAAGCTGTGGCATCCTTCAAATAGAACACACACCTTCAAATTGACGACCAGGGACGTATAAAGAACACGTATAAATTAGATGAGAAAACTAAGCAGTAGAAAGAATTATCATACGTAAACACAAGACAAAAATATCCTCCTCTATAGGCACGGCGAACAGGCACTGGCTGGTGAGAAACAGCAGCTGTGCGCTTCAGTTTGAACCTCTGTTAGCTGTCCATTACATAATGTCTAGATTGAATGGATATTGGATGCCACCACATCAAGCAGAGGCCCATCTGCGGCTGCTGGGTGGGTACACACCAATCACACATGAGAGACAAGCCAGCGGACACCTGATATGCCGCTGAAGGCAAGTGAATGGATTTACTCTCTAGGAGCCAACAGACCTCGCAGAGCTCTGAGCCATGAGTAGTGAACATCTAAAGGCCCACCTCTCCTCTTGTAATTGAAAGTGCACTCACTAGCAGAGCAGCAAGAATGTGTGTGTGTGTGTGTGTGTGTGTGTGTGTGTGTGTGTGTGTGTGTGTGTGTGTGTGTGTGTGTGTGTGTGTGTGTGTGTGTATATATATATATATANAATATCCTCCTCTATAGGCACGGCGAACAGGCACTGGCTGGTGAGAAACAGCAGCTGTGCGCTTCAGTTTGAACCTCTGTTAGCTGTCCATTACATAATGTCTAGATTGAATGGATATTGGATGCCACCACATCAAGCAGAGGCCCATCTGCGGCTGCTGGGTGGGTACACACCAATCACACATGAGAGACAAGCCAGCGGACACCTGATATGCCGCTGAAGGCAAGTGAATGGATTTACTCTCTAGGAGCCAACAGACCTCGCAGAGCTCTGAGCCATGAGTAGTGAACATCTAAAGGCCCACCTCTCCTCTTGTAATTGAAAGTGCACTCACTAGCAGAGCAGCAAGAATGTGTGTGTGTGTGTGTGTGTGTGTGTGTGTGTGTGTGTGTGTGTGTGTGTATGTATATATATATATATATATATATATATATATATATATATATTTTGCTTGAGAGATTCTCCCGGGAGGGTGTCTATGGGGCGTTTCATTTTAAGTTGCTATCTCTCACATGGGCAAACTAATCAGAGAGACAGATGAAAGGTGGGGGCCAGAGGAGGGGTCAGCTACTCAGTGATGGCTTCCTCTGATGGCTGGGTGACCCCTCACCCCTGCTAGAGGATCCTGGGTACGGGATAAGCCATGTGTGATGATGAAACTCAGAATGCTAGCTCCTGGGACTGTGATGACTTAACCCAACCTTCACATAGCGTCTGCATGTTTGAAACTGTATTGATACAAATTTATTTGTTTGCTTCAAAAATTGCCGAGTTGTTGCCTTGTGCCAGTTCGATATCTATTTAATGCATTTGATCTTAAGCACTGGTGAAGATCAGGAAAGCACAAACAGGAGCTAGACATTTCCATGTTTCCCATTTAGGCTTGTTTGGTGTAATGAAGTTCCCGTCTGCCTTCAAAGCTGAGATGTAGTCATCCATTTATACATTTATAATTGGACATGTTGCATAAACCAGATTCCTGTGCTCAATGGAGCCTTTCATTGCACACTAATCAGACAAGATACCGCCAGACAAAAGCTATATTTACTTGCATCACGTTAGAACAAGCCCCACTTGAAACAAACTACTCTTACATTTTGGATTAGGTGTCGGTGTACAGCAGCAAACAACAACAGCCCGGGTCAGGAAGTTCAGCGCCATGTAAAAGTTTACTGTCGCAGTATCGTCTCCTTGTTGCTGGTCAAATGAACCGCGTTATTTATACAGCTAAAGCTCTGTGGCAGAGGAGTTGTAAAAAGTAAAGAGGAAGCCCCCCCCACCCCACAGAACCAAAAGCGGATTTTCACTGACTTTCTTCTCTGTGTGGAAGCAGTATGAACTTAAAGCTCAGCGGAGAGGATATTAGACTGTTTATGGTTTATTAATTGTGTCTTAGGGAGTGGCAGTCCAAGCGCGACCTGCTGTTAACTACCATATAAAACATCCACATGTTCGCAACATCTGGGGCCTTCTAAGTAAACAATACAATGAAATATACTTTCTACATACAACATTTTTTTGGCTCAACCAGAAGGCACGTCTGCCTCTGCAGCTGCTTGGCCTTTTTTAACTCCCTTAGTCGTGTCGGCACAAGTCCACTGTCAGGGAGCAGTGCCAAAAACGACCACTGTGTTCAATTATATTTCAGTAATTGTGTGTGATACACATTAATCAAATCTAATAATCACTTTTCAACGGCATATGGTTAGCAGCACTGTACTGTCATGTGGAAAATATCAGCAAAATACCTTGGTGTGCGACTAAGTATTCTGAACTTAAAAATACATTAAGTTAAAATGTCATAATCAAGTTCATAATTAGCATAAATATAATTTCAATGCCAGCTGAGGCTTACAGATGCAAACCAGAATAGTAAACAGTTGGATGAGATGTATGCGTGTGTGTGCGTGTGTGTGTGTGTGTGGCATAAAACTCAGAGGTGGAATTAAAATCTGATGTCATTAAAGTCTGGCAGAGTATCACATTATTTACATGATGTAACCTTCCCCTGCCAGGATGTGTCACTCAGGCCTCCATCTGCTGTGAGTGCGGCACTGAGCAGAGTGTGGTGTGTGTGTGTGTGTGTGTGTGTGTGGGCACCAAGGTACTTCAGCAGGCCTCTCATATGTGACCCAAGTGATGGCCTAAAGCTGTCACAGCTCTTTCCTGTGGGAAGAAGATGATAGCTAAACAACTGATTATTTGTTCCAGTCACCCAGAAATACTACTGATAATATCTCGCTGCCAATATAAAGTAGTACAAGAGGTGTATATGCACTTGCATGGGAAATAAGCTGCGATGCCACATATCTTCAGAACATGTTCTCTCACTTCTACTGTAATGCAGAGTGAGGTCTCTGAAGAATAGAGTTTAATATGGTTAATACATTAAGGCTGATTGTATTAGACTGATTTAGAATTTCAAAGGATTGAGTTTTTTTGCAACTGTGAAAAATATGAGTCCAGAGGCATTTATGAATTGACTAAGACTTCATCTGTCAGAGCTTTGATGTTTTCCTCATTTTTTTGTCTGTATTATCATTTAATTGGTGCATGAATAGGCTTCTTCATTGAGAACACCTGTGCAGCAGTTAAAATAAGCAGGCCAATCTAATACTTCTACCATACCATGTCTATCTTTGAGCTTCTTCTGTTCCAATATAATCAAACAGGAAGGCACACATTTCCTGTCTTTGGCCTACATGGACTGGAAGGTAACCAATATACATGCTCACACTGCTTTTTTTCTCATCTTCCCTCACTGTCTCCTGCTTACACACTCTGTCTCTCTCATTCTCTCTGACTTTGTGAGGTATGTTTCTGTAAGAGTGTGCTCACATTTAAAAAAAAAAAAGACAGCAAAGTTTGTCAGAGCTTTGAGCTTTCCCTTGATCTGGATACAAAGCTGTGAGTCGTGTTGGTTCACGTTTGGTTTCCACTGCAGCTCAAAGAGCTAATTGTGTGCTGCAACATCACAGTGTGACACAACGACTGACTAATGCATTAGCCATCGTTGTGTTTAATAGAGAGACACACACACACGCATGTGCACGCAGAATGCCCAGCGCCGCTCATAACACACCTAACCCTTGTGATGAAGCCATGGGAGCCTTGTCGTGGCTGCTCACTTGTTTTGATGGTGGTCGGTGTCACGGCTGGTTCACATGTTGTTTTGATCCCTGCTGTCAGAGCCCAGTGAGCTCACACAGACACAGCTGGCTTGGGTGGAGCCGCCAGGGTTACATAGGGAGTTGAAGGACATGGATCCTTGCCAACACATTTCATACATAGCGCATATCTTGCAAGTGCAGCTGAGAATTAGAGATAGGGGATCCTCGCCCCTCGCTGCCCACCCTACCATCTGCCCGCCTGGGGCAGGGGACCCTGTAGCTTAGCTTCCATATTACCAGGCATGACAGCCCTGCCCTCAATCAACCTCTCATACACACCTTCTCTTCTCTTCTCTTCTCTTCTCTTCTCTTCTCTTCTCTTCTCTTCTCTTCTCTTCTCTTCTCTTCTCCCTTACAATTTTAATGACAGGACTATGTTAGTGTGAAACTTGCTTCTTCTTAATGTCAGTGTAAATGAGAGATTACTGGCCTTTAACAGCAGCAAAGAGGGAGGACATTATTTTCCTCTCGCCATCTAATTTGGTTCTTGCTCGGAGGGGATTGCAAGGCCAGCAAAGGTTAGGTCTCGGCAATGGCGGGTGTGTGTGTGTGTGTGTAGATTCTGGCGAATGTGTGTCAGTGTGTGGTTGAGTGTCTCAGTGGAGGTTACAGGTCTCCAAGTGGATATAATTAGAAACTTCCGTGCAGCTTTTAGAAAAATAGTCAGCTTCCCCTTGCTTGTTTTCCTTTCACCATTTATCTCTTCTCTAGTGACACGATCAGGGAGTTAACCGCTATGTCCAACTTTGTGCCTCAACTTGCCCTTGTTTTTCTCTACTGGTGTAAATCTCACATCCTGCTCCCCATCAGCCAAATAAAACAGCAGGACTGGAGAGAACACATGGAGGGGAATCCCGAGAATCAGCGCGCATGAAGCCTCAAATATCCTTATTCCTCTTATGAGGAGTACAGAGAGTTGAGATAACTCCCTAGCAATTGTACAGCAGTCATTTAATGACTTAAACTTAGTTATATCAACAAAGGAAGTCAAACGGAGAGAAATTCTCGGGACTAATATTTTGGCACCACTTTTTGCTTAAATTAGACATTTCCTCCGGTCATGTCTCTGAAGTTGAGTAGTAGGTTGGGCGCAGTGCATTTCATAAATCATCACTATAATCTCTCAGATGTGAAGATACTGCACATCAGGTCAGTCTTGCCGACATGAAAGCCCCTGCGCATTTAGGACGAATGACAGTTATTAGTAGAAAGCTGTTGGCAGATAACTAAGTGAGAATTCTTCAGTGCCTTTCATCCTCCTACAATCTGCTATAAATAATGGCAGGTTACTGAGGATAGGCTGAAAGACTCATACACCTTCTCCTTGCTGCCACTGGCCTGCTTCTTCTCCTATAGCTGTCACAGAGGGCTTAGGACGCACACGCACACACCCACATCCACACCCACACACACATACACACTGTCTCATATTGTCTAAGCCACAAGTGAAGGCTGTGCTAGATCCAGAGCAACAGTCAGCTCATGACACCTGCTGATGTTAAATATCCCCACTGACCCATACTCAGAGGAGAAAGGGTGTTTTCTCTCCTCTTCATAGCTTTGTGTTGCACCTTAATATAGCTAATTAAACGTTTTAATCAAGGATAGCTTTGTATTGATCTTAATCCATGCTGGGGGGGGGGGTTGAGCGTTAACTATACTGCTCTGATTATTCCTGCTTCACTAGAGCTGTCACTCACCCTCCCAATGATCCCATCAACTCTCCCTCCTGCCACTGTCAAGACAGCGGGGCAGTAAAAACAATGAGTTGAGGCCATCCTGGACTTATAATTAATCTCTTGTTCACTTCTATTGACACGTCCACTCTTTGATTAAATAATTACCTAAGTGCCATAAGCCACAGTGATTGAGTCATAATCCTGAATAAGCTGTAACCAACTATGGTCACCTCCTTCGCTACGATTAGCTCATCGTTTGCTCGGCTGCCAGAGCAGCAGCCCCCCCATCTGTTGTGCTCTGGTTCCGTGACAGCAGTTTTGGGTTTTGGGTGTTTATGGAGCTTGGTAACAGGTTCTCACTTGACTCTCAGTACAGTTAGTTGGAGTGTGTGCAGGTACAGACACGTGCACACACATATGCCCATGTATGCAAATACACTCATACGCATGTCTGCACATTCTGACAAGTGCAGTTTCTCATATTAGACCACCACACCTCACACACCCCCACACACTTCTTTTCACACATGCACTTGCAAACACATGCATGTCTGCCCACCTGCCCACCCAGCACTCCCACAAAACACACATAAACAGCCTGGCATCTGTCACAGGAGTGGGTCACACACACACACACACACACACACACACACACACACACACACACACACACACACACACACACACACACACAAACAAACACAAGCACACCCAGACACACAAACACAGTCCTGTTGTCTGCAGCGAGTGTACCCTTTTGACCCTTTGACAGGTACACGGAGGATCTCAAAGTGAGAGTAGAAGCCTCAGAGCAGGTCTACAAGTCAGAGATGTGCCCTCTCCATAGGTAGCTGTCGAACTCCTCAGGGCTCCAGGGGACGGCAGTGCCTCTCCCAGGAAGCCATAACTCTCCTCTCAGGAAGTGAGGTGTGTCTGCAGCGTTATCTACATCTGTCTGGGAGAGAAGCAGGAGGACAAGAGGTCAGACAAGAATGGGACCACTTATATCATGTTTTATGTATGACGTGTGGCATGTGTTTGAATATTTACATGTGTCTGAAGGTGATGCAAATAGAAAGGAAAAAAGAGGAAGTTCAGAGAACTGTGCTTCCTTTGTCAACAAAGACACTCTGTAAACACTTGAGCATGATGCAATTCCAGAGCTGCACCAGTAACACCCACAGTGCATATCATCTATTGATCAGAACTACACTGGCATATATTAAGGTTTTCAAAATCAGTGATCGAGTCTCAACTGAATATTCAATCAACTATGTTCTGAAAACTGATTGCAGACTTGATAAACAGATTTTCAGGAATTTTCACATTTTGTTGCAGTGGATTTTTCCATCATCTCATATTCTTTCACAACAGCTGTGACCTTCAAATGTGAACATTGATCTCAACATTCCTTCGTCCTGATTCCTGATGGTTTTTTGAATTCCCTCTGGTCCGAGGTATGTTGAACGACCCCTGAAATAACACGTTTGAAGAATATAAATGATCAGCCCCCACAAAGTCAAGTTGAAAGCTTTGGGGGTGATCCACGTGAACTCTTCGAACACTCCCAGGCATATAATTAAAAGGTAGTTTCTAATTTCTATGAGAGTAAATTAGCGCCTCAGCTTCATTGTTAAATCATGGCTGGTGGCACATAGCCTGGGGAGATGGATTGAATGGATCAGAGAGGGTTGGACAGTCACTGGATAATTTTGACAATGGGGTTCGGGGGTATCATCCATCACTCAAGTGCTTACATGAAAGTTTTGACAGGTAGAGGTCATGGCAATGTGGCAGGAGCCAACAGAGATGGATGCCTTTAATTTGGGTAATGAAGAGTTAACCATCTTGGGAGAGCAAGAAGAGCGTTAAATGGGAGAGCCATCCGCCATTAAAAGAAAGTCTTATTTAATTCCTCCAGCCCTAATGAAAGACATCGAAACACAATCCTTGATTGACAATGAGGCCCCAGCTGTAATTCCCTGCAGACAGTTCACTTAAGTTCCCTCCCTTGTTAATCTCAAATATAATGAATTGCAAAACTAAGGTTAAATGTGGCAGCGTGAATTCATTATCACTAATACATTAGACCATAAGATGATTTACAGTGCGGTCTCTCTCTTATTTTCATTAACGGTGAATGGCTTTGATTTAGCTGAGATTCCGCCGGCCTGTTCATCCTCACCATCAATCTCACTAGCTTGGTCATTGTCCTCCTTTATATCTGACCTCTTCACTTGAAAATGGAGAAAGAATGGAAATATGTAGGAGCAGACAACCTGGTGAAAAAATTATTATTCTGCTTTTTAGTGTGAGTACAAGACCCCTCTTTATCGCTGCCTCTGCAATTATATTCATCCTGAGCTGTCATTCAACTTCATCCTTGACCCTGGTCTTATTGTTGCAGGCTTAAGGGTGGTGCTCTCGCCAAGATAACAGTTAATGCACCACTGTCTACCAGCAAATGCCTGCAAAGACTGTCTCACACCAAAACACCAGGGACCTTATCTGCATACTGAGCTGATAGTTATATGGACATTCAAAATGCATGTACATGCTCCCCTATCATTCATTAACCAATAGAAAGGTATCTCAAACGCATGTTTCTTTCCAAGGTATAATTCTAATATGTCAACTACAGAGTATATTGAACATGGCATTACATTGTGGGCACTCTGTGACTTGGGCAAAACTCCCTGTCTATTCATATTAATGTTCAGAGGAATGTCATACATAAATCAGCCTATTAAGGTTACACACCCGCAAGCAACATGGCATATGCCCAATTTGCCTCATAGAAAATTGCATATATGCATTGACTTCCTGTATCGCCATTTGCTCTCTGAAATGTGAAATCAGTGTATGTACATTTGTGAGTGGCTGGCGCGAGTAAGCATGCGCGGATGCCGCCACGTGCATAAATCCACCTAACTCTGGTGCATAAATGTGACAAATTGTAACAGTGCACTAAGTAGAAGCTTTGGCAGCTATGGTGAGTGACAAGAAGGTTATGGGCTCCTAATGACAGGGGTTTTAAAGCTATAGCTACTGCTAATTGGGGTGACGTGTCCATCCCGTGTCCCCTCAAGACATGTCTAGCTACCAGGGATTAGCCATGATTAAAGTACTGGTCTTCCTAGTGCTCTAAGACCTTTCACAGTATTTATCCGCAATGGTCAGATTACTCCAGTGATGGACAGATAGAGATCACAAAGGTCAAGATATATCTAGACAGTTAGTTTGAAGCCTATTATAGCCACCTTCGATAGTGTGGCTTTGAAAGTTATATAAATCACCAGACGTGATATGAGACAGTACAGTATAAGCTACAGACAAAAAGCTGATGATTTATTTATGCAATCAGCTTGTTATATAAAAGTAGTTCAAAAATAACGCCTCAGGATATTTCACAATTCTTGTTAAGAGAAGAAAGGAGGCAGCTCTTACACAAAACACAATTACAGAGTGTAAAATCATTATGTTCTGTTGGCAAACAATTTAGTCTAGCATCACACTAAGTATGCTTTAATGGTTCTCCCCAATTAACAAGACACTAATTATGTGTTACTTCCTCTACAGGTTTATCAGGAACTCAGTGTTTTATGAGCTGCCCTTTTCTTTTTTCCAGATACGTTCTGCAATATTACTTGATATCGATATGAAAACACAATCGCAATAGCTCCACTGATCTTAAAGGGAATGAAAAGCCCCCAAAATGGAAAATGAGAAACAAGTTTCCAACTGAAAGTCACCACAGCAACGATACACTATAAGGAGTCATATCATGAACCATATAAAAGGAATAAACATGAAGCATGAATATTTATTGAATGTAAATTTTTTTTTTTTTATATTGCTACTTTTGCGGGCACCAGCTGTGAGCCTCTTAGGTCATTATACCACTAAACACTGCAATGGTCACAGTAAACACATTTCCAAGGAAAACACACATCGACATTTAAGCTATGTCTGTTAGTCCTGGTTTGAAATGATCAAAAGTGCTAAGCCTTATTCTCTTTTCCTTGTTAGCCCATGCCTGTTCCAGAAGAACCTCTCATGTGTTTTCATTTGTGAAGAAGGCTGCGAATTTAAAGGGAGCGGGAAACTCTACCTTGTTAAAATGAATTGTCATGTATGCTTGACAGACACTTATAATGAGATTAGTGTAGAGACGTATCAGAGAGGAAATGTTGGAAATAAGAGAAGAGCTAATCCGCTCACACTTTTATGACTAAAATTCATTCTTACCATGGTTTCTTGAAACTTTGCTTTCCTGTTCATTATCTCAATTGTCTTACAGCTCTCATTTTGTAATCCTGAGCTCCTCGACTGTCACAAGAACTCGGTTTAAAAAGACCCCATGAGACTAGAATAATAAAGGGGGAGATGTTCTGTTGACGATATCGGATTTATATTAATATTTCATTTTCAGGTATAACACCTGATTCATTTTTGCAGAGGTAAATGACTTCCACACATTAACATAATCATACACACATCTCAACATAATCTCATCATGGTACTCTACGCAATCAAGAAAGAGAGGTCGAGACTATCGACACATGCAATAGCTAACACTTGGCTTGAACTGCTGAATATTCTGACAATAATTAGCAACTTCCAAACACCAGCTCTTGAACTTGTTCACCCAATGAGGAAAAAGAGTCCAATAAAAGCACTAAACTTTGCCACACCTGAGTTGGTGACTGCGATGTGACACGCTCATTACCAAACCTTCTATTATTGATTTCTAGATAGTTGTAAAACACTCTCCCATGTACACAGCTTAGCCTTTCCATATCCCTAAGTCTCCTCCAATGACCTTTACTGTTAAGATAGTGATAGCTCTCAGCGCATACAGAGGGATGTGGAGGATTTGCAAAAGAGGACATTTATGAAAATCTTTCTTGAAGCCTGTCTAAGAAATCCTTAAGAGACATGAAGGAAAGGGCAGTGAGTCAGTATATGGAGAGGACATACTGAGGCTCTGATATGGATGGAATGCTGGGGAAAATACCAGTCTATATGTGCATACATAATGCAAAGTAAAAAGGAAGTCACAGTACTCTATTGAAGTTCCCTCCCTTTCTGTGGCACCATTGGTCTCTCCAGACATACACTCAGAACATAAATATATGTTTGAGGAAAACTTCACTTGTGATTCAGTCTGAGTATAAAGGTTGATATTGAAATGACCTTCCCTATAGACTTAGGTTGGTATTTAAAGGAGTTCAAATCCAAATACAAGACGATAATACATTCTCTAATACCAGTTCCCATTCTTACGCCAAAATGAATGAGTGAATGTGAAGAATGACAGGCCTATCTGATTTCAGAATGGTGCGCAACATCACCAGAGTTGACCCTACAATTTAAAAAAACAAAACAAAAACAAAAAAAAAAAAAACAAACAACTGTTTTTTCATTCTGGCCCTCATGATTATGATTATGTTTACAGGGTGGCACAGTGTTTACTTTGGGCGTTTTATCATCAAGCAGGAATGACAGGTTTTTCTTTATTGGACATGCTGGTTTTTGACTGAATATATAGCTGCAGCTAATTTTGCTTCAGTTTTAGGTGGTTATTTGTCACAATATGTGGATTGAAGGATTGAGTTTCTCCCTCTCACTACATTGATGAAACCCCTGCTGGGGGGGGGGGGTTTCCTCTGGGAATTCGTCTTGTGCTGATAACTTTGAGCTATCTTATCTGCTCACTGTTCAAACAAGAGTGAATGCTCAGATTTGCTTCAGGTGTTTGTCTCTCTGTGGGTCCATTTCATCTTGTTTTTGTTTTCAAGGTTAAAGCCTGATTGATGTGTCTGATTTCCGCAATGTTGTTTTTTTTTTGGGGGGGGGGGGGGGGGGAGCCATGGTGAAGCTTGTGACTAAATCCCTTTCATTCATTTGCTCAATAAGTAATACACCGGGGTGATAGACAAGTGAAACACAGTAAGTTAGGATAATATACACTCAAATGACCTTTTAAAACACATTTCTGTGGAAACTGAGAATACTGCAATTGTAACTGTAATAAAGTAAATATGAACATGCACAGAGCTCAGTTTGCTGCTACATTAAAGTCTGAGTTACATCTGTCATTGTGAAATCATTTTAGGATAAGACAGTTTTCGGTCATGAATTATCCTTAAATATCAATAAAAGGAATGTGAGGAAGCCATCAAGAGAAAAATAAAACTAATAGTCCCTGACTTTAATTCTCAGCTGCCCTACCTACTAATTATGAAACCTTAAGGACCAAACACAAAGCTGCCTGAGATTTGTCCACGGGGCATGGATTCTCAATTTGTCATGCTGCTTTGAACTGTCACTATTCGACTGGTGTTGCAAAGATCATAAACCAGTAAAACTTCAGAGCACAGGATGCAACTGAGGGTGACTAAGCACAGCAGAGGCCCCTCACCAGTCCCTACACAGACCGGCTTGTAGTCAACACTATCTTATCTCGAGAGGGGGCAAGTCTGGGCTGGCCGGCAGGGAAGCAGAACAGCATGGCTTCAGTGGGAAAAGTCCCACACTTCTAAGAAAGCAACTGCTGATGTGAAATGTGATCAACAGATCTAGTCCTCCAAGAGTGATGTGTGTTTTGGTTTTATGTTTCGCTGCAGCAACTAAATAGTAATGATGAACTATTCTACCACTGAGCACTCACTGTAAACACCGTATTTTGTGTTTTCCTAATGGTAATGATGTGTAGTTTTCATCCAGCTTGTATTAACATGGTGATAATAACTTTATGCTGGATTGTCATCATTATGTTTCACAATCATACAAATGAAACTTTCCCTTGCTCCTACCATAGTCTCCACCAGCGTGAGAGAGAGCAAGACCTGACCTGCAGCCATACAATCCATCAGCATTAGTCCTACACAGTCTCCAGACTAAACACACTCTCATTACAGTGGCTGTAAGCGCCTGGAGGGCTCTTCCTCCACACAAGTTTATTAACACAAGGCACAATGTACAATACAAAACTAGGTACACTGGGCTCTTACAGTAAACACAGCTTCAATGCTGCTAGTATATGATTAAAGGATTTAGATGGCCGGAGCTTATGGGGAATGACATGGCAATATGATTACTGTAGAACATACTGTGCTGTGTAAGCCAGAGTTTCTCCAGGATGATGTCATCTCCTCCAGGCTATAGTGGATTCCCGTTGGTTAGTGGGGCAGCGTCTATAGAAAAGACTGAAGAGAGAGAGCAACTGAGACAGGAAACTCTTCGTGCTTCCTTGCAGAATTCAAACAGTTGTCACCTGTATAGACTCTGGTTAAATGTGGGCAGCTAATAAAAATCTAATTCACGCATCTCACATTCTTTAGTGCTATAATTGCGTAAGTGGCAGAGTATTCAGTTACAAATTTACTTGTGTCCTACACCCACGCTGACTCTCGTTGCTCATGTTGGCTACGCTCAAAGTTTATAGCCTCCCTCGGGCTTTAATGCATGCTGGAGTGTTTGGGTGAGGATTTACTGTCGAGGGTGTTGAATTTGGTTATATCATCAGCAGTGGAGACAGCATAAAGATCTTTTACATAAGATAAAGGAGTACTATCATTATTCTGAATGTGGAGTGTTGTATTAATATACACTACTTTATATGATTGGATTATTACTTCTGATACATCGACATGTAAGCTGCTCTAAAAGTACATAGCTGGTCAAGTTTGGCCGATTCAGTGCACTGGAAGTGTAGACCGAATAAGAGTAATGTTTGCTCCTTTTGAATTATTGAAGGTCGTTACAAGTACAAGTGTACACAAAGTACCAGGTCTCTGATTGTATTTGTGTGTCCCTGTGACAAACATTCCAGCACAGTACTCAAACCTCGGCTGTTTACATTCACGACAAGATACTCCACTCTTAAGTATCCGCTAAGCATCAGACCTTGAGAGACAGAGACCACATCAAGGAGGTCAACAAAGAACCTGACACCCTGGAGATACATTTGCATTGAGTCGAGAATGTAAAGCAACAACAAGGCATATAAAGTGGCCTCGAAGGCACCAAACACTTGTGGTAAAACAACAACCTCCAAACTGCTGTGAGATCCCCCTCATTGTCAAACCTCCTCTTATCTCGAGTGAGAGGAAGAGAGGAAGACAGACATGATCTTTGAGGAATGAGAGTGTAGCGACAGTCGGCCAGCGGAACGAATGCTGGTGCAGCTGACATAGCTCGTTTTAGTATCATCTCACAAGTTAAGACAACAAAATGGGCTGCAGTAACTGGCAACGAACGCACAAACTATAAATCTTCAGACATATAAGCTGATATTAGGTTTCACCTCCAGCCGCAGCCTGGATAGAAAGGACTTTAAGTTTGTATGGAAAGAGACAAGGGTGGATTTACCTTATACCACTTGCAAACTGGAGGAACTTGTTACATAAATTCTATGCATAGCACCAGATTACCATTAAGTGACTCTGCTATATGGGCTAGAAAAACACCACTTCACTGCATGGCAATAAACATTGTAACCTGAGTACACAGGACACTCAAGAATGTGTCTGTGAAGTGAAAAGTTAATTTGCGTTTTTATGTGCTACCAAAACAGCCCCCCCACCCCACCCCACCCCCACACAC
>CM076661.1:11143881-11181236 GCA_038496675.1 Rachycentron canadum
CCCTCCCACCAAACACCCCTTTTTAAAACTGACACTGCAGCTTTAAGAAATTGAATTGCCCGCTTACGTGTGCTGAGCGATGTGATTGGTGGGCTTGGCGGTCCCCTTGGAGACAGAGCTGGAAACGGGAGCCGCTCCTCTTAGTGTGGGAGCACTCGGTCTGTCTGGCTTCCATTCAGAAAAGTAGTGCTCTGTCCAGCACAGAACGGCTTAAGAGCACTGTAAACCGTGGGCTGAAAAAATGTCAAAATGTGACACATGTCCACTTGGGGATAAACAATGGAACTTATTCCAGGCAGATACTTTTTCACCTCTGGCAAATATAGGGATGGGGGTTTACAGAACCATAACTTGTATGTAAAGTAAACTCCAAAGGGCTGAATTCCCCTAATCCTTCATAATGTCACTGGTGCATGTGGATGTGGGGATCAAGGATAGTAGGTCAGTGAGAATAGTAAGCTTTGAAATAATTATTCTGGTGGTTTTCAGTTGCTGTGCTCAAATAACCACAGCTCTTCTTATTTGTATTTAATGTTTGATTTTTCACCTGGGATTTCAGATGTATTCAAGTAAATAGCTGGCAGGACAGAAAACCAGCGAGGGATGTGGATGACAAGGACCGACTCTGAAAAATCAGACACTAATGTAAAACACACACTAATGTAATTAGTGATTAGTGATAATAGTTGATTGTGCGTCATCAGAGCTGACTATCCTGTGCCTCAGAACAGTACAGTCAGAACTAGCGTAATGTATGATGTCATAGTGAACACAACTGGTGAGACAAAGCATATATAGCATGTAAAAACACAAATAAAGTGATTGCATCTTCATGGTGCTGGAGAGCCTCCAGAGGAGCACAGACAGGCCTGGACCCACCTTTAACAGATCAAATATAAAGAACCACAGGCTTTGGCCAATGAGAGATTTGTGTTCATTACAGCAATAGAATCTAATGATGAATATTTGCCATGCATGACTGCACAGGTACAAGCCCCCCCATTAAGTCAGTTTGCAAATCTGTAATAAAACATTTATCTAGCTATTACTTTACCTGACCTATTGGTCAAAGTTGCTAATGGGTTCTAGGGCTATTCCCAATAGAATCTCAACATTGATTTTGTGTTCCTCTGAAATATCTGCTCAGGGCTAATGCCACTGGTACATGTAGAAATGAAATTAGTGACCCGTTGAAATTTCCTTCTATTTCCTCCTTAAATAAATAAATGGAAATCTAGAATGCTCAGGAGACGCAGAGTGAGATAGTGTCCTCCCAGGAATCCAGCGGTGGGGGATACTGTGGCGACAAAAGAAAGTAATTTTCAATCCCTTGAGCATTTAAATCATTCATACAACCCTGGATGTCACAGTCAAATGCTGTACGTGACACCTATACAAAGACCCCTGCCACAGAACTGAATGCTCGGGGGTTTATCTCCCAATTTGCAAGTTGCTTAAAGTGGACATCTAAAATATGTCAGTGTCGTCCTAGCGCTCAAAGATAAAATTCCTCTGTGAGCGGTCTCTGTCTCAGCGTACTGATGTTAAATCCAGTAATAATGCCTGTTATGATTTCCTCACATTTTTTTTTTTTCCCCCCTTCTGCGTAGTGACTCTCACCCAGTGAGCTCAGATGCATTACATCACTACTTAGCTTATGCCACTGCGCAGTAAGAATCCATGTTGTGTCATTGTTGATCCACATGTGCTCCTCTTCTCCCAGTGGGAGACTGTCTAATATTGCTATGGGAATACTGATATATGCTCTCCTCATGCTGGAGGTTTCATAATAACAATAACAGCGCTGTGTGCCTAAATTTAAACCTGTTTACTGTCTGTTAATTGATGAGCAGGCAGGATTTACGGTATCTGCTCCAGATCTGCTGTCTGAGATCAGGGTGGTGTTGACATGACTTCTGTCCAAGCAAGCCCGTCTCCTGCTCTATTATACAAGCATGTCATGCTGTTAGACGCTGCCTGTGCTTTACACACCCTGCAAGCTGTGTGACAGAGTATTGAAATGACACACCAGCAGTTGGTCCCCTGTGCAACAGTGACTCCTGTGATATGATCCAAACAGGTAAAAAGCTATTTGGACCATAAATATAATTTATTATCTTATGAATCCAGATGAGAAAACTACACCTTTTTTTCTAGGATGCCTGTTTACCATGAAATCTTCGAAATAATGACCTTATAAGTCCTCATTCCTAATGTTGTGCAGTTCCCTTGCTGATAGTCAGGGAGAATTTGTCTGTAAAATTGCCTGCCTGAGCAACAGTCCAGTCCCTGTGTCCTCTGCTCCAGTCTTGGCCTGGGGCGACTCCTGCTGCTGTTGATGGCTATCCATTTGCTCTGCCCTCCCTGAGTATGGGAGGGAGGCAGAGAGGAAGCATCGGCCCCATCTGCTGCACTGATATTTACTATCCCTTCACATTTGTGAGAAGGGGGGGTGGCAAAGGCCCAATTCCCTCATGGTGTTTTAGCACTCTGGCAGATACACACATGTGCACACACATAAACACACGCACACGCTGGAAGGGAGTGAACGAGGAAGAGAGAAGAATAAAAGGGAAATGGACAAAGTGCTGTTCATATGAAGCAGAGTTAAACTCAGATTTAACTTAATGTGGCCTGGATACAAAACAGGAGGTGTAACGGGTAATAATTGTGTTGCTGGAACCAAGTAACCTACATGGTCTGCTGCTGCCTAATTTTCCATTCACAACTTCATTGCAGCTTTTCATTATTTAGCAAAGCCAATGAGACATTGAAAAGAAGTCTTTTGGGGTGGGGGGCTGCAGCACCGAACAGCAGGTTGTGGTGAGCAGTTTAAGATGTGCAGTGCTATAGGCTAGTCGACAAAGAAACAAACAGTTCAATCACTCCTCCCAGAATCTGTTCTGACACGTGGTAAGATCTCATCGGGGGGGTCACTCTTTTTGTGGCTAGCTGCTGGAGGTCGCACATCACTCATGTGAATTATCTCTTGAGAGGGCAGGGACTCGGCTTCACACCTGCTTCTCTTTTCAAACCAAACTCTGAGGATTATATTAATTGAATGGAGTCTTCTTGGATGACATTTTGCAGATCTGGAGTTCAATATGTGCTGGGCAAACATTCTGTCTGCGCCACTCAGTGTGTGAGAGAAAATAAATTTAGCTTTTTCCGTTTCAAAAATGCCACAATAATGGGCTCAGTGTAATTACAGCCAACTTGTAATGACATCTAGCTCTGTTTAGAGTGCAATCACACAACTTGGTTGGTCTGATTGCGGTCAGTTTAGGATTTACATAACCTTGTTTGGAATTAATTGTGACTCTGTGCTAGATATTTATCTTAGGGGTTTACAACAGCCGCAGCAGCCTCTTGCACTTTCCAATAAGAAAAAGGTCATAAACCCATTATATTAGTCCAATGGGGTCATAACATATGCAGCATGTTGGTGGTAAATTGAAATCATATTTAAATCCAGATTATAGTGTTTGAGCGTGTTATTTTATTGAGTAACATGCATTTGGTTTCGTTTTTTATCGCTTTAGATAATTCAGTAGTCCATATGTGTTTATACGTGGTTGTTGACCAGATAATGTTGCTCCCCTCTAATCAAATGGAGTGGATATTAGTGTATTATTAGGGCTCAGCGCTCTCTTATTGCATGTGTGTGTTTCTGCAGAGGAAAGTCTGTTTGGCTTTCTGCCCAGATGCATGGATTTAAAACCACAGAACAACCCCATCCCCCGTTTTTGGAGTTGGGGCTCGTGTGTTTGTGTGTGTGTGTATGCATGTGGCTGTTTGTCTGTGGGCTTATATAATCTTTCATTTGTTGTTGGGCTGAAAATGCATAAACTTAAGGGAAACTTAGCTGTGGCGCAGTCGTAACCACCAACAAATCTTAAGTAGTTTGGGTGAGTGTTCACTTTCCGATGCTGCACATGGCACATACATAGTGGTGTAGTAAAGCTCAATAAAGTAAAGGTTCCCTACTCCTCTGCAACTCTTCAATTTAATGATACCAGCAACAGACATTCATGACCCCCTACTTACCCACCCCAGGATTAAGTCAGGCAGTAATCTAGATTCAACTGAAGCTCAAGGGGAGCCCATGCAATTTCCCCCTCAAGCTAGAGTGGAGCCAGCAGTTGGTCATTCATATGCATCTGAAATCTAATACTCTGCTGCTGTGCCCCTCAGTGGCCCCACCTTTCCTGACTCACCAGTGAACCTCGCGCACTCTGACCATTATACACCCCGTGCTTCCTCCCACACTCTCTCTGTCTCTTTCTTGTCCTCCTCTTCTCTCCATCTATTTGCATGTTACCCAGGTTACACTGTCAGGGTACCCCCTCACAGTTAGATTTGATGCAGGGTCTCATTTGATAGACTTTGCTGCTTCAGTAAATAATTAGTACACTGAATCCTCTGGGGCCCTATACAGGAAACATGGCTTGCTTACTGGGTGTGGGGGGGTTAAGGTTCTAATGATTCCTATCCTGCAAGGTTTTTGATAACACCCCCCTGCCCTCTCCTTAACAGAGCCAGTGTGAAAAGGTAACACCTAATCTACACAGTTCATTTTGAATGTGAATGTAGATGGACCTAAACAGGCTTGATTTATATTCTAAGACTTTTTAAAGGAGCTATTTGTGTATGTGTCTACCAGTCTTATCAAGAGTTTTAGTTATTGTTGGGTTATAGCACACAGTCTGAGCCGTGGTACGTCTACAGGGGAGACTGGATGGTACAGTGACTCGGTATTGGAAAGTGACGAGATGAGTCTGACCAAGCCAAAGCTAGCTGCATGCTAACTTCAGGAGAAGAATATAAGTGATTGAAATAGAAGCAAAACAAAAGTCAGCTCATGGTTAGTAAAGGAATTTTGAAGTTTGATGCGAAATGCTTTTCTAGACTGGTAACTACACAGCTGTTAATGCTAGTGTCAGCTATTTGGCGGTGTAGCAATTGCTAAATATACAAATAGCTTCTCTAAGCATCAGTGTCTATGCAATAAAATGCTCTGACTTTAAAGTTTCTGCTTGTAAGGAAACTAGTGAGAGGAATATTCTTAAAAACAGATGTTTTGAGGTATTTTGCAGACTTTAATGATATTATGTTCGGCAATCAGCCAAATTATTATGCTGATATACATTTCTAGTCATTTAGACTATGAAAAATCTTGTCGCAAATGACACCAACATATTGTGGAATCTATTATGTGTTTAATAGCTCTATAAAATATTTTTTACAAATCAATCAAAGAGAAAAAATTTGCAGCTCCATTCTCACGATCAAAATTGTCCTTCTGCATATGCATATTTTATGCATATTTTACTAAACTAAAAACATGAAACAATCGCCAGATGGATGTTCGACCTCACTGATTAGTAAAGGAGACACTCAGACAAAGTAATGCTCTCTCAGGATTGCATCTATAAAATGACAACTCCTGCCAAAAAGTCCATTAACTGCATGTAGATTTTATTGGCTTTGTCCAACTATAGATGCAGAGACAACTTCAGATGTTATTGTCAGAGAGGAAGAGACTAAATGAAAATGTGCCAGGACCTGAGTGGGACTTAAAAATCATCCCTCCCCCATATGCCCTCTAGGGCATGTTGAACCCAAAAAAAAAGGGCAAAACGAATCACACTGTTGAATAATTCATATGTATGCGGATGAACAATTCATATGCATCATGCTGAATCTATATCCATTATGAAGAAATGTTATATTCATGAAAAATACCGCTCACAAAAAGCTACACCTTAAAGATTGTCAAGGAGCAAGCGAGTAAATCTGTGTTTCTGGGAGTTAAGCACACAGCAGGCAGCTTCCATCTCCTCCTAACAGGATTCTTGGTTGATTTTATTGGCTCCCCAGTGTTCCCATCACGACACAGACTTAGAGGCCTGGACCAAAGGAACATGTGGCCCGGTCAGGGCGACGAGCAAGACAGTGCAGAAACACATTTTACGCACTGCTGGCACAAATGCAGCACACACAGCCTCTGTGGGAGGCTCTGGGTGGTTGTCGATTGTTTGTAGCCGGTGGTGACTTGAGCTAGCTATAGTGTCTGAGGAGATGTGACATGTAGCCCCACTCCTCACCACTGATACACACAAACACAGCTGACATACACAGAGCACGCGCATGCCAGCGAGCACACACGCTCACACATATCTGCACGATGGTCCCCTGTCTCTCCTTCTCTCCTGGCTGGCCAGAGTTATTCATTTTGTTGAGCACCTCAGCCTCTAGCAGAGAAATGCTGTCACTGGGTCATTACAAATACCCACAGGCGGTTGAGAATGTCCTCACAGATATGTACCTGCATGCTGCTGCCTGAGTGCTGCTGTTTGATGGTGTTCTGAATGACCTACATTTCCCATCTTCAGATATTTCCTATTGGACCTGATGAAAACATGCATCACTAATCCAAATTATTTTTGTCTTATACATTAAATGGCTCCAATACAAAGAAATACCAACTCCGAGTCTATTTAGTTCTAAATATTGTGTTTATTGGACAGACTTTCCTTTTAAAAATCTAATTAATTATTTGATTATATATTGTGAAATGCTGTGAATGGATCTTTGAATTATGGTGTTGTATGTCAGTGGAGGAACACAGCTAAGTGCATTTAGTCAGGTACTGCAATGAAGTACAGTTTTGAGGTACTTATGTCTTTCCAATTTATGCTATTTCATAATTAGGCAAATATTGTACTTTTGACTTCTTTATTCTTCTATACTTCATATCATTCTGTTCGTTCCAATATCAGATTTGAAATGTACAAAATACAATCAATGAATAAATTAAGATAATTCAAGAGTTTATCGAACCCTTGAGTGAAATTTACAAGTTACCCAGCAGTGAGTAAAGTCATTAAAATTAGCTCCACCTTTACCAGATGCAATAATGTACAAAACATTAATTAGAATTCAATAATACAGTAAAATATATATTATTCTGAAATGGGCCGTTCTGCCCAAGGACTTTTCATTTAATCAAGCTCACAGTTGAAGGTTGAAGGTTGGAAAGATTTTAAATTCTCTTCTCCTTTTGTACTCTTCTTGACTCTTTTGTACTGGCATCTCTCAGGAGTAAACGTGTGTAACTGATACCCATTTCATAAACACCTGAAATGCATACACATCTTGAGTACGGGTTCAATCTTGTGTAATTATTCACACAAGACTCTTGGTCAAAATACGACATCACTGCTGTTCAGACAAGTCCTAGGCTCGCAACTCTACTCACACATGTTGTCTCTGTGCAGGGCTCACCTCTGTGGCAGGACAATCACACACTGTTCTTATGGAGTTGTGGGATGAGGGACACTACCATGATCATAAGAGGACAGCTCATTGATTTTCAAAGCCACACATTATGCTGCAAATATACACCAAAGGGAACAGCCTGCGTGGCCTGTGCGATATGCTCAGCATGATTTAAACATGCTAAGGCCATGTTAAAGCCTCAAGCTAACACATTTTAACTCTGAATAAAAAGGTGTTCCCTTCTCCCTTCATGGCTGCATACAGGAGCCACTGGGTAAAAAGAAAAATGAAATCATTGGGTATAGATGGGAGAAGAGAGAGTAATACAGGAAATTTTGCCACTGTGATTTGATGAATTATTAAACTCGCATTTACAGATTTCTTAATTAGAAAGGGTAATCCAGTAATTAACATGAGGAACAGCTGTCTGGTACAGTATATCACTGAAACACATAATCCCACTTCCACTATTACTTTGAGCTGCAAGTTTATTCATCACCAGAAACTCACTAATAATCCCATTAGGATTTAGTATAGAAACTATACTCTACCACAACCGTGTAATTGCTGTGCATTTAAAGCAATTTGGTCAGTGGCGACAGCAACCTGCTTACTGATGAAAACTTAATGACAATGAAAACCAATACCATACCCAGACCACTTAGCCCTAGTGTTTGACAGACTTTGTCATTACATAGTTCCTCACTCAGAATTGCATGGATTTGACACTTGCCTTGTTTGCTTTAAAAGCAAACTTTATGAAGAAAAGAATGCCAAAAAGAAAAAAAGAAAATGTTAACTGTCTTGTCAGGTCTGAAAGTCATGGATTATTAGTCTGCGAGAGCCAAACGGGTTGTGGAGACTTGTTGTCCATGAAGGTAATACCAGTGGGGAGTGAGTGGCGGTGAGTGGCAACAAAGATGTGTTCGAATCGTGTTTAAAGAGAGATACAAGGCATCAAAGTGATTGAATGGTCACAATAAGAGATTTAGTTGTTTTTGTCCAATTTCAATCAGGCAGCCGGCTTGTTCCTGTCATGACAGAGTCCCCTAGCACACTGGAATTGCGTGACTGATATCTCATACACTAGATTTCTCACTTCAATGCACCCTAGAATCCAACCTGCGCAGCCAAACCACCCACACACACAGCCCCCCCCATCCCCGCTGTTCCTGCTACTCCCATCCCCAGCCCCCACGTCATCCATCCAAACTAAAGCACCTCTATGGCCATATTTCTGTAAAGTCCACTGCCTTTGATTTGCTTTGGCATTCCTGTCCTTATTCATCCAGTGGGGCTGTGAGCTGGAATAATTAAGAGAACGCCATAAGGCCCTGCCTGCTGACAAGTGATCAACAAACAATGATTTATGAGGCCATCTTGTATCAGGGGATGACCATTGATTTGAACGCACAAAGAAAACACACACAGACACACACATGCATGAACACACACACACGCAACTTCTGACATAGATGACCATACGCATAAATCACATTCAATGTCTCGACGTCTTCAGGTGGCATTGTTTTATGCTGACCTATCCTATTTACCTGCCATTCACTTTAATAAACACCAAAACTCATAAGCCCGCTGCTTGATATGGATTTGACGAGTGATCTGACTGGCAACATGTGACACTGTTTAAAATCCCTCGAATGCTTGAACGAACCCTCTGTGAATCAATTTTTGTCGCTCTTTTACTGCGTAGATGCTGATTCCACACATTTTCTCGCTGTTGTTTTAAGTATTGATTGTCACGGAGGCCAGGAAGAAACACAACGACGATGCATCGTCTGTGTCTCACTCTTTGAAATGAGTCTAGTATATCACTTTAGCCCGTCTGTTGTTTTGGTATGCCTAGGTAAGGTTTCTTGACAGACAGCATGCATACTGTGTTTTATTACCCCGCCAGCTGCGGGGTCATTATACATCGCTCTTCCTGTGAAATCGTGGGATCATATTTCTATGTGTACTGGAAAGCGGCGGCTTCAGATACTGATTAATGAGTAATGAAATGGCTTTTAGTTATTACAGGATGAAAATATTAATATGAGAGATGCTGAGTGAGAAGAAGGGCGCCTTTATTATGTTACCAGTCTGTTCCATCATCTCATAGATCTGTCATAGGTTCACGGCGTCAAAGAGATTAAGAAGCCATATTGGTCATCAAAGGCTAAGTGATCCTGGTCCTATTAGAACGCACAAATGCTGTCATCATCCAATAGGACTCCTTTTAGCATTCAATAAATCTAAGTCTGTAATCATTTTGTGCTTATCATTATTACATGCTGCCGTGGGTAAACTTTCCTAAATAGTTTAAAAGAAAATACATTTAATTGATACTAATTTAATCATTTAGTGTTATCTGCCAAAGCAGTGGGAAATGATTATTGTTTTCTACAAGTACACATGTTAAGTGCCTTAGAGACATTAGACAATGTGGGGATGAACTCTGCATTATTGTCCTTCCTTACCACAGATTGATCGTCACTGCAGTGAGGTCGATATGTGTCTAAACATGACGTTAATAAGGTGACTGGGCCAACTATCTGTACCGCAATAACACGGAGCATGATGATGCAGAAGTGTGCGCATACATGTGGGAGAGTTCATGGGAGAGTGATGGAGACAGTCTCCAGGCCAAACGCTATCTCTCATCCTTCCTCCTCCTTCTCTGGTGCAGGATGATAAGAATGGGCACCATTATGGTCATTGCAATTATACTGTTGTTAGTGATTGTTGTTGGTCAGAGGCAGCAGATCAAAAGAGAGTGGATCCATATTGATTAACTGCCATTGTAAGGGAATGACCGAGCTGAGCTCTCACACAGTGCTAGAACCTGTGCTCTGTGTACAGTGATTGACTCCTCCTAACTTGCATCGTGGCGGTGGAATAATTGAGCATGCGGCATGAATCCAGTATTAGAGATTCATGTGTCTCACCCCGCCTCTTCTTCTTTGTGCTCCCTTCAGATGGCAGATGATTGAAAGGCCTCTGGTGTCTCCCTGCTCTACGTGGATAAGCAGTTGTCATAGGAAACATCAATACTTGAATGGATAGACAGTTTTATCCATTGATTAAACACTGAGTGAATGCATGAGTACTCACCCTTGCAAAGAGCGATGTCTATGCCAGTAACTACCCCTCCTCCATTTTTGTGATTTAGGGTACATTTGTGCAATGATCTCTAAGTGCGGTGTCATTCCCTTACCTCGCCATATTTGCGGGAGCTTAATCGATAACTTCATTTGAGCTCCACTACATGTGGATGGAGAATTGTGGTACTGTGAGAAGTGGTGTTTTATATTGTTGCATAAGGTCAAGCACATGTTTCTCCTGCTCAGAGAATTGGTTTGGAAATAGCCCCATCAACATTGATGAAGCAATGACAAATAGGATTTATGGTTTGACAGGTCAAAAACTGCCACTTGGAAAATTCTAATCAATCACAATTTTCACTCATTTTTGTACATGTTGGTCATGTGTCAGGCTTTTCAGCAGACTTAACACGGGAAAACTGCTTTTTCATTTCATATATCTATTTTCAATCTGACTATTTTCCAGTGCTCCAATTTAAAAAGACAATTATCTATGATTACCTCCATTATTAATCCAGTGAAAACATCACAGCTTTGCAATTGTGTTGTCCGTATTCACGTCACATATACAATTCTAATAATGCTTAGACAGAAGGATAGCGTCTGACTGACACTTGGGTATTCTGCAGCGCCTGGTCAAATAGGACTCTTATTATGGTAGGGGTCTCATTCAGATGGTCATTAGACAATCAAATGAGAATAATCTGCCCTGGATCTCAATTACGAGGAAGCCAATTCTCCTGGTGAGCTGATGGCCTTTCAGAGAAGCACTACGCCTTACCAGGTGTGGTGCTCTTACACTGATTGGTCACTCGTGCCTGGGAGATCTCACTATGTATGAATGCCCTTTATGATAGCAGAGGAAAATGCCATTGGGAAAAGTGGCGTGTATGAATATGGACCAGAAAGGGTAAAACGAGCATAACTGTTTCCTGGCTTTGGTCAGTAAACATTCATTACTTCACAAGTCATATCTGTCCTGTTTAAGGTGCACTTCTTTTTTCATTTATATGCTACTGTAAGGAAAAAGCCACTCAAACGCCATACGTGCCCTCTAACAGTCTGAAGCATGCTGTTTTCAAGGGCGTCCATTTGCCCTGTCCTAGGCCAAAACAGCAGTGGCCATTGCCAACATTAACCCCTGCTGGCTCCTAGAGGTTAAAATCCCTCTTTTGATTTACAGCAGCCAGTGGACACAGCAGCCATTAAAAAGATGTAAATTTAGGCTGTTTGTAGAGAGGAAGGTGCATGAACCCAGTGACAGACCACCCACTCTCTCTCCCGCAGACAACACTCTCCGTGGCTGTGGCTCACAAATCAGGGGGGAGCTTTCATTTGGGGAAGGTCACAGACCTTTTTATCACCTCCTTAAGACACCCTTTAGAGCCATCTCTCATGTTACACAACTGGATGCTGCACATCCCTCCAGTGCAAGGTTATTTGACAGTTGTGTTTATTGCCTCAAAACAGTCATCTTTGTGGATTTTGCTAAATAAATAAAAAAATTAAAAAAGAAAAAAAAAGAAAAAAAATGGGAAAGAAGCATTTGAAAATTGACCATCAAATTCTCAGCATTTACATTTACCTCCCAAACAGTGCCCGCGCAAGGTTTGAGCATCCTTGACGTCTGCCTTTTGGCTCAAATGTGATGGATGGATTAAATGTCACCTATGCCCTGGGTGTTACTGTCAGTTTCTGTATGGACGTTGCTGTGTATGCACTTGTGTTGTTTGTTTCCGTCAGATGTTGGTGTTGTGTCTGTCAGTCTTGCCAGTGCTCCTGCCTCTCTTGTCCTGACGTGCTCTGCCGCATCCTGCGGCATTTGGCACCCTCTCAAGTCCCCACCTCTTTTTCTACGCACACACAAACGCACACACTCACAAACACATCCACAATTAGCCAAGATAAGCTGGGATTCTGTGACTTCCTGCAGATTCCTCTTCAGATAACGGAGAACAATTTAAAATCCCTGCACAGACAGAGACACAAGTATAAAGGAGCCTCTCTGTAAGCCTGCAGGAAAAAAAAAGTGCACATGGAAAGACCAGAGCTGCCAGGCTCTTGTCTGTCGACGTGATGATTGGCTTCAGCATCATCCTGTCAAACTATATTACTTTTGGTTTTTGCACACCTCAATAGCACTCTTTGCCGAAACTCATTTATCACATAGCAGGGGATGGACACCATCATATCACAAGGGAACGTTTGTGAAATTGTGACAATCTACTGTTTTTTAAAGGATCACACCGCGCTGACTCGAGCCTCTGCAGTGGGGATGATCACTGTCGGAGCGAGACGCCTGTTGGAGGGTGTGCATGTGATTAAGAAAGAGTTGAAACAAGATCACATTGTTTGCCTCATCGAAACATTTTTTTTTTTTTTTTTTTTGGCAATATCATTTCACAACTCACCTCAGCTATGCATATTGCTGAGAATATTATCATGCTGGGATTTGCTGAGCCGAGCCTTGTGATGGTGGCGTCTGGCTGCTATCAGTGGAACTGCTCTGAACTGGACATTTTCCTTGATGTAATCTTGCAGCTCTAGGAATTCAAATGAAAATGTGTTGTAGCAAGCCTTGTTTCAAATTGAAAAAGAGCAGCTGAACAACAAAACAGAGGATGCATCTCAAAGTAATGTTGTCTTTTAAATGGGGGTTAAGAGCATCTTGAGTTCTCCCCATTGAGATTTTGGAGACTTCAGCAGATTCTAGCATCTTGGAGCACGTGCGCTTGCATGTGTGAAGGACTGAGCAGACTACACCTGAGATAGTGGTTAGATGAGATAAAGTAATCAACTCATCTTAAAAAAAAAAAAAAAGAAACTCACTTGCTCAGAAGTACCCCCCTCTTTCTGTCTCTCTCAGAAGAACTTAAAGTGGCTCTAATTCCAATGAAGAGGAGTCTGTCCCTCCAGTGTGCATATTACTGCATCTCATCTTGCTTATTGCTGCCTAGAGTACTATGACAACAGAAGTAAGAAGAGATTTAATCTCTCCAGCCCTGATAACAATACCGAAACATGCACAAAGGGCTAATCATCTCCGGCACTAAGCGTTTTCTTACACATACACATTTTCCCTACAGTTCTCAGAGCTGTCAAGTGTAAAGAGATAAAGAATGGGCAGAAGGAAAAGAAAAGTCAGTCGTGGTGTGAGAAGTGTCTGCCACCACAGCGTCATTAACACCCACTGGTGCTGGGGTAAGGGAGGGAGAACAGACGGGGCCTCCAAGCACTGAGAGTGAAATTGCAAACCCAAGGTTCCTGATACAACCTGTTATTATTTTTGACACAAGCCATTTACAATAGCTATGAAGGTGGCAATGGAAAATGTAATATTGATTGTATGCCCTCAAGGCTTTGCTCCCCTGACTTCTAAACGTCACACGTCTCACATATGTTGGGTGTGATGATATGTTTCTTTTTTTTTTGTTTTGTTTCCCCCACTTCCACAAATCCTATTTTAGGGGCTTTGTTGATAGTTTATTTGATGAGGTAATTACATTGGTAGATTGAGAGGGCAAGGTGATGTTTTGGGAGTCGAGAAAATAATAGAAAGCTGCGTAACTACCGTAACGCAATATGATATCCGTCTGATGTGACAGGTGTTAATATACCCAATGGCAATCTGTATTTCATCTCTTTTTCATGAGGGTGCTTACTGAATTACTTCCAAATGACATTTATGAAACATTAAGCAACTGTTGCACCATGGGATTGCAGTGGCTCATTCCAGCATTATTAAGATGCACTCTAACATGCGGTACCACAAAGACGGGGAAAAAATTTAGTTTTTCTTAAACACAGACGTGTGATATCCTTAGAGAGATTTAGGTTGTGTTTGTACAGACACGTTGGCTCTGAGTTTCAAATGTAGGCATTAGAAAGTAGAGGAAGCTATTAAGCTCCTGAAAGACAGTGACTAACTAAACAAACTGCGGAACAACTGGGAAGATTGTTGGCCTTTGGAGTACCCTGTCTCTGTCTGTCTGTGACAGAAACCTGTCAAAACCAAAACAAACATGTTTAACAAGGCCCTCAAAGGACTGGAGACAATTGTTCAAGCCTGTGTGAGGTGCAGCGGAAGTCTCGGTATCAGGGGAGATTGCAGGGGTTATCTGCCAGCGTGGTAATTACGCGAGGGCTTCTCTCTCTGGTAAGTGTGACAACTTTCCGCTTGTTTCTAAAATGAATGCATGACCTGCACAGCACCCCTCCATGTAGCAAACCACTGATTGCTGTGTTAAAAGCTATCTTTGTGAAAAGTGCTGTCTAAGAGCCCTTTTTCTCTGGTGGTAGGTGCCACAGCCAACACATCGTTATGGACTTACATGATGATTTAGATGACCCCATAAAATCTCCCTAAAAAAGAAAATACAGCAAGGGCAAAACCTTTGTGTTGTCAAGTATTCTTCATATTTGCTTTCTGTTTAAAATTCAGCTTTGTAAAAGCATTAACGAATCTCAGTTAAAGCTCTGCGAGAGGAATTCTTTATATATAATATCCTCATTAATATATCACATACGTTAAGGGAGACTAATCAGACTCTCGTTCTTCGTGTTACCATTAGAACATGAAACACTGGACCAGTTCATATTAGCATTGTCATCATTCGTCTAGCTAATAGCACCCCTCATTCTCCCGTGTACATTGAGCCTGACATGGTTTTATCTCTGTCATCACGTTAGGTTGAGTGGAGGAAAATCACTCTTAATGACACAGAGATTATTGGCTTTGTGTTTTGGTTTACCAGTAAATGCCAACCATGCCAATGGGATTTCCCCAGCTAAGCCTTCGCTATCAGTTTACAATAACTGTTTTATTCTGCTGTTATCCACGAGGATATCAAAGCACAGCGCAACAAGTCTGTGCTGCTTCACTCAGTGACACTGTCAAGCAACGGTCCTAAAAAAGACAAACTACATCCTGTGAAGGTGCACCGAGGATCGGTTTCACTGTAGCAGAGCAACGCACAGTGAAGAGTTAACGCTGCTACTAATCAGTCAGTAATTGCTCTGGCTTTAAAACCTAACTTCCTGTTGTAATCACTAGAGCAAAGCTTTCCCACATCCACCAAACCAGGCTTCATTTGCAAAAGTGCAGCAGCATTGTTAGCAAACCCTTCCAGTTGTGTGGTTGAGGTGTTGATATATCCTGATTCCAGTAGCTTTTTTTTTTTCTTTTTTCTTTTTATCAGTTTAGTAGCACAGTTCACCACTGTAGGGTAACTGTAAAGACTAATTTTCCAGAACAGTTGAGAGCTAATGACAAGAATCCAGTGATTAAACTATGAAAGCCATTAAGCAGTGGCTTTTAAGTCTCCAGGAAAACTGCCATTGACTCTAATCTGTTGCTGAACAGATCCTGTCACGTACACGTCCTTTGTCTGACCAGTGCAAGCTGGAGCATCATTAAAGCATAAATGAGAACTCATAAAACACAAAAACTAAAGAAAATGGCCACATATTCAAAACTTGTACATCTGTGTTTCTGAGAAAATCAGCTTGCATGTTTTAAATGTGTAGTGTAATGAGTGCAGAGCTGCAACACTGAGTGTAAAGCCGACTATGCAAGCAACATCTAGTCAGCAATAATTGGCGTCCAGATACTCCCTTAGGCCACTCATGTGTACATGCTAGTGAATGAACTATCCAATTAGGCATTGTTGTACTGGAACACAGACATTGTTACTGCAAAACTGGTTACCAGTAACAAAAACACAAGGACATGATTTTCCATAAAAAGTCAACATCAGTGTTACTTGTTATGTAACAAAAAAATTAAACCAGACACGATCAGTGTTTCGTTGGTCAGTGCAGCTTGTTGGGCGCAATCATTTGAAGTATTTTACAGCTGATAGAAATTAAAAAGAACAAAATCCACATCTATGTTTATCTATTCTGGCACACTTTATCAGTGATACTACCCATGCCCCAAGCCTATATTTACTTTTTTGTTCTTCAAATAATAGGTAGGTTTTAGACAAGAGACTGACTTTTAATCAACATTTTTGTCGTTGGAAAATTTCATAACCACAGATAAAATCAAAAATATGTAAAATATGTCCACATCATTTTGAAAGCTTTTTGACATTAGTATTTGATGGATAATAAAACTTTTTAAGTTTTTAAAAGTTAGGACACCATAAGAAAGTTATACAATAATTTAACTACTCACCACCTCTGTTTATTTGTGATAATTGGAGGACTCTGTAAACTCTGCCAGAGATCTGTAAATTCTTTGGATGCTAAAAGAGATCGATTAAGGTCATAGATTATTTAATACCCCTTTAAAATGACTGAACTCTTGCAAGGGCACACTCATGATTCATGCTGCTCGGTCAAATGAGGATGACGGTGTTTTGGAAAGGAATGGCTCTTAAATATTGGAAGAAGTGTTTGAAGCATTGCTGAATATTTAGAATTCCACCACTTTCATGTGGCTGGGTTGATGTGAAGTTCAGCCCCTATTCTCTGTAGTCTCCCTGTCCTCATCAATGTCTCCACTATCACAGATGATGTCTGTTTCACAGACACAGAGAATCACATTTGCGCCAAGGCTTCCCATGGCGAGTGGGCCAAGAAGTTTTGATGAAAACTCGAGAAAGGCTGTGAAAGGAGAGAAAAATCAAATCAGCGGCTCTATCGGCCCTCGTAAGTGCTGATCCCCCATGAGAGAGCTTGTGGGATCACAATACTTCCCATAAAACAGCGGGAGCTCGGCCAGTCGTCTGAAAAGGACCTGCCTCTCATTGGAGTGAGGGACTGCTGAACTGGAGAAGGGAGAGAGTGGAGGGAAAAGAAAGGCTTCTCATATACACAGGTTGAATGAGGGTCTCAGCGGTCAAACCTATAGAATTGAGGCAGGAATGGTGGAGTGGGAGGAGGTATGTGGGAATTGAAGAAGAAGGGGGGCTTGTTGGTCATTATATGAAGCATAAGTACAACACCAGCCCCTCATTCTCCCACTCCTGAAGGTTCACGTCCCTGCTGTGTTAACCACAGGCCCCCTATAGATTCTCTTAAATCAGACAGGAATAAGAGGCAGAACTGTGTACTCACACTGCCTTGCATTTACCTGAGGCTTTACCCTTTTGACCTCAACTCTGCATGTCTCTCAAAGGCACAAATTATATTCCTGATTAAGTTTCTATGTCTTTATTGTGAAATGTTATATAAAAATGTTGAGTAATTTGGTTTAAAAAAAAAAAAAAAAAAAAAAAGAAAAGAAAGAAAAAACCTGTTTATATGCTCCTTTTTTCTGTGTGTTACAAGGGTTAGTAAATTGCCCTACCAGAGGTGGGATATTTACCATGCCGTTTCACAGCACATTTTACTGCCACTTTTTAAACAGTGTGTATTTTTGGGTTTTTAAAGCACACAGTTATGGGCAAGAGGTAATTCCCTACTCATTCCCTGCAGTGAGATAAAAACATCAGGTAAAAACACCATTGCACAATGCAGCATTCTGAAACTTGCACTCACAACCCAGAACTAAGTGGGTGAAATGACTGAGCAAATGAATCATTTCAAGTTGTACAGCCCGTTACCAGGTTGAAGCGACATATCAGTATGAATGCATGGAATAAATATGTCGCTGCTTTATGAAGTGTGAAATGGACCAATGCAAAGGCTCTCCCTGTCTGTTGCTCATTGTGGAGGTGACTCCACATTTACGGGCGTTTACACCCCCCGATCCTCAGCAGTTTGGAAACCTGAATTTATGGCTCCACTGGCACTTTAAGTTTTTACTAGTAAAAAATATTTCAGGAGTTGGTTCATTCTGATAAATTGTTATTTACATAGCTCCTTGGGGTTAAAACAAAAGCAAAAATGCTATATCCATCCAGATGATGCAATAGGATAATGATGAACACATTAATAAAGTGGCTGAGTTATTTACAGAGCTTATGCCTGTGTCCAGGGGTTGCAATTAAAATGGTTCACACACACAACCCTGAGTCCTAATGACCTAACAGTCCCAGACACTTACAAAGAAATTGCTCATTATCTGTTTAGCCGGCGGAGTGTGTTTGTCATCAGTGGAGTGACTTGCTCTGAGTAATGCTTCCTGTGGAAGAAATACAGTAAATACTAATTAATGAGACACAGAAAATGTTATTAATAATATTTTACATGCTTTAACATTAACAAGCACTATAAGTTCTGTATTTGTTTGTGTGTGTGTTCTTATTCCCCTGCATGACATCATCAATTGCCTCTATTTCCCCCATTTGGATATTGGTCATCTTCACTCTGTACCACTATTCTTTTCCCCCAGAAGTAAATGTCATTCTTATGCTGTTTATACCATCATCCTCTTTCTCTTTGCTGTTTTGCTCTGCCCCATTAAGAGTGCGGTTGCCAAAGGCCAGGACCCTGTGTTCATTGATTGTGTAGGATCAAGTCACATCACGGATGACCTTTGATCCCAGAGTACACTCTGGCGCTTGGCCTTAGTGTGCAGCTGTGGTGAGAGTTGGCATTCCTTCCCTGTAGGTCAGAACACCATTAGCCTTCACTGTAAAGAATGCAACACCATTTGTAATGACTGAACAACTGACAGTGACAATCTACATGAGAAACAAGGAACTGGTGACCCTCTTCTGGTTTTTTTTCTCTCTAAGTGGCAAAGCTTCAGTGGTCCGGAAAAATGTAATTTGCTTCATTCCCCACCAGTTAAATCTCCTCTTATTAATCTTAAAAGTTGCGTTCTGCATTTTATATCTCAAATTATGAAGCTGATAAATTGTAGCACAACCATTAAATGTCAAACAGTATGCATCTTTATGTGTGTAAATACATCACTTGTGCTAAATTCAGATGATAAACGATTGCTAAAGTCTCAGAAAGACTTACGATCTCTGTTGTTGCACTACATAATGGGATTTTAATGGCTCTGATAGCCAAAACACATGTCCCAACGAAGCTGCTGCATGTAGGTTCAAGCTTGGTCAGTGTGACCAGTGCACATATGGCACTCTTCCTTCATATTGTCTGAATCTTACTCTCCAGAATTGGGCTCCAGTCCAAACATTTTTTTTTTTAAATCTAGACTTCCATCTTCCTTTTCTTTGCTAAAGCCTCTTTTCTTTTTTCTCTGTTTACTTCTAACTTCCTCAGTCTTTGCCTTGTGTTGGGTGTAGAGATCTACACTGATATACTGCTGTTTTCAAGCTCTTATGAGTGGTGAAAAGACTAGAGACATCTCTAAAGCCTTTTGGGACCCTGCAGCCACAAGTGTCTGCAGGGCTGTCTATGTTGGAGTCTGTTTTGTTAAAATCTGAGAAAGGGAAAGACCTCATCGCTTCTCAAATCCTTTGAAATTCTGTTTTTGTGATTGATTCACAGACCAATTCAGTAAACCCAGAGGAGCGAAACCCTGCTCATGTGCTCCAGGGAAGATCATAGTTTTTGAAGCTGATGGTATTTGCGTTTTGTGGAGGCAAACTGTGAGATGTGTTGATTTGTCCTGGGCATCCACTGCTCCACAGGCTTTCAGATGAAGACGTTGGCTCGCTCTGAACTCCTTGCCAATTTGTCTCACTGAGGGACAGGCTGTTTTCCCTTTTGTCTTCCTCACTGCTCTCCTATCTAAACTCACCCCACTAGCCCAGGCACCCCTTTTACCTCCTCTCCTCTTATTTCCCCTTTCCATTTTTCCCCACATCATGTTACAAACTTTCTGTAATATCTTTTAGTTTCATTGTCTTCCTCTCTTTCAAACTTCTTCTGCACACTCTCCAAGTAAAGGCTAGCTTGCACAAATTTATCAGATCTGACACTTAGAAAAAAAACAACTTTGACCTCCTTTGCTGTTAATGTCTAATTCTTTTTCTTTTCTTTTCTTTTTTTTTTTTCCAGTGCAGATGGCTGTCAGGCGATACAATCCCTAACACTGTGTTCAGCTGGGATATGTCTTTGATCTCTTTTGACTAATGGTAATGGCTTGTTTTTGTCTGGGGGGGATCTTGGCTAGCGATGTCAAACAGGGATTTCACCAGGGCAGGAGATGTGTCTTTTTTTTTTTTTGTATTGTTTTCCATACAGAAAGTTGATGAGTTGAGTGCCGAGAGAAGAAACATTGTGGAAACACTGACAAGATGCATGACCACTTTTTGTAGCTTATCAGTGATCAGTGTTTGAGCTGCTAATCCCTGGTGCACTTACAAGACACACATCTCAGTGACTGACTTGATGCATAAACACACAGGCCTGTGAACACTGCCACTTTACTGTAGTTACTAACAGAGAGCGAGTGCAGTTAACCCTACACACTCACTATATACACGATACTAAAGCGAAACTTTCAAAAGAAACAAACTACTAAGTATTATCTCACTTTTTTGAAAACTGATCACCCATTTCCTGAAGCTGGAGCTGCACACTACACTGACTTTGTTGTTGGCTCCTTCAAGCCATGAAAGCGAATGCACCTGTGATAAATACTGCCTGCTATTATCACTCATTGAATCAATTAATTAAATCTTCCTAAAACATTTATGCCACTCGTTACCACACCGATCCCAGAACAGGGAGATGGATTACAGGTGCTTCCTGTAGGCAGCAGGAAAAAAAAGACTGATTAAAGCGTGAGGTGTTTTCTACCAGTCCTCCGGCCCTCGGCTCGCCATTCTTGTCCTCCTTTGCTCATACACTTGACTTTTCCAGTCTAAAAGGGGCCACAGAGGGACATTCCCATGTAGTACCGCTCAGCAGCCAATGTGAGATGATAGTGTGGGGTGCGGTGAAAAAAACAAATAACTCACGCTTAGTTATTTCTTCGCAAAGGGAGCGGAGAGACAGCTGACGGGGACATGTTTAGACAGTTGTGCTCGGGCAGGGCATTCCTCACCCGCTACCAACACACGCACACACACACACACACTGGTACATATGGCGTAGCCAATTTGGATCTAGCACACATTTAAACAAATATACATACACAAAATATTGGGCAGGGTTTCTTGACTCCTCCATTACCCCCCGTAAACATGTGCACACACATACTGAGTGACATTCCATTTCCTCTGCCGCCATGCCAAGGCTTTGCACACACACTCATGAACATGTGCGTGAGATTGCACATACACACAAACACACGCATGCACACACCCACATGCACTAAGACTTATATACAAACACATGTGAGCTTGATTAGAAAGCTGTGGTTGGTTGACAAATGGCACCGTGTTCATATTTTGCCTCCGGCATGGCGGCAGTAATGATTCCATAATTGTCCTGAGTGCTCAACACTCACTTCCAATCAGCATCCAGAACAACTCTGCAGCTGGCTACACACGCCTCTCAAACCTGAAAAGACACACACACACACACACACACACATAAAAAAAGACTCAGTTGCAACTGTGGTAAATATGAGTCATGAGAAGAATGCTGTTCATTTCGGTGTGTTCATAGTTCTCATCTTTTGCTCAGGCATTTGCTATGTGATCCTATCTGTTATTACACCTAGATAAATGTTGCTGAGGGTCTGATGCGTTGAATGAGGCAGCTGTGCACCATTGCAGCCATACCTGTAGACCTTAAGTCAGAACAGCTTAGAAGATAGAATCAATGAATGTCAGCTCCCTGTGTTTATAAGTTGCATACTCCCGCTATGGTACACTTGAACATATAATCAAGGAAAATGACACCAACAATGTTATCTTGGAACCACCTTGAACTCAGGGTGCCGTGAGCCCGAATGTGGGCAGAATGACGCCTTCTATCAATGTTGCCTCTGCTGAATATTCATAACTCACATGTTACACATATGATCCCAGCAAGGACCTTATCTGGGTCACAGTAGAGAGACTGATGCTGAATCTCTCCCTCTCTCTCTCCCTCTGTCTGCAGGGGGAAGAAAATACTCAAGCAAGCAATCCATTTGTCATGATATCACCAAGTGCCTGCTAAGGCAAAACATCTTGTCCAAATCATAGGGCTATTACTGTGGATAGTGGGGTTAGAGATTCTCTGAGAAAGATTCATCCTTGGACCTCATGCAGACTTTAATTAGTGATGAATTAAGCCTCTGGTCTTGGCTTGCTGGAACACGGTCCCTCTTAAAGGTTAGCTCTGCTCGAATACTTCTCTGACTTCTCTGAAAGGCTGCCAAGAATGTCAGAAATCCTAGTTGCGTGGGAGAGCCTCACTGCGTTCCTCCTAGGTTGGTTTGTTGCCTCCTCTGCTCTGTGTTTCTGCTATTAGCAGTGCCCTCTGCAGGATGCCTGGACCGCATGTGATGATGTAAGCACATTTCTCCTGTGCTGTGCAACTGCCTGTGGCTATGAAGCGATGCAGGGCAGACAGTCTTTTAACTCTCTTTCTCTCTCATCTCATTTTCTCTCTTGCTGCAAATACAGAACCACTGATTGCTTTGGTCTTTATGAGGCTAAGAGATTTAAAAACAAACAAAAATAAAAAGAAGCTGCACCAGGTGTTGTCACGGTAAAAACTAATATATCCATCAAACACTGCTCACTCAGAGCCGCGTTTAAAGGACTCACTTGAGCGTCATTTGTTGTGGGGGAGGATATGACATCATCACCATCTGAAGCTGGTGTGTCACAGGAAGACAGCTCACCCGCCAGCCAGTGTCCGTGTGTTAATATGACAGTAGGAGGCTGGTGAATGTACAGGTGTGAGGATGATGGTGTAGGCTGGTTAGTCGGTCTATCTACACAGCACTGCTTAGTAAAGCCTTCAAGGTCTGTTGGTTAGGAGGAGGTCTATATAAGGCTGCTCAGGAAGGCCTTCAGGGTCTTCCACGTTAATTAACTAATTACTTTGCTAATTGGACACATTCGATGCCCCCCCACGCTCCTTCCCCCATAGCCAACCTCTTCTCCGCTATCTGTTCCGAAGCCTAGTAGCAGCCTCTAACATATCAACACACTGAGCTTCCCTCCAAGCCAGTCACTTCTGGAGATGGGGGGGGATATTTATGAAATTTAAACATCCCTCCTGGCAGAAACAAAAGCTTCCTCTGTCCAACTTATTGATCATGGAGGTTGGAGTCCAAAATGCAATCACTGATTGTTTTAAAATGAAAGTTAGTTACACTAACACTGTCCGATTCTCAAGTGCAAGGATCGGTAGTTGTCGAATACAGAGTATGTTGGGTGTGTTTGCCCTCCCAGACACAGATTAAGCTTAGTTGGAGAGTGATGTGTTATCTTCAATGGAGCCTCTCCATCATAGGGAATATAGGCCAGGATTTAGTTTAATCTGTGTTTAACCTATAGATATTGTATGGTCTACGTGCTTTGTAGTTGTCATACAGTATATTATATTGTTGCATAACTTTAAAACTGGTTTATGGATGACTTTTTTTTCCTAGATTGGATAGATGGTTTATTGGATGATTATTTGGATAAACGTTAAATCAATCGTTACTGGTGGTAAATCCTCAAGTATTTTTGGACGGTTGACTTGTAATTGAGGTGATAGTGGATATTTTTTCACTTGTTAATAGGTGTGAGGTTTTGTGTGTGTTTGTTATAACTTTTGAGTGCGAGTGTGTGTCTGAGATACTGTCTCTCCCTTTAGCCTTCCCTCTTCTCCTGTTTCTTTTCCTTTGCTTTCTTCCTCTCTCCCTTCCTCCTTCCCATGTCTCACCTTTTCCTGCTATCTTTCCATTTTATTTTGTCAAGTCTCTCTCCCTCTCTTTCCAATTTCTACTATGCTTCCCACTTTTCCCTCAATCCTTTTTCTCATTCTCTCTCCTTTCCTTTCTTTCACCCTTCTACCCCCTTCCCCTCTCACCCTCCTTTGGAACAGGGAGTTCTGGGTTGGGCAAAAGCAGCAGCTGCAGAAGGAGCAGCTGCTCTGTGTGTGTGTGTGTGTGTGTGTGTGTGTGTGTGTGTGTGTGTGTGCATGCCACAGCTTGTCCCCTCCACCAGGCTGCTTGGGCAGGGTTGGTCCCAGCAGGGTACCACAACCCTGCCAACACCCCACCAACCAACCAGGCGCATGTGTGCTGATAGACACAAATCACTAACGCATACACACACGTGCACAGACACCACTTACAGACATAAGAACCATATGCACAGCCACACACAACACAATTTCACACACATTCATATTCAAATACACTCCTTTTCAATCAGAAAACCAGTGAATCATTCAGTTATGAGCCTTTGCAAAATGTATGGAAATATACGCTCAAAACTTCTATGAGTCATCCATCCCCTTATGGAGTTTGTGACAGACAAAATGCAATTTAGAAATATTCTGTGTATGATGTAAAAGGATGAAGAATGAGGCAGGTGTTTTTATGAAAAAAAAAAGAACCAAGTTGTTGGTAACTGCACATTCTGGAGTCCTTTCACACTGCAGGCTCCAAGGTTTAGTGCCCAGGGCAATGTTAAGCTGAACTCTCTCTGTGTCTGAAGGTGAAGGGGGCTCATCACATTTCATAGTCAATGGATAGTCCTCAGAGGCTTTCATCCTGTACAGAGGCGATTTCCATTCGCCCTCCCTGCACGAGTGCACAACCCCCCTCCCTACTCCACTCATACGCACACCCCTCATCATCAAATTATAGGCATTTTTAAAGCATTCTCAAGTTGCTGTTGTCTTTGTTTGGCCACTCTAATGAGAGATGGGCCTGAGGCAATGATTTTTCTCAGGTAAACAAACAAAGCTATAGGCTAATGTTTGCTTTAGATGGCCTGCTATGCTGTCTGTATAAGGGGCCTGGGTGGATATGACTTCAACTGTGAAAAATAAAGGTATGAAAGCGCAAGAGAAAAATAAAGCAGGGGCGAAAGAAAGAGAGAAAAGAAAGAAAGAAAGAAATTAATGACAGCAGACAGACACAGACAGAAAGCGAGAAGGGTAGCGAGAAGAAAGAGATTGGTGCTATCATCCAGTTAGCGGCTGGTGCTGAGGGAATACTGTCCTGTCATTGGAGCCAGTCATGCAAAAGGGGAAGCAAGCTCTTCTATTGCACCTTGGCGTCTGTCTGCGTCTGTGCAGCACCATCTTATTGCCTTGTCGCTGCTTACTTCGCCTGACCACGCTTCCCCACACTCCCGGCACCCTAAGCCTATTTTTTTTTCTTTTAACTCTCTTCCTCTCTCTTTTCATTTATCCCTCATATATCTGTTCTCTTTTCCGATTTCCTACCCTGTCTGAAGAACATCCATCTCCCGCTCCTCCACTTCATTTATTTATTTTTTTTCTCCTTCCTGTCTTCGCAACCTCACATATCCCAGTTAATTTTCCCGACTTTCTAGCTCTCTCCCTCCTCCTCGTCATGCCCCAACGCTCATGTGGGAACTCCGACATTATGCCTGTGGTGTTGTGGCCTTGGCCTGGGGGGGTCAGTTCTTGGACCCAGAGGGGTACTGCTCCTATTGCCTTTGCAAACCAGGGGTACTGGGCAGTGTGCTGGACTGCAAGGATGGACAGCTGGAGGGTTGGAGGCCAGTGGGGGCCAACAGGGGCCACAGAGGTCAGAGCCATTCAAAACCTTGGCTCCCAGCTCAAAGGTATGGGGTGAAAGAGGATCATGCTTCTGGAGGAGAGAAAGAGCTCTTGTTTCCCCGTGACTTACAAAGGACACAGCCATGCAGTCAGCCAAGCAGACTCTCCCAAACAGCAACCCCATCCTTCTCTTGTCATGTGATTACATTTTCTGGGTTTCTATGCACGGCAACAGGAATTATTACATTTGTGCTGCAGCATAGTGATAATATATGGTGTTTATTTTTAATAAACCGAGCTGTGTCTGTACACATCTCCGGAGCTGTTGCTAGCAATATATAATACGTAGCTGTGGAGTGTTCATCTTTCACATTTATGATGCTCATATAGGAGGGGAAGAAGTCAATAACTTTCAGGGCCTAGCGCAGAGCCACTAAGCCATTCCCTGGTCTTACGGTATCGAAAAAGCAACTTTTTTTGATTAGTAAACAGTGGAGCATGCCCTTCAGGGTACTTCCTGGGACTGGGAGGGATGTAAAGGTTAATCTTCAGTTTATTGCCACCAGCAGTCAGACAGATAGTATCTTTTAAAATTCTTCGTCAGGTGCTATTGATCCGCTGACGTCAGAAGCCCCCAGACATGACATTTCTTGTTTCCCATGCTGCCCAGACCATTACATGACCATCAATGTTTACTATTCAAGGAGACCCTCAGCATCATTCTGCAGCAATGGGCTAAATACTCCACAACATGGCTAATAAACCAGCCTTTTTGGATTTTGAATAGTGGTTAATGTTGGTGTCGTTAAAAAATTTGCTTAGAATTTAATTCGTCTTCACCCACATCAGCGAGTGGCACGAGAAGGCATCATTTCCCCCGCTGCAATGAGCTGTTGTTCTGTGTTATCAGGGCCATTAATCTGAGCATGTTTTTTTTTTTTTTTTTTTGAAAGACAATAGGGTCAGTGATCAGGCTACCGAATGCTCTTCTTCTTCTCCTCTTCTCTTGCTCTCCACTTTGTGTCTTCTTAAGATGCTGGCCTGTGATGGGAAATCTATATGGTGCGAGAGGCCAATTTAGGTGGCTCCAACAGTGTGGGTTTGAAGAGTGAGCAGCCAGGGTAAACACAGAGAATAGCACCTCCACTCTCTAAATGATTTCAGTGTGAGGACATGTGAGGGGATGGTATTTTTCATCGGCTATTTTCCTGACGTGTGTGATGTGGGAAGGAGAGGAACTTTTCCTCTGTGTTGCTTGTGTTGTTTACAAAAGTCGTTAAGGTACACGCGTACTACCTACCTGTGTGTCAAAGCCGGCGCGCGTGCAACCTTGTGAACTGCCTTTTCGCTGCCTCTTTTTCAGGGTTTTTGTGAGGAGCAAAACAGAGTGTTTTTGTTTACTGTGCCCAGGATGGACAAAATTCCCCTTTTAGGCCCCTTTCTAGTCCAGACTACAGCACTCCTGAGCCTGCAACTTGTTCTATTTAAGATATGGTGTATCAGGCTTAGTGGGCTGCAATTAATTCACTGCCTCCAGGGCCTCTCTGGCTTTGTATGAGGGGTCAGACCGGGTCAGGCAGATTTTTTTTCTGAGAGTAAGCAGCACTAGGTTTGTGTTGGATCAGATGAGACTGGGCTAATTCTCTCCAGCAGCTGGTCCTTTTCACTCACTGTTTACCCTCAAATGCAAAATCTGCTGCTTTGCCCTGCCTGCCTATAAAGAAATCTCTTTACACTTCAACTGACCAAATTTAACAATCCTCTTAATTAAAAGCAGAACCGATGCTCTCTTTCTTTTTATTTCAGGTTGTATTGATTCAATCGGGGGCATTTGGTCTGAAGTAAGCAAAAGCTCTAGATTGGACTGGGTCGAATCTAAATTGAGTTGTGTCATGTATCTTCAAGCCAAGCCACTTCTTTGGTTTCTAAGCCCCATCATTATCTCTGGTGTCCCTTGTTTCGCCTCCCCCCTCGCTGGCAGATTTAGCTGAAGCTGAGCAGCTTCTCTGGTCATTTGGTTACTTGCTTGGTGGGTCAGCCAGTTCTCTGTGCTTTCTGTGGCCACCACCTCTGCATCTGGGAGTTGTTTGCCGAATGCTGTGTCATCAGAGCTTTGCTGTCTTGCCCCAGAGCAAGCTAAGTCTAAACACTGCACTTTGTGGCTGAAAGGCCATCTGTCACGGGGAGGGAATCCGGCTTCTCCTCCAAAAAGCATAAACAGGGGCGGGCTGTTAAGCCGTGGCGCAGCTCACTGTCATGGAAATGCCCCATCTGAGTAAGGCTCAGGCCCTAATCCTGCACCCTCCCATCTTCACAGCTGCTTTTTAGGGCTCCGTGGCTGCCTGTGCATACTCACTGCCTGTTTAGCTGAGAGAGGGGCCTTATGAATAATATTCAATCAGAGATGGCTGGTCAGCTGCTTAGATGCTGGTTTACAGCACGTGCATGCTAAGCCTGTCATCACACATCCCCTGCCCTGACTTAATGGCTTTACGCACAGGTAGATAAGTGATGTATCTGAATGTATATTAAATTTATTTGATGATATTCTTAGACAGGATTACCTTTTGAATTATGACATGCAGGTGCGAATTTAGAGGACGTGGCTATATGTTTGCATCCATAGCAAACCAAGCGCTTAATGTCAACATGTTGTTCGTGGGTAATTTACAGAATTAAATTAACAGGTTGTTTTGTGGCTTTTTTTTTTTTTTTTCTCCACCCGTCTAGTTAATCTACAGGCCTGGGTAGCAGGTCTGCTGCGTTTAAGTCACCCTGTCTCTCAACAATCCTGCCTTTTATGAACCACATGACAAGTGTTGCCTGAGCCCAAAAACAGCTATTGAAGAGCAGCAGCTGAGAGTGGGACTGAGAGCAGAAGATCCTGACATTTCATACATGATTGCAGAGATTTACGTGAGGTAATTATTGGAGCTATGTCTGCCAACCCAGAGAAGATCAATTCTTTCAATCAATTCCACTTTTAAGAGGATAGGCCAGATTACCAGGGCTGAGGGCCAGTGTGGACGAGGGGCCTGTAATGCTCTTAATAGGTCACTAAAATGTGTGTTAGAACCTCTGGTTGAAGCCAATGGTGGATTCCTGTGAGATCAGCCATTTCACCCTCCCTTTCACTCCTCTTTTCTTTTCTCTCTGTCTCTTCTCCCCCTTCTTCTCTCCCTGCCTCTTAGCTCCAAAATAAATGATTTGCTAAGGCAGACTCCCTATTATTGAAAAATTTAGAGGGTAATATTTGTCTTTAGTAACTTTATTGGCATGTTTGCAAACAATCAATAACTTCTTTTACAATTCATTTTAAATCAATAGCTGCACAGATCCAATTTTCCATTGTTTTGGTCAAGGCCAAATAATGGACTTGTGCATGCTATGCTATGAAATAAAAATGCAATGACTTCCAGTTTTCTTTCTATATAGGTAATTTGTTGAACCTTTTTCATTGACTAACAGAATTACTGTGAATACTTCTCTGGGGGGAATATCTGTTTTCTATTAGTCTTGACTGTCTGAGGGTTTAAAAGTGCAGAGGTTACTCCTGAAAACTTATTTTCATTATTTAAAAAAAAAAACATGTTGCCATCTGAGAATGGCACAAAACGTCTTAAAAAAAATTACCTTAAGTGTTAAGAACTTAGTGCACTGACATGAAGAGCAGGAGTGTGTATGTGAGTGCGTGTGCGGTGTGGGGATTTTGCCACATAGTCCAGTCTCTGTGGCTTGCATCAGATAAGGGTGAAGAGTAGTGACACGATAGATGGGAGAGCTAGCCTAAACCCAGCCAGTGTTTATTTAGACATACCAGCAGGCTGGAAAGTCAACAGTGGGAAGGATAGGGAATGCACACCAGCACCAGAGAAACCTGAGACCAGAGACCAAAAGCTGGTGTCAAGCATCTCAGGATGGGATTTCTGGCCTGACGTCAGTTTTGTGTGTGTGTGTGTGTGTGTCACCTCACTGAGAGTAAAGCTGCAGAGAATTGGAACTGATTGCTGATCTCAGTTCAGCAGCCCCACACTGAAAGACATGGTAAACACAGAGCCCTGACCATGGTAGTCTGTCCAGTGTTTGTAGCACTCACTGGGGAGGAAGGTCACCGGGTCCCCTGTCAACAGTGGAAGCTACAATTCACCCCAATCCTTGTGTGAGAGCAACAAAAGAAGGAAAGAAAACACAGCTAAAGGGGTGAACACATGAAACCCCCCACACAAAATAATCCATCATGATTCTGCACTTACAAACAACACCCTACTCAGTAATTTAGGCAATATATCGATTAACATTCATGAATGTTGCAGCGTTTGCATTCAACTACATTTATGGTTGAGGCTATATTTGTTTTTGTTTTGTTTTTTTTTTGCCATTAAATCTAGAATTAGTGTCTAAACTCATTAGCTGTGCTTTGGATGCAGAGAACAGTGTAACATAATTATGTGTGGGAACTTTCTGTAAAACGCTAAATGAGCATTTCATTCATCTCACAGCAGCATTTAGTGCCTGTATGTCTTTACCGTACCACCATACAATTAACTGGTTCACGATTTAGTGCCTGGCCCGAGTGCTGCCGAGAGCATTTCCTTTAACGGCGGTTATACTTTCAGACATGTTAATCACAGATCCTGATGACTCTGCCATACATTTGGTATAGGGCTTTGGTCTGGATACTGCTCTGCGTGGCTGTAAATCACGTCTGGCGATTTTTTGGAAAGTTCCAGTGATCGTGGAGCTGGCTGCCTGTGATGCCAAGTTGAACCACCTTTAGGAAGGGCCCTGTTCTTTACCCTCGCCACATGGAGATGAATTATTTTTAGATGTTTTTTCTTTTTCTAATGGATGATTACATATGAGTGAAGTCAGCCATGATGCCAATGATCTTTTTTCTGTGCATTTCATTTTTTTTTTTCCCCCACCTCTCTCAGCCACTCTACAGTCACCGGCACATACCTCTGAGACATCTGCAGAAAGGTTGGCATTAGCATGTGAAAGGGTTCATGCAGACAATGCTATGCATTATGTATTCACAGCATTTGTATGAAATGCAGCCACTGTCATTCTTGCAAGCCTGTAATCTACTGGCAATATTTCAGGCCAAGCAGGGAGCACAATCTAAAGAAGACATATAGGCTACTACACCTACTATACCATACACCACTTACGTGAAAAACCCACCATGTCCTCCATCCTAAGAAACATCAAATATAAGTAAGTGTCGGATGTGTCAGAACTAGCTGAGCTAACTGTCTGGCAGCAAGACACACTACCAAGTGGCCTGTGTTAATGAGGAGAAGGCTGTTTTTCTTCTTACCCGGCGGCAACACAGTCAAGCAGTAAACAGAGCATTTGATCCCTGAGACTTGTTGTGTAGTTGTCACTTTGCAAAATCAGCCACACTTTTTTTCCCCCGCGCACCCAGTATATGGGTGCGCGTGCATCCGGGATTGTTAGGCGATCTGTGGTGAATGCGAAAGATAAAGACATAAAAAGCACTCTTTGTGGGCCAAACAGAAGATATTATTGGGAAAGTTCCAAACAAAGTTTGGAACAAAGTTTGGAACACATTTCACCTCCTCGTGATATTGCTGAATAGAGACCTTATAAAGCTCCTCCATTTAGCAAATATATGACCTATCTCCAGACGTAAATTTGGACAGCAAAAGTTTTAAAGTTATGGTGTACAAGACAAATCATTCTATTAGGATATTTACTGCTTTTGGATTCCCTAAACATTGGCACCAGCTTGTTATCTGAGGTAACTCTTCATAAAGCATAGGATTAATGAGCTGTTTATATCCTCTCACTGAGCTCACTTGCACAGTTTCCTCTTCCCACTTGGTTATGGTATATTATATAAATACTTGGCAATACCGAACAATATCCTTTGCAGTTGCTGCTGAAAACTTTGCCTGAATCACCCAGAGAATCCCATGGTTGATTCTATACAGTTCTGCAGATGGCAACCTAGTCTTAGAGTCCCTGAGCTTGTCTGTGTGCTCTGGCTGCCTGTCATCAACCCATCACGTGTCACAGTAAACTTAGCTTTCAGGGGCGGCAGCGGCCATGGGCTGCCACAGCTGCTGCTGCTGCTGTTGCTGCTTGAGCCGAGCAACAGTGGTGTTTACCCAGACAGAGACAGGGTGGGCCAAAGTGAAACACACAACCCCAAATTGCCATCTTGTTTTGTGCCTTATCCCATTTCATGACGCGCGCGCACACACACACACACACACATACACACACACACAATTTATCTGTTGCACCAGCTATGGACTGCGAATAGATCTGTCAGCCCTCGCTCCACTTCTTTCATTGTTTCCCCTTTTTCTGTGTCTTTTCAGTTTGAGGCTTTTTCTTCTTAGAAGCAATGATGGACGGTTTTTTGGTGTCACAGCTAAATGTGTGTTTGCATGGCTATTAGCGAGGCCCACAGAGGGATGAGTTGCACACGCCCCTGACCCCTGCACAGTCAGTGACAGAGCAGTTTGTTTCTCTCTCTCTCTTTTCCTCTTTATGTGGTTTGAATTGTTCCAAACTAACCATCATGTTATTGACAGCTTTTCATTTTTGCATGCAATTTATTTTCACACCAGACTGAAAATACCACGGAATGCATCATCAAGCCAAAGCAATAATTAAAAGCTGTGTGAAAGTGAGAAACTTTCTGAAGTGCCAGGCAGGAAGTGCGTCAGTCATATCGTGAATGCTTCATGGGCTGAACCTGTGTGTGAGACGCATGGCGTGCTGGTCTAATGTCTCTCCTATCACACCCCCTCCCCACCCCTCCCCCTCCTCACCCTCATTACCAGAGAGCTGCTTAATGACAACGTCAATATTGATCACAGCTCAGCGAAGCACTGGAGGACGTGTGGTTAGTGGGCTAAGCAGGAGGAGGACATCCAATGATTTTCTTTTTTTTTTTTTTTTAAACTTCCCTCATCCCTCATTCATCTCATTTTGCATCCTGGAGAAAAGCTCATACTCAGCAGTATCTGGTTCTTACCTTCCTATACTTCCATCTCCCTAACATCTCTTTCAATTTGTCTCCAGGTCCCCTCGTCGCATTGCGCGCTACTTTTGCCATCTTTCTCGACTGGGATGACGGTTCAGCATGGGTGTGAGCGTGCCTTGTTTCGTCAGCCCGGTGTCTATGCACTCTTTAGTCAGCAGATAATTGCACAGTAGTGTTGAGTGAACATGGGTTAGAGCAGCAAAGAGAGAGAAGGGCTCGATATATAATTTGTTAGGAAGGAAAACACCCCATATAGAAGCAAGCTAAACTGATTACATTATCACACATGTAGCTCTGCAGTAAACAGCCTTTTCTCTTCACATAAGGCCACAAATGTGCTACCCCTCGCACCACAGATAATGCATCTGCGTGTTGATCAACAAGTATTGATTATCTCTCTTGCTAATTGGGCCCAAGTTAATTACTTGCAATTAAAATCATGAATGATACATTAACACAGATGCAGTAGACACAGGCAGTGGTGCACAGACACTCAGACATATGTAAACATGCATGGCTTCCGATTACGCCTACACTTCTAAACCCAATACGAATGCTCTCACCCTGCCCAGTGGCAGCGAGATCATTTCATTTACATTGCTTTCAGCACAAGGTGCCTCAGCTGAGGTTGAGGGACAGTGAAATAGACGAAAACAGGGCGACTTTACTTCATTCCAGGGAAAACCTGGTTTTACCTGAAAATATCTGGTGCCTAGGATCTTCTCCTCCAAAGCCTAGCTGCTGGGCTGATAAGCTCTGCTGCCTCCCCAAGCCCAGGTCGCATTCCTTTTGATCAGGCCTGAAGTTCAGCCGAGCATGGTTTTCACCTTTTAGCCCCGCTGTCCTTAAGCTGGTCGGTGGTTGCCTCTGCTCCCATACTGCAACAACAAGAGGAAATGAAGGAAGTTTCGTCGACTGGCACCTTATCTGGTCGGGGTCAGTGCAGTGATCCCCGCAAATTAGCCCTGGACCCGACTCAGTGTGTGTGTGTGTCTGCCTCCCTGCTGCTCCACAGCCTCCGACAGTTGACAAAACGGTCAGGATTTTGTGGTCAAACATCAAAGCCATCAGATGACGAGTGAAGATGTTTTTTTCCTCACTCTCTCTATTTGCAGCATGTGCTTGCAGTTGGTCAGATAATTAAAATTTTCGGAGTTGGTATGCAGTAAACCGTTTAAGTTCATGAACTCGTGGATCTGTGGATTGTGTGGTTTGAAATTGTCTTTTCTTAAAAGAGACTTATGATTCACTGTCCAAATGTTGTATTGCCCTACCATGCCGAGGAAATGGTTTGATGTCTGAGGTTTTCCGAGATTGCATCATGTGTCACTGCCTTGCAGTTAACAATAAAGTTGAATCCTCATGTCCACACAGGATTCAGTGGCTAAGAATCAGTTCAAAAATGTACTTATTTCTTGCACCGCAACCAAATCGAGGAAATTCAATACAGGCTGCGACAATATGAATGTCTGTCCCAGAATGCCTTTTAATGTGTCTATAGGTTCAAAAAGCTTCCACGCGCAGGGGCCATGAATCTGCATTCCACAGCTTCTAAATGACACCAGCGCAGCTTGGGAAATTGGATTCATTACTCCGGCCACTGATAGAGCGATTACCCCAAGACTGATACTCGCCCCCACTCTTTCATTCCTTTTGTCTTTGATGCCCAGCATTTCTCTTTGCTCCCTGTTTCTCTCTATTACTGCACTTCCGTAATGTGATTTAGTCCCAAAACACAAGTGATAAATATATAGATTTCAGAAAAAGTAATGGTTGCTTTTACAGATTCCCACTCTCCATTCCTTTTTCCATTTTCCCCTTTTTGTGTTTTTTTTTTCCCTCTCTCCACAGACTGGATGATCTATTCAGAGTGGGTGAGAACTGTCTTTATTTTGCCACTGTTGATCAACGACTGTGCTGAAACTATGTGCAAGATGTAGTGCTGTGAAAAGAGATGTGCCGTTGCCCTCTTTACAGGGCTAATCTTGGCTAATTAAAGATTCATGCAAAGCAATGTGGCAACTTTGACAGATCAGTTGCAGACAGTCTGAGTGATGCCGTAATGCCTCTCAAAGCTCCTTTTGCTGTGGATTTTCTTGCAAGTAAGGCCTTTAAGAGACGGGCAACTCCGACCCCCGACAAACGGAGCAGAGTTAAATGTGATTGATGTGTCTCGGAGAAATCTATCCCATAATTTCACCTTTTCACCTTGGAGATGCTTCCTCCTAAGACCCATATTAAAGCTTAATTCCACCAACGAGGAGCAGGCGGTGTTTTAAAGAGAAGAACACATGTCTGTGAGGCCTGTTTCTCCTTATCTAGCAGCTTCAGCCTCAGCCAAAGATAGATGTCTGCCATGCCAGCATGTTTATTTTCCTTGCCGATTAGCTTCGATTAAAAGCAGACCATGTTGTCTCTCTCCTCCTATTTGTGCGTTTGTGTGTCTGCCAGTGTGTGTGTATGTATAAGGAGTCCTCCGATCCTCCCTGTGTGGGTGTGTGGGTGTTCATGTGAGAGTCTCCGTTATTTCATCTCCACTAGGCTGCACATGATAATTAAGCCATGGGGGGCTGGGAGAGGGAAGGTGGGTTACAGCTTACAGCTTTGAGTAATTCCGTGCCCCCCTTCAACCCCCCCCCCCCCCCCCGTTAAAGCCCGCCTCTGTCTCCTTACAGCCTACCTTAACCCTCCCCTTCTGCCCAACAACCCCCCCCTCCACCTCAGCTTCAATCCCACCTCAGGCTGTGGGAATTTTCTTTAGTCACACTCGGCTTGCCAGGTAAACAAGCCTGAATGGGGAGACGCGAGCAGAGTCCATGGGAGCAAATAAAACAGGGAAGGATGTAAATGGATTTATCACTGAGCCCCCTCACCCGCCTGCAACACCCTCAGCCCCCACAGCTTCCTCCAGTGCTCCTTTCTCCTGAGTGAGGTGGCACTCTGCTAACTTGGCAGTCTCTTTAACAAGTCAATTGCAGACCTCTGGAACTCAGGTGCTCGGAGAGCTCCGAATCAGCAAAGTGGGGACTTTTTCTTTAAATATATTTTCTATTCACACTTGTCCGCTAAGGATTTTTTTTCTCTCTCTCTCTCACTCTTATTGCCTCTCGCTGTCTCTCTCCATCACTCTCTTTGCCACAGAAACAGCAGTGGTAATTCTCAGAGGCAGCTGTGTCAACTCTGTCTTCAGTTCGATTGTGAATGATAACAGTGCACTACCTGTAAGCCCTTCAGCTCCAGCAGACGCACATTCCCTGCTCCTCTCCTCCCTAAATTATCTGCCGCTAATCCAGATCAGAAAGTTAAAAAGCAGGTCAAGCGTGAAAGCCTTATGCTGAGTAATGAGACAGAGAGAGAGAGGGACCCGTGTCTATGCGTCTGTATGTGTACATCTGTGAATTTGTGCATATGTGCCAGTGTGAATGCACACAGAGTGCTTGCAGGGCAGAAACCTACTAAAGCCATCCAAGGCCTCGTTTTCAAAGGAGTCTTTCAATCTGAGGGCAGGAAGAGCAGACTTAAACCAAGACCACCATAAACAGACTCTTCTGTTTTATAATAAGCCCGGCCTGCCAAAAACAGCTCCCGAGGTTTCCATGTACTGTGAAAGGGAAATATGAATTCAATAGGAATACAGTATCAGGGTTGGGAAGGTGGGGGTGGGGCGACCAAATTTACGTGCCCCCGTTGACAGCATTCAGGTGTGTGCAAAAGCAGAAAATCTATTCCAATCGATCCGGAAGAGCTAGGCTGAGGCAGAGAGATTGGGTTGTACACCACTCCTGCTCCTCAAGGGAGCCTTGATCACAGTTATAGCCCCCCCCCCTCCCCCGTGTTAATTAAGGTGCTTTGACATTTCAGCGTTCGCCCGGCCTCTCATCGCGGCAAATCTTTTCCAGACTCCTCCTTCCTGGCTTGTGTCGGGAGGGATGAAAGGGTGTTACGGTACCGTTGTTCGGAAGGAGAGAGCATGGATGCGTGGGTCTTGTTGGTGCACTGCCCACTGGGAGTGTTCCTTCCACCTGTCTCAGACTGATCTTGTGTGTACGTGTGCGCCTCTGCAGTGTGCTGCGACGGAGACTGCTGCTAATCGATTGATCTTACAAGGCAGCATTATCCGTCCTAATCCCAGGTTGTCATTAACACCCACAGTGTCATTTGTTACGTATTGATCTATTGACCCATTGATTGGATGGTATACAAATGATAGCAAACACATTGAAAAGTAGAGAATGAAAGTCAAGAAGAGCGACAGGAATTAATGAGGTTTGACTTTTCTTTCCTTAGGAAGTTTCTTCTGCTAGTTCGCCAGCTATATATGCTACACTGCCCTGTATTCCGAGTGTAACTGCAAGTCAAAGCTTCCAGTTAGGTCTGTAAAATATTCAATCCACATGAGACCAGAAATCTACAGTCACACGTTCATCTTCATAACCTGCCCACTGTAAGAGGTGGGTATCAAAGTGCTTGCCCATCGTTTTAGTGATGCTGCACTCTCTCTCTCTCTCTCTCTC
>CM076661.1:11192744-11285361 GCA_038496675.1 Rachycentron canadum
ATATATATATATACGTGTATACATATATATATATACATATATATATATATATAATTAATTCCTTAATGTATAAGGAAGCATTAGTGAAGAGCATTTCTCTATGTTGTATCTAAATAAATCTCAGTAGACACAAACAGGCAAAAAAAAAAAAAAAAAGCTTGCTCTGTAACATAAATGGATATTTGCTCAGTGGGAAAAAGAAATAAAGATTCATAGGAAATCTACCTCCCTCTCCCTCTCTTCAGCTCTTCCCCTCTCTCTCTCTCTCTCTACCCCCCCCCCCCACACACACACACAAACACACACACACTCCAAAGACAGGAAAATTGCCCCAGTCTGCCCTCCTCAGGTGAATGGGGTTCAGGGTTTCTATCACTGCACCAAGCAGACTAGGTCAGAAACAGAGACACGCACACACGACACCACTAGGTCAATACAGGCTTTACCCCTTGACTAGATTAAGGGTATTTGGGTTGTTTGTGCATTTGTGATGATAATAACGCCACATGGGGTTGCTTCTCATTTTATTGAACTGATCAACACCCTGGCTGGATTTGCCAGGTTTTTATGTCTGTATTTATTCATTTAGTTTAGTTTGAGTTTCAGGAAAGATTTAAAAAACTAGAGTGTAACTTCTGGTGTAAAGAAAATTAACACCACAATCACACACTCAGCTGGAAATCATGATTTGCATGGATCTGCCACAGGAGTCATTTGCTTAAAAAAAAAAAAACACTGAATAATAAGAAGCATGTTTCTGCAATTATAGTACTGAGATGAACAAGTCCTTCCATTTAAATTTACTCCCCCTTCTATTACCTTGCATATTTTATTTTCCATATCATTTTGAGATATAATTCTGTTTTTTTTTTCCTCTTCTTCCATTTCTTGCAGACAATGCTTGTGATGGATACTCCTCATAACTGTCTCTGCAGGCATGATGTCACCGAGCTGCCTTAGTTAATCTCTCTCCTCCCAGACAGCATATTCACAGCCTTGGGGCTAGACCCTGCTCCTACATCTATCTGAAGCCAGCACATGCACTGTTGCTCTCCAATAACTCCACTCAATTGCCCATCATTCCTCCTCCTCCTCTGCCAACCACTCCCCACCCCACCACCCCCCACACACACTCACACACACACACACACCTTTCAGAGTACCTCCGTCCACTGCTGCATTTTTATTCTGTTATTAATCTGTGGACGTGTCTGCCAAATAATTAACCTGGCCGAGTTATTTATTCCCTGGGTGATATTTCCCCACCTGTGTTTGGGAGGCAGAGGGGAGGACAATGCCATTGAAATGTCCTCTTGCCACTGATGGAGACCAAGGAGTGTGTGTTTGTGTGTGTGTATTGGGGGGTTTAGTTGAAAAGGTTTGGGGCCTTGCCTCAACCATGTGCAGGCGGGGTACATGCGATTCATGTGGGGGTATTACAAATGCACCAGTAACCTTTCAGTTAATGAAAAAGAGGAGGTGCTAATAAAAAAGAATAAGCTATAGAGGGACCCTTATGAGGGGACGCGTGTTCTCGGGCGTAATTCCCAGTGCATTTCCTTTGGCAATCACATACAGTACACACAAACTGTATGCACAGGCACACACAGAAAAACACACCCACACACACCAACTGCTCACATGCCCCATACAGACATGCAGATATGCTAACACAGATGTAGTCATACACATAAATAGAAACACACCTTCACTTGCTCATATATTGTGCAGCCAAACCTCGCATCTCGCTGGGTGTGATTATATCCAGGAGCGAGGTAATGTGTTGCGCCCGAGGTGGGAGGTGGTAGATGGAGGAGACATGAGTGCTTTGGCCTTGAATTTCACCCAGGACTGCCTCCCCATCTCCCTGTGCCCATTTCTCACTCTTAGGGGAGAGTGCGCTGTGGGCTGCTGGAAATGTGGGGCCATGGCACAGTGAGCCGAGTGTTTAGGGACCACCTCGTTTCACTGAAATGCTCTCCAGACTCTTCGAGCCCGTAACAAATATCCAGGGTGGAGGCAGTCTCGTTCTCTCTGACGTTTGACAAGTCAGAAAATGTGTCTAGTGGTGAAAGCTTGAGTGGGCACGAATACAGTCAAACACAACATCAACACATATTTTTTCATTTTTGATTTTCTCAAAGTCGAAGAAGTATATTTCCTATAAAATGTAGCAAAAGTTTCAAGTGAATTTCAGAGGAAACTTCAGAATAAAATGCCAATGAGCATGTCAATAACTTTTCAGAGGACTCGACGAGATTACACAATTATCTAAGCAGTAGTTAATGCCAGTTAGTACTTGTTTTACATATATATATACATATACATACATACACACACACACACACACACATATATAATATTTTTTAGCTTTTTTCCTCTCAGACTTGAATGTCTCCACTCAGGCTTTCAAACTATATATAAACTAAATATAAATGTGCTTTAAAACAGGTGGTTGTCTAGTAGAAAAATCTCCCATTACCAGCTGCAACAGCATGGCTGGTATTGTTTTCACCTTGTGAGTCATTCTGTGTGTGTATGTGTGTGTGTGTGTGTCATCATGGCAAACCACAGTTTGAGGCAGTTTTGAGCACTGTGTTTATGTGTCTGTCTGTGGGCAGATTTTGTCACTGCAACAGCATCAAAATTGCACGAGATACATCCATGAAAGTTTACAGGTGTGTAGTTGAGCTCAAAATGAAGACAAGTTAGAGGATAGTGACGCTCTTGCCTGAAAGTAATGGAGTAATAAAGCACTAATGACTACTGAGTACTCATCGGTCATAACACCAACATGTTGACAGGCGTACCGGCTGGTGTGATGCCATCTCAAGATGGTCTCTAGTTTCATTGTGCTCAAAACCTATCTACTCTAAATCTCTATCTTATCCCCAACAATGAATATGACCCTCACTTGCCAAGGAGCATGCGATTGCTTCAGAGCTAACTCTTGATACAGAATGAGGCCTTCATGTGCTATCATATGACAGCATGAAAAACACCCGCTGTGATGTGTTTTTTATACTCAGCCAAGTCCAGACAGGAGAAGGAAAAATAGCCAGCAAAGATTGGGCAGCTGTTGGAGCTTGTCGACCTTGGGTGTCAGCCTAAGTGTAATTATTTTTCACGCATGCCATGTTGACCAGATATACACCGCTCGCGTTCTATTTATCAGGCCTCCTGTGGGACTTTGGTGAGGGTGCGATGAGCATGCACGTTCACACACACCATTGCATACTTACTTACATGTATCAACTGTGACCTTATTCCTCTGGGCTGCTGTGGGTAGATAAATAAAAGAAATCATCCCTCAGTGAGAAGCTGCAGGGACATAAATTTCAGTACAGATCTGATTTGGGTTTGGTTTGATTTGAGGCTGGCATTGATTAATTCAAATTTAAAGCACTGGGAATAACTTCCATAATTCACATCAGCTGTTGGTTTGCTCTGTGCCAACTTGATCATCTCTTGCATCGCCATTCTCCTCCCTCATTGGCTGGCTGTGCAGTGACACCGTCAGTCTGTCCACTTGTCACCCTCTGTCTGTCTGTGTGTGTCAGGACGTCTGAGCCTCAGATGTCTGCTGTCTTCACGCCTGTCAAACAATATGATACAGCGTGGTATCTTATCAAATGTCTCTAAATGCCAGTCGAAGAGACAGGAGTAATATTAAAAAGAGTGCAATTAAAATGGAATGGAGCGGGTCATGTTGGGTAAGACCTTCTGATAAAAACAGCCTCAGAGCAAGCCAAGCAGTTTTCTCTCCCCGCCACCCCACCCCACCCCTTGCCCCCCAACCTCCTCCTAACTCCCTCCATGCCTGCACTCGCACTCTCCTCCCTCGTTCACTCTCCTGTCACCATGAACAGAGGATTGACATTCAGTCGAGGACACCCCTGGCTGGCTGTTAAAAGAAGTGGAATTAATGTGCGACTTGAAGAGAGAGTGGAGCCGAAGGGGGGGTGGTGGTGGGGGCTAGGGTAGCTGGGGTGGGGCTGGTCGGTGGTAGTGAATGACTGACACAGTTTTTGATGGAGTGCAGACATGGCTGACTCACCCTCTCTCTTTCCTCCGCCTCCTACTCTCCTCTCATTCTCTTCCTCTATGTCTATCTCTCCATCTCCACGCTCTGCCCGCTCGCCAGGGGTCATCACCCCTCCCTCCTGCCCCCCCACCCCTCCACCCTGCCTTCCTCCCATCCTCTCTGGCCTTATTGTTTTACATCTCTTCATTCAGGCTTTTATGGCTGCTTCGTCCTCGTGCGGACCCATCTCACCGCCGGATGATGGGTTCCTCCCCCAGTTATCGCGGCTATTTATTATCAACGTCGATCCACATCACATTTCTCTGACTTTGGGAAGATGGTTTTCACATTGGGCTGCTTTACTGACTCGCCATATAACAAATCCACCAAGAGGCTCGCACAAACGCATGCACACTCGTGCACAAAGTGACACAGTCAGAGGGGAAACCTCACATCACTATATTACACTGCAGATTTACTAGGTGCTAAAATGCTTCGTAGTGTTTTAATGCTTCATGGTGGAATACTTTGACAGCTTTGCCGGATACCTCTTTACTCTTGCTGTTTTTTCATTGCATATTTGGGATTTGGTGCTAGTATCTCCATGACTTTTTATGCTGGGTCAGTGATTATTTTAATGTGAAGAGGGCTAAGCCATTCCAAACTGCCGACACATGACTGCGTAGCTAAATTATATTTTAGGGAGAATGAGTCAGTTGGTCTTGGTGACATCACACAGATTCGTGGAGACGGAGGGAGTTTGAGGTGAACGGGCTGTGTTCAGGTCATGCTGCTGTTTGTAGTCAGCAGAGACGCTTCTATCCACGGATGCAAACTAAACAGGGTGAGCAGCATTTTCCTCGCTGCAGCAGCCTCCTCGTTTTCTCTTGGTTCCAAAAAAAGAAAAATGTGCTCATGAAAAATGTTATCAGATCATCATCTCTCTCAGCTTTCCCTCTTAGTTGCCCTCTGATAAACTAGGGGTACTGTGAGGTGACTGGAAATCCAGAAATGGCACAATACCTCTGTGAGTCATGTAGGAGTAGGAACATGTTTTAGCACTTAACCTCCATAGTAGGAGCAGCTGTGGGGCCCAGAGGGGTTGTGTATTCAACAGAGGAAGGCCGGCTGGATGCCTAATTAACTAGGCTGGCTTGATGATACAATAGCATCTTTTGAAATGGCCAATATTTCTGGAGCAGTGGCTGAAGCTGCAGCGGTGATGAGGAAGCGAGGAGGGCAAATATCAGGGGCTTGCTCCTGAATGCATTCATACTGTATGTGTACACACAGTATGTTTGGAGGCTGGAGGAAGACAACCCAGAGTCATTTGATCCAAAGTACTTCAGGTGTCATTTTAGACTGTGAAAAAAAAAAACAACAACAACAAAAAAAAAAACTGCTGGTTTATTCATGTCAGTTATTACAAAGCATTTCAGCACTTGACATTTCAGCAATTTGGTTCCACTTTCACAGTAATTGTGCGAGCAAAACCTGCTCTTCCTGTTACCTGCATTGATCAGTTGGTCGCCATCCTCTTTAGTTGGAGTTCAGTCTGTACTGCACTTTGAATAATTGCAAAATAAATCACCACAGTTCGAACAGCAAACCTTGTTTTAACAAGGGGCAAAATCAACTTGAACATTCCCACAGAGAGTTTTTATTGCCAGAGTTTTTTTTTTTTTTTGGACAAAATAAACTTTAGTAGTTGATGTAATCAGTGAATGCAGTGGGGCTGCTGTATTTGCTGGGTTTGAGGGTGCTGAAAGGAGACGGTCCTGGAGTGGAACCCCAGGTAGGGCTCTACTCATTATGGATCAATCCCCACATCTCCTGTGTCAGGTCCTCTGCAGGCCTGATTGAAGTGTTTTCACCCAGGCTTCATGAAACTATAAAAAAAAAAAAAAAAAAAAAAAAATGAAATAAATAAATAAAACATCTTGCTGCCTCCTATTGATTTCAAAATGTCAAAACCTAAACCTTAAGAGGAGCAGAACACACTCCAAAAGGCTTCAAGACAGGCTTAATGGCTGGCGAAGAAAAGCTGTTGGGAAAGTTTTTACCCAGTTTATTCTTTCTCTAATGGCTTCCCCTTTGTCTCAGTCATCAGGCTGGCTTTTCCGACGGAAGAGCTAGGTGAAGCATATCACCCTGCCATAACGAGGCAGAAACTGTCAGTTAGGATACCCACCATCCCGTCTGGTTCGTTAAGGATTAGGCTGGTTGGGGAATGTTGCGAATTAATCCTGGGCGTCAGACATCACACCAAAGCCTTGCGCTGGATTAGTATTAGCCTTTGTTTGATTCATTGTGAATTAACCGACATAATCCACCTGGTGTCAGACACAATAAAAACACACCAACTGACAGAGAAAAAGGATTAGGTTTACAGAGAAGAACAGCAGGCCTGACTGCCATCAGTCAGTTAACCTGGAACGCTCTTCAATCAAATTCTGTAAATGCTCTTATTCGTATCATCCCGGCTGTGTGGTGCTGTGTGTTCATGTCAGTATATTATACATTTATACATTCATTTGTGATTATTTTTCAGTTGACTAGCTTGTTTTACTTTACCAGTATGTATACATTTTACAGAAATTTGGAAAAATTGGGCATAGCTCAGACAAGCGCTGCTCTGGCGTACAGTAACAGATTGGTTATTGGGTCTTTTCAGTCATCCAGCCTGCGTGGCAGCAGCTGGGTTGTCATTCCCCTGGCGGAGGCTGAGAACCTGCAGTGGAGGAGCAGGAGGCAGACGTGCTGGGAGCACCTGCCGGGTTCCCTGCCTCTGTTTCTCTCCTTGCTTCCATTTCTCCACCCCTCCCTCACCGGCCCTCTCCTGAATCTGTCACTGCCTTTTCTTTCATCTGCATCTATTTTCCCCTCCCTTGTCCTCTGTTCAGCTTCACTCCTCCGTCTCTCCGTCCCCGGTAGCATCCCTGCTCTGCCCAATCACGGGTGTGACAGTAGTAGAGCTCAGCAAACACTCCCTCAGGTGTCGGTCTACCTTACATACAGTAATGTGCCATCTCTGTATTACACAGGATGTGGTAAGAATGACACTGCTGGGCTGGCATGTATCGCCAGAAGACATTATGTTTACACTCTTTGTTTTCACTGGAAATACACATCACCATGCCTGAAATCCCAACATGTCTGTATTGCCTTGCCTTCGAAAAAAGGCCCAAGTCGTTGTTCAAAAATGATCTGCTGCCTTTATCATAAAGATTTTGTTTGTGAAATTATTCAACAATATGGGCTTCCATGTTGACAGATTAGAAGATCTCTCTCATGTCTCTCATCTGGATGGAGCTAATTTTCATTTTTCTAAAGTGAAAAGTTTGAATGATAGTTTAAATGATCTGATCATTTGCTGTAGATTCATGTTTACATGACAGACATGATGATAACACTTTTCTGTTATGGTTTTTGGTCTACACCTGACTCAAACAGCTGATCTGTGGAGAAGTACACACTGTTGTGCTTGTTGGCAGGAATATGGTAGCTCAATGGTTCACAATCTGTATTCCAAAGGAAAGGGCTGTTTAATGGCAGGATATCGCTGTGAAAGTATTCAAAATAAAGTGCACACATCTGATATTTGCTAAAGCACCTTTTTAACAGATGGCCTGCACATCACACAACTTCTGTGCCAGTGCATTGCACTTGGAGCACACTGATCCAGATGTACTGCAGTAATAAGGTGACTATTGATAACTGCCTCACACAACCCACGTCAAATAACCCAAAATTAAAGGGAGAGTAAAGGTGCCAAGATTAGCGCTCTGAATGCCAACCAACCCCATCCTTGTCCCGTGCTATAACCACGTTTCACTCCTTCCACTTTTGCTTCCAAGTGAGCGCAGTCATTATTCGCAGGACCCCAGAATTCACTCCTTAGGTGAAACTCCAAAATAGGTCAGCACAGCATTTGAACAGAGGACAAGTACAAGTCTCCGAAATCCCGGTGGATTTTGTGGAGTAATAAGTGTTTTACTTTTTCGACTCAAATCATTTTAGCAGTCAAACAGGACACTACAGATAATAGCTGAGTGAGGTCACTTCTATTTGCGGGGTCAAAGCCTGCACATGCAGTCACAGTCAGGACTTCAACCACTCAGACTGAGCCCTCTCAAAGCCCAATCACTCAACATGGAAGCTCGTAGTCTCGGCAGGATGACTGATACTTATTGCTGGTTTCACCATCATCATGTTTAGACAACCTCAATAGATTATGCAGGATCCAGTGTTGTGTGTGCGTGCAATATGGTCATACATGTTGTAGACTGGAAGTAGATGCATCAGTCACAAAGGGCACATGAAGGATGACTTGCTGTCTCCCCATGTGTTCCGAATGGAGAAACTGTCATGGATTTTCTCAATTGATTACACGTCTTCACATCTAGCTCGTAATTGCATAAGAGTCAAGGCAAGCTGGGTTTCTGACCAGAACATTCAATCACTTTTCATCTATTATGAAGCATATACTCAAAACTCAATATGGAAAGAGATGCTTTATCAAGCCTGAGGTATCATAATGATGACCATGATGAAAAATTGAGTACATCAATAACATACCACTTCACTATGTTTTTCAGCTTCATGCGAGCCCAATTCTTACAGTCCAGACATTTTTACCTTTTCTACATTTCACTGTCTAGACCTCTTGATCGTGGCCTCGTGTGCTCTCCTCTGTGCTAAGATTCATTGTGTAAAATATAAGAACATTTCTTTCAATGCTCCAGACTACTTGATGTCTGTAGCTTTCATACTGATAGAAGATGAAAGGCAAATAAAATGTCTGCAAAATAGAATTATAATACCGTTCTCAGTCTGCTTCGTTATCACATAGATCATAGGGAGGCACTCATGAAAGGGCTCCGCACAAAATAAAAAGCATTTTTCCAAGCGGACCTCAGCACAAATAAGTGGAGGCACTTTGAAATGCAGAGTGGTCAGTCAATCAGTCAGTCAGTCTGTACTCCCCTCTCACAAAGTGTACCAGGGGCTAGATAATGTCAACCCCCATGTCGTTTTCTGACCCCCTCCTCTGTGCCTCATGGAGGCAGAATAAGGCAGGTTGCCAGAAGCTTTCGGGGCTGGTGGAAGAAAATGTCTCAGCGGGTCTTGTTTTATTTTCCTCAAGTAGCATTCAACACCTCCCCATCACATTCGCACAGACAACCTCCCATTACCATACGATTCAAATCTAACATCGTCTTTCATTCATTGTAAAAGGGCACCCAGAAACATGTAATTATTTTCTCTCTCCCCTCCCTGAGATCAAAGCCCAAACAGGAGTGATTACAGAGAGTCAGGTTGTCTTTGAAGACACTCTTCGGTTCCTCTCTTTCTGTTTGCTTTCTGCATAAACAGGGTTGGGGAGACGCCACAGTGCTAACCTCTCCTCAGCAGGCACACACTTGCCGACTGGCAGGTGTGCCTCTGTTTACAAGCAGCCGCTGTTAGTGTGGTGCACTTCAACCCTGACCCATCCCGGGGTCTGTGATAGTTCTTTCTCCCCTCTCTCTCCCTCTCTCCCTGCAGCTCACTTTCTCTGTCCGCTGTCGTAAAACAAGCAGCCGGCTCCCTGTGCTTCTTTCCTTGAACCTTTGACTGTAAAACACGGTTTTACGTGATCTGTTTTTGGTTTGCAGGGTTAGACATGGCAGGAATGAAAGATGCGCTGATTGCGATGTTTATAAAGGGAGGGTGAGGCATAAGGAGAGATTGAGAGAGGAACCATGCAGAGAATATACTCCCTTGTGTCATAGGAACCATGCTGTACAATTTCTTTTTAATTTGGCAGTCCAAACATCATCGTTTGCCCAGCGCTTTGCCTTTTTCCAGCTGTATATTTACAGTAAATGGATGACTGAATTACAGCGAGGAACAGAGAATCAATTCCTGTCCTCTCTCTCTTTCTCTTTGTTATTTTTAGGTGGAGAGCAAACAGTTTTCACAACTGAAAGTGAACACCATCCAACATAGCTGTGCCAAGATTTCCTAAGACCTTCCAGCTGTGAGAGCTATAGTGTAACAATAATAAGACAGGGTAACAATCTCTTTATAGCCTTGGATTTACATGTGTTTACTATGGGAGCACAAGATAAAAATGATAATTATTTGAGAACAGCACGCTTTTGAGTATATCGAATAAAACTTGTAGGCTATGGACATGTTCTTTAAAACTTTTCAGCTTATCTTGTGGTTTACCGTGTACATGATCTGAACGTTGGATACCAAAATGCAGAATAAAATCTCTGTTAAGCAAAAGTCTAGACGAACCGGCTGTCCCAGAATCTACCGACTCGCAGTAATAGATGAATTACTTAAAATGCTACGAGCGCCAGGTCTCTGCCATAAGCGCTAAAGCTCCTCAGCACAAACAAGATAACTTTTTTACCCTTCCCTACTTTCTTTTATCATTTCGTAAAAAACAAATAACGTTACAGCTCCTGCACTTAGTGGTCTTTCTTGAGTTAAACGGGGCTTTAGAGCTCAGGCATGGCCACAGTGTTGCCGAGTTAAGTTGCAGATAGTTGCCAGATATTGCAGTTTTGAAAGGAAAGGTCACAATGAATTGAACACGCACCGCATTGTCTGATGCCATCTACCGAAATCAAAGCCCAAAGAACTTTTGTGTTACAGTCAGTTGAACATGACTATTTGTGAGGTTGTTTGCTGAACATTTTCTGGAGAGAAAGAGAAAAAAAAACAAAAAACTAAAAGTTGCTGGTTGGATCAAATTGAGGTTTGTGCCTTAGAAATCTGGCAAGAAGCCAGCTTTTGCTCTGACCTTGCTGGCAAAAAAAAAAAAAAAGGTTATTAGAGTTGTATTCCTCACAAACTGTAATGGAGCTCAGTCTACAGGCTGATGTGTGTGTCAGTGGCCCAGAGCAGCATCTGTACATGTGTGCTACACCACTGATGAACCTGAGTTTCTACACTTGTGCCTACAAGTCTTGAGGCAGCACCGGAACTACAGAGATATTCCTCAATATTCCAAGTATTCTGTCTCTCTCTCTCTAGTGACACACACACAATCACACATACCATCTCCCCTAAGTCCACTTTACCTCTACAGGAGCACCAGCTCACATCAGCTGAGTGCAGAAAGGCCTGTCACAGGAGGACCAAGACGCTAACCATTAGCGAATTTACGTCAGCCCAAGCGCAAGGGTCAGCGCGGTCAGTCAGACCACCCAACAGCTTGGTCATCAAGGACAAAGACAAAGAGGAGGGAGAAGGAGAGAGAAAGGGGGACTGAGAAAAAAAAAAACAGAAGAAGAAGAACAGGGAGGGAGGAAAGGAGCATGGCTATCTCCTTTCAGACAGTCCTGCTTAAATGTGCTGAGATGACACAAGCTTTTAGATACACTGTGTGCGCTCGGGTTGAGATCCCCATGTACTGTCAGCAATTGTTCATTACTGCACATAAGCGAGTGTGTGATTTTATGCATCGGCCACTACGTTAAGGGGAAAAACAAGTGCGTGTGTGTTCTACACATCAAGGAGAAGCATTCCTCAAGTGCGTGGGTTTGTTTTGTTTTTTTTTTTCTACCTGCAGAGTGATGACAATGTCCAGTCTGCTGCTCAGACACTGAACTAACACTGCAGGCATCACAGGCATACTTTCAGCTTCATATTTTTCAACAACCCTGCCTTGGGTTATTTGGGTCGTCATGACATGACAGAGTAATTGGTTTGCACAGATCATTCCACGTATTTGACAACCTGCCCCATTTACTGTCTGAGCGCTCCGGTCAAGCTGCTTATAAATCTTTCACTGACTTGATTAATTGTCTCAAAAGTGCTCCTCTGCCAGGTAAATAAATAATGAGCAAAGTGATGATTTCTATTGTTGTCCAGTCAGCAGCTTGACCCGCTGCGAGGTCAACTGTGAAAGCACCTCTGAGACAGGAGGAAAAAGAAAATAGAATATCTAAAGAAATGCACAAATTGGCCTCCAGAGGTGTTAAATTTTCTGGCATTTTGAGTCTGTGTGTATAAAAGAGAAAGTGAGTGTATCCGCATGAATGCGTCTCTCTTGACTTTTTGTAGGTGATAAGGTTTTCAGGGACTCTTTATGCACACACATAGGTGACTCTCACAGTGTTTCCTTTTTTTTTTTTTTAAAGGATGACTTTTGTTTCAGTTGAGACTTAAAGCTTCACCTTGCCCTTTCTTTGCCGTGACAAACCTTTCAATTCTGTTCTCTATCATTTATAGCAGGGAGGATAGAGGAGGAAGTAATGACAACCCGCCCTGTGGTCTGGCAGACCAGCAGGGGGCGTGTGTGTGGGTGTGTGTGTGTGGGTGGGTGTTCGTTCGTGTGTGTTCTTGGAGCATTTATTCCTCCTCCACCTCCGCTTTAATGACATCAGAGGAGAGACAGTAGTTCACTGCTGGAGAGCATACCAAACAGGAAGGCTCTCCCTCTCTCTCATACACTGTCTCCTTGGGTATTACGGCTGAATATGAGCTGTTCTGTTTGGCCTGGCTGGGTTTTAATAAAACCTGACAAGGATTTATCACCTGTTCATGACTCTATGTGCTGCCACTCTGTCAGACGGAGGTGGTGGTGGTATGGGCGGATGGCGGGGGAGGAGGGAGGGTTGTTGGGTGCGCGGGCATGTAGCAGTCATATTCACCTCATATTAATGTGTTTGCAAGCGTACTAAACTCGCCTGGAGGAATTAGGCAATAAGGCTGGCTAACGAAGTGAATGTATCACGGAGCGGGCCGTCACTTTTTTTTTCTTTTTTTTTTAATAGTGAATCTGTTCCTGTGTGCACATCATTCAAAGGTCCTCCCTGATTGAGGCACATCCAGCTTTCAGTCATATCTCCTCACCTCCTCAACATCTTCAGTATCAAAACGTTGAAAGCATATTAAAACGCTCGCCACCATCTTCAGCAACGGCAGCCAACATCAACACCTGTGGATATGTAGGACAGTGTATAAATAAAACTAAATGTTCACGTGGACAATGGCTGTCTCACATTAAAATGTCCTCTAGAGAGGTTTCATTATCCTCTTCCCATCTACCCCCCTCTATCACTTATCATTCTCTCTCCCTCCTCTGGTTCTCTCTATCCCTCTCTCCACCTCATCGTCATTTCTGTGTGTGCCTCTCACCAGGCATCCCCATTGAGGACTTCCTCAAGACCGTTGCTAGGTGATGGCCCCCTGATTAACCAAGGAACAAGGGAGGGGGTGTGTGTGTGTGTATGTGTGCGCGTGTGTGTATGTGTGTACGCGTGTGTCTCTTTCTCGGCAGTTATCACTAATTGACAGCTGCCGGCCCTCAGGGCTCTATTCTAACCCCGCGCCCCCAGTGTAATCGGAGGGCAGGGCTCTGTCGCCCCCCGTAGGAGAAAGAGGAGGCTGGGGGGTGGGGCAGTGCTGCTTTGGCTCTGGCCTTATGGTGGGGCAATATACTGCAAGACCTTTTTGGATAAGCAAAAAGAAGAAGGGGGTGGGGAGAGACAGGAAGGAGGGGTAAGGGCTGAGCAAAGGGGGAGTAGTGGAGTGAGAGGTGAAAATGAGATAGAGAGTGAGAGATAGGAGAAGGAAATCAGGAGGGCAACAAGGGGCAGGAATAATGAGATTGGAAAGGCAAAAGAAAAATATGGTAGAGAGGAGAAAAGCGAGCAGAGGGTGGAAGGGTGCGGGCATGGCATGCTGTCTGAGGGAGGAGGTCCCCAGCTTTTTCTCAGTGCCAGTCTGCCAGCTCAACACCATCTGGAAGTATTCTCAAACACCGGCCAACGCTCCCCACTCAAACTAGGACAATCTGATTATTCAGACCCCCCCCCCCCCTTTTTTTTTTGCAATATAACTCAAATTAAAATGAGATTATTGTGATCATACTTTGGGCTCAGAGGTTGATAATGAGTTAGGGGCACATGTGATTGTGTGGCTGTATATGAGGCCTGTGTGATATACACAGCAAATGTTTGCCAACTTTGGTCTCAAGTTTGCTTTAGTCTGAAAAGGCTTTCAAATATTTGCTCAGGGTGCTTTGAGTCAAAAATTGAAAAACTGTCAAAGCTATCAGAGAAACTCAGGGTAATTTTGTGAAGTAGAAAAACTGAAACTACCCTAATAATAAATCATCAGTGATTATTAAACACAGACTTTCATGAAATTGGTATTTAATATTTATTCAATAACATTATAATCATCCTCCTATCATTAGTACTTTGAAAGCCGACTGAAATAAGTAGCACTTCTTTCATTATAGTTACTATAGAGTGGCAACAGAAATCAAACAGCAGATGTCTATGCACTATGCTGAATTTTAAACGTTTTTTTTTTTTTTTCCCTTTTTCAAAGGCAAGCAATTAAAAAGGCCCCTTGTCAAATATTAACTGTGCTTAAATGTATGGTGTGACACAGTGACTGCAATACATCATAATAAATTCAAAGTAATTAGTAAAAAGCTTTTGATGCATGTATTCCACTCTCATCACAGCTTCCCTTATGTGAAAATGCTTAATAATACCACTTCAGACTATTCGAATGTAATTAATACGCATAAATGTCATTTCTGCTGAATCCTCAAACACAGAGCATTGGTATGGTGGAGTAAAATATGGCGGGCAGAGGTTTGAAATCCATGCATCTTACAGAGAAGAACAAAACACAATTACAACTGTGTCATCTCCACTCTGTGTAATAGGAATGAGTGATTATTTTCACAGGAAGCATAAATTGAATTACTGTATAGGACATGTTTGTCTCATGATAAAGCTGCATTGCCTCCACTGTAATTATCTTCATATTACTGTAATTATTTGAAAGTGTGCAAAATAGATTATTCCCTGTTCCCCGCTGCCGGGTTGCTCCAACGGCTGCGCTGATCCTCCCTCAGCTGCGGCCGAAGCCTGTCACTCGCAGTCTGCCTCTACGTCTTCATGCAGACTTTGACATTGCCAAGCAATCAATAGATCCCCAGCACAGAAATGCATCTCACTCTGATTATAATGAAGATAGCTGGTCATTTAAAATGCTAATGGACAATTTCACCTAATAAGAGACATTCAGCCCTGCAGTTCATTAAAATTTAGAGGTGGAAAAGTCTATTCCAATTAAGTTTCACCCTCTTTCCCCCTAGCGACGAACCCATTAGGATTTTAAGAAATGTCGAAATGCTCCATCTCACAATCTTAACACTCCGCAAAGGAAGTGTGCTTAAAACTTGTGCAATGGGGGGTCACTGAACAAAGGCACCACTGAGGAACATTAGCAGCAGTTAGCATATGACCTCATCTGCCACCACATTTAAGTCATTGTGCATAACAAAGATATCCAGTCCCCCTGCTCTCTTCAGATGTTGATCCATCTTTTATTTTCTGCCCTTTAAAAAGGCATGACAATTATTGCCCTATATTAATTTACTTATTATGTAGGCTGTACTTAATGATTCAGTGTTATAGTCTCTAAGGTCCTTTGGGGAAAAGAAAAGGCCTGAATAGGGAAAAGTGACTCAAATACACTCTGAATTTATAACATGCAGGATGAAAATTCAAGTCCACTGCAATGATACAAAATACATGTTTCACACATACACCATGGGATCAGAGTAGAGAGTGGAGGAGCAGTACTCACAGGAGTGTGAGCCCCCTACTGTCCACACATCAGCGATATGATGATCACACACTGTGCACACTTTCTTTTACACTTCTGAACCTGGAGACCCGACTTCATCAGATCAGCAAGTTTTAAGAAAAAAATCTACCTTGCAGTAGACTTAAAGGAGCAATTGCAATTTTTGCTGTTGCTATGTGGCTGATGTTGGCATCAACAGCTGTTACCTGTTTAATTACCAGTCTAGAAGAAACATGAAACGTCATCCTTTTACTTGCTGTCTCCAGCTGTGGAAAGCAACACCAATGTTAGCTATTGTCTCTATCGCGCCCTTTCTACTACTGAATTGAGCACGCTAACCGGCTAGCCCCACTCCATAAGCACGCTGATGGTCGAAGCTCTTGTCAAGCGACAGTCACCACCACCCGCTCCATAAAACAAATATGTGACACACTCCACATTCTTTGGTACACACTAAATGTATTTGAGAGACACAGAGACCAAGATTTGACAAATGTATTAGTGGAGACCATTGTATATACGCTCAGTCTGCTCATGCAGTTGTGTCATGCACGCACCCTTGTGGTAACCCGAGGCCCGCACATCAGATTTGTTTTGGCGGCAACACAGTACAGTAACAGTTTGTTGTCATATTCTGCATGTGCACATTTTACAGATTCACCTTAAATATTTGTATATACAATTTTCCAAGTAACTGTGCGCATTTTACTATTTTCCCACGTTTGCTATAATATGCATTTTTCATCTGTAACATCTGAGGTGAGACATGGCCTAAAAGATAACTGTATCTAGAAGTGGCGCATGAATAAAACCAACAAAGGATATCCATTTTCCTGCTGCGTTTTATATTCAATTCTGAGGAAGCTTGCCAGTAACAACAGGACAAACTTTTTTTTCTTTTTTTTTGCTGGACCACAGGAGGGAGGCATATGGAAGGCCGCTTACAACACAAATGGAAACCAATAGATCCATGAGCAGACAACCTTGAATTTTATCCAAACTTGCCTCAATGATACTGATCAGTCCATTATACGTTCTGGCACATTTGTCTGCAGAGAGAAATGTTCTGTTAATTTTGGATGAAAGGTTAAACAACATGTAGAGGAAAATGGTTCCATCTGCAACACAAAGGAATTGGAGGATGTGCGGGCCTGCTGTGGAGCTCAGATCAGATAGCAGGACAGAAAGTAAGGTATAAACACCAGATCTGAGTAAGTGAGTCAGACGCACAGGGAATTTGCTGATTTTATTTTGGTTAGATTTGAACGTTTATATGTACATCAAGTCTACTGAATTAACCATGCCGATGCAGATGCAGATTTATTCAAGTGACGACTGGAAAATAAGGATTCTGTCTTTTATCAGCATGACTGGAGGTTTTCTAGCTCTCCTCTCCTCAGTCCTTTTCTTTTTAGAGAATGTTTATCTTGCATCAAGTGTTGTCTGCCATGGCCATGCTGCATTCATGTGACCCGACAATACGCTGTGCTACTATTCATTTACAGTGATGAATTGTTTTTTTGGACTTAATCCAACACCTTAGACATCTTCCAACTATTTCCACGCTGTTTGTTCTTGAGTGAGCCAGGGAGAGAGAAAAAAAAAAAAAAAGAAAGAAAAGTGGCACATCTGTAATAAGTGTCACAACTAGCATTTACGAGATGGAATATGTAAACCTCACTAATCTTGCTGCCAGTGTCTTTTAAGATACACTTTATTTTTCTCACATCAATTTGTGACGTCAACTGAAAATCTGATGATTCGTAAAAATGATTGATGTAATAATATAAAATCCTAAAAGCACTATTTACTCTTTTTTTTTTTTTTTTAATTAAAAGTGTCATTAAGAACCATTTTTAGTGCTGTCAGTTAAAGCATTGCCAAAAGTCTTCTCACAGTACCTAACGTAACACACACACACACGCCCGCTTCACAATCCAATTTCATTCCTTCTTTTTATTTTGACACCTTAGAGCAAGTTTATTGGGAGAGGCAGATAGCATGCATCAGTTTGTGTGCAGTGTGTCAGTGCTCAGTGTGTGATCTGAGAGGGCTCTATATTAGCATAGTGAATCAAACAAAACAAAGGCTCTGCCAGTGATGTAAACACAGGGAATTAAACCTCCTGCAGTTCACTGCTCGGTCATCTTCAGCTAATTTGACTGTGCAAGAAATCAAGTCTCTGCTCAATTACAGCATCTGCTTTCCGTGCAGAACTATGAGAGCGGGTATCATTTACAACTGAAGATTTCCAAGACTATAAGCACCGTAAGCCATTTTCTTAGGGGATTTAAATTAGAGAAAGCATCATGAAAATTCTCTCTTCTTTAAAAAGTACAAATGTATGTGCATAATACCCACACAAAATGCCTGATGGGATTTCATCACAGATGCAGGACTTGCTCCTCCCAAAACTCTTCTTTTTTTTTCTCCCCCTCGTTGCAACAGTTGTTTTTTCCTGACCTTTTCCAATCTGAACAAGACCTCTTCCACGCTCTCACAGCCGGAGAGCCATTGGCAAGCCTGCGGTTGGCAATTATGCCTCAAACTGCTATTCTCCTTCTCTTTCTCCAAATTCTCAGACATGTTCGGGATCTACCACCCACTGCACACGCAGTAAGGTCTCCAAGCCACTGGATGAAAATCAGCCAAAGCTGCTGGAGCTGCTCACAGTGGACAAACGTACAGAGCTACAGTTCTGCTTAATCCTACAAATAATTGGGTCATATACAGTCTTGGAAGTGATGTGTATGAGAATAAAAGGTTACTGGCTGGGCCACAGTGTTAGGAACCTGCATTTTCTCTGTGCATATTTTTTTAACATAGAGTACTTGGTATGCAGCGGGAGATTGTATGGAGGAATTTCAGGCCCTCTCAATACCTTGGGGTGTTTTTCTGCTGCTTGAACAGCTGTTTTACAGGCTGATTAGCTGCTCTGAAGGTGATCTGAAACAAGTCAGCGTTTCAGAGCTTTCCTGCATCTTCGCAGAGTAAGACTTTGCTGATCAAACCGTGAACTTCCTCTTAGCTCACCGCAGCAAATGGGCTAGTTGTGCAGAACCTTACTCCATCCACTAATGAGTTTGAGATCGATCACTACCTGGTAAAACCACCATATTTCAACAGCGGCACAGTGGATTCTACGGTGTAGTAAAATTAAATAATCTATTTTGTATTCTTAGCAGCGTACAGAGAAGTAGTCCTCTGGAACTGATTAGAACGACTCCTTAAAGGACAAACATGTGACATGATTCCGGTGAAGCCTTATTTGATCCATTTTTTCCATGAGCAATGCCTCGCACCAGCAGATTGGGACGATTTTCGTTTGCTGCAGAATTTTTTCGTTCTTCAAACTCTGTAGTCTGTGAGGCGTAAATACAGAGAGGTGATAGGTTCCCTGCTGCACTTTAATATAAAAACCAGACTGGGAGGTATTCAGCTGTATTTGGAGCCTGTGACTCAAACTCTCTGAAGAGGCTTCCCTTGTCTCGCTGCAGCTGAATAGCACATGAGGAGGCAGTTAGTGACCCAGTGACCCCATCCACAGAGAAACAGAGCTGGGTGGGATTATATCAACGTTAGCTGGACCCAGGCCAGTGCTTAGCCATAACATTCTGGCCAGAGATAACATACTTTTTAATTACATATGGACTACAGCTATGTTAAATTTCTCCAGTGAACCCCCTCCTGGGAGGTCGCCACTAAACTTGACATAATACATCAAACACAGCTTAATGTCATTACAATGTGCAGGGGCCTGCAGTTATGTCATGACTGAGGAGAAAGTTGACAAGCCTTTTGTCTCAGGATAACTTCACCTTTATAGTCCAATCATTTTTTTCTATAAGGACACACTGGTTGGTGTCTGAAGCTTGCAGTGTATGCATGTCTACTTGCACCTGTACATAAATGAGTGTAGGCTTAACCACATTCTTATACAGCACAACTAATGTGTCCCAGCATTCCCCACAGTATCTACTCTTAAAACATGAGTAACAAAGGATTTATTTAGTTAAATCAGAGGCATTGATGGGGATAAGGGAATAATCATGATCACAGTTTAATATAACTCAATGCTGACTTTAACCGTCACATGACCATGAGCTTTGCTATTGGCCATTTGGGGGCAGTGGAAATAAGCTGTAAAAATTGAAATAGAACTCCCTTATGAGATTATAGTGAACATTTTTAACAAACTGTTGCCTCTTTCCACATCCAGGTGTCATGAAGTAGCCTGTGCATGCACTCATTGGAATTTAGTTGTGGCAAATATAAGTCCAACATACACTCTCCTCTTACTTGGTCTCCACCCACACCTGAGGGAAATACTTGGCTCTTCAGCTGCTAAATCCTACACTGTATTTACAGTTGCAGTTTCTGACAAAGTCGAGAGAAAGCAGAGAAAAAGAAGTCACTTGAACTACTGTTGATGTAAAAAATTTGATTCACACAGCTTTGGCGAAATCGATTAGTATTACAGAACCATACCTTGTGTATGACACGGCATTGGTATATGCATATGTATATCAGATTCCAAGGTTGTATGAGGCTTCTAATTTACTCTAGATCTGCATGATGACCACTTTCAACTGCTTTATATGCTCTCTTGTAGCTAAAGAAGACAGTATGAATACTAACAACTTATGGAAGAAGACTGAGGCAGACCGACACCCTTGATGTTGAAGTTGATGAACGATGGTGAAACAGCTAACGTTACAACCTGTCTTGACATTTGAGACACATCACAGTGTTACTGTTTCCCTTGGCTGCCATTAATAAACCCAATTTAGAATAAACAGATGCTGTTTTTGTTAGCATAATGGTCAAAATAGATTAATTACACCAACCTGTGGTGTGATTTGTTTTTGTCGAGCACCTGGCCTCGAGCGCTCCGTCTCCCTATTATGACAGTACATGGAAAAGTCATCTCGTCCATCAGGTCCGTGCCATTTCAAGGTAACCTCGCAAGTCTGTGTCAGACGGTCAACGCAGGCAGCAGTCTGCCACGGCAGTGATGCGCTCTGAGGCCAAAGGTGTAACAGTGGGAGTGTCATCATAGCGAGAAAAATGAAGCTACTGTAAGCACCCATTCAGCAGACTGTTAAATCGCTCTGACTGTTGCAGCAGGGTATTGTTTCCCTATAGCTCTGCTCAATCTTCCCAGTCTACACTGCAATACATTTAGCAACTCAGCTGTTTAATCATTCAGTCTGATAATTAAAATTTAAGATTAAGAAATGACTTGTAAAGATTAATGTTATTTCAAGTTTTTAAGCTCAGTAACTTTTTATGAAATTCCTGAAGATGAACTGCAGTATGGCGTTAATGAAACAGAGCTACCTCAGCCCTCCAATGCATTATGTCTTGTGTAAGATTGAAGTTCATTTTAAGACTCTGCATTTAAGAGGGAGAAATATTGGTTCCATGACTGGATAAAAATCTGAATAAAAGGGCTCAGATTGCAGATTCTGCTGATTACAGATGCATATAAAATGTGTCAAATCAATCAGTTGCATTTATCAAGCCAATTTGATTACATGTAAATGAAAGGATGTGGCCTCATTAAGAGTTGTTTTCACTGTCTCCAATAACAACCCATTTACTGCTAACTGCAGGAATGTAGCCCGTTAAAACTGATACCATTTAGCTGATGATGAATAATTCTGCCTATATTTCCCAGGAAAACCCAGTCAGTTTGGTGCTAAAATATTTTCCTGTTCTTTGAAGGCCAATTTACCAACATGCTGTGATCAGGCTTTTGACAGATTGCTCTTTTTTTGTCCTTTTTTTTTCATTAATTTCCAAAAAAAAAAGGATATCGAAAATGTAATGACACCAAAGTTGAAAGCTGTCAACTCTTTGCACATCATCTGTTCTGAACCACAACCTGCACGCTGTTCGCCTAGTTGAAAATGCATTAGTTATCCCTAAATTTCCATTTCAGGGCTCAGGTCCCCGTTATAATTTAGCTGATTTTTGATCACATGAATAAAGAGTGTCGGACAAGCAATTCGATTTGCATACACACTTGTCTAAAGTTTGCATTCATGCCATACCTGTGCACCACACACTAATGAGGCAATTATTTAGACAGCAGGTCTGCGAGTCTATTGGGGGAGATGCCACAGAGTTCGCAGCTGTGGGATTAACATGGTTAGCTGGACTTCAGAGAGGCAGAGGCAGACAGGGAGGGATTTCACACTATCTAATGAAGAAGACTTTTCACATTTCATGGCAAATAATGAATTCTAAAGCAAATTTGCTGTGAAAAAGAAATGAGCTTCGTAAGAGTCACGGAATGCATTTTAAGCATGGTCTTGTTGGGAGAATGCGAGTTTTAAAGGCGAATGGTTGCCATTTGTGATGCTAACTCAGGATTTTGTGTTTTCGTATCAGCGTGAGTCAACACAAAATACTTTAATGTGCCGTCATTAGCTCTATTTGTTGTAATCACGCTAATCAATACGGTCTATAGAAAGTAAATTGTCAAATTTTCAAAAACATTTTGCTCTGGTGTAATAATTACTGTTGTATGAATCCCATGTTTGGGAACTTCAAAGAGCAGGGCTGAACCACTGCTGGAGTATCCTTTTAATGACCACGCTGATCAATCACTTTGCTGCTGCTGTTGATTAAACTTGGTGAGGGTGATTAGGGCCTGAAGTGAGCTATAGCAGACTAACACACACACAAACACATACACTTTGTGTGTCCCAAATACACACAAACAACCTCCAAAATTCAGTAAGATTTCATAGCTGCTGCAATCACGGTTGGATAAATTACCCACTTGAGAGAATAACATTGACTCTGTGAGCTGTATGTACTGATTTGTTTGATCAAGAGGAAAAACTGTTAACATTAGCGTAATCACTGTTGTTGTCACTGCAGTTTATTATCATTTTTGTTATAAAGATAAATATATCCATCTCAGCACAGCTTTGTCATAGTTTTTATCATAAGTAATATTCCACGTTATATTGCCTGACTGATTTGTCTCACTCCAGTGTCATGTTGTCAGGTCCAGCATGCAGAGGTGAGAGAGTTACAGGCATAGTATCTCAGTGCAAACCCAAGGTGAGGTGTGGCCTTAAATAAAGAGGATATGACCTGTCATATTACAGCAGTTATATTCTTGACATCTTTGTTCCACTGCTTCAACAGGTTAAAAATCAATTGAGGGAACTTCATCCCGTTGCAATATTTATTGTCAGGCAGTCATTTCCAGGCTGCATGTTGCTGAATAATGAGAAGCAGTGGAACATTTGGCCGGATCAATCTGCAGAAAAGACGTTTTCCAAAAGGCTGACTAATTATACTCAGACCTTCGATTACTGTCTGGAGCGAATCTACGACAAAAATATCAATGAGTTATTTTGCCTTCATTTGCTTTAGGAAAAGTCAGGGTTAGCACGAAATGACCCATATAAACTTTTCATTGCATCCCGCGGGCGTATTTATCCCCTTTGTGCAGTCCAATGTGTCCTGCTGGTCATGAGAAAGGGGGCTCACTGTTCCTCATACAGGTTCAGTTAAAGTTACACATTAATATCCACAGATGACCTTTTGGATGAGCTGCAGCATTAGTCTTGTGCGTTCTAACCTGTCCTGTGTGGACATAGAGTAATGTGCTGGTTGACCGCCGAGCTGACCCTTCCAGGCATTAGAATGTAGACCACATGTCTCAACTGTGTCTACCTCCACTGGAACACGAGATAAAGTCTAAAACAAATACAGAGCAAATGTGTTGTATGAAGTCTTATCTGCGTTCCTCATGCTGTGCTGATGGAATAAGCTGTATCTGGTTTGCTCTCTTCCGCTTAACGTGCATGGGCAAGCACGCAAACATGCATACGGGACACACTACCGAAGCACACGTATACACATGTAAACACACACACACACACAAAATCACGGTACAGAATTGCTTCAACCTTCAAAAATCATTGAACTCTAGATTTGTTTTTGTGTACCCCCCTACAATAATGAAAAAAAGAACTTGATTGACAAGTTCAAATAACTGGAAACATTAGCATCTTAATTCCAGGGACTGTCACATTCGGTTAGCATCTCCTCTTCAAGGATGCGACTAATAAAGGAAAGGTATTCATGTTACTGAACAAGCCCTCCTTTATAACCTAATTGCTTTTGGTTCAATAGCTTAAAAAGTCATTAATTACAGGGCCAGCTTGTAATGGAGGTTAAGGTGGCTTTTTCACCAAGGTAATGAGCCGGTATGCAGAGCGGCCAGGCAGATTTTGATGCGATAATAGGAAGGGTGAATACCATTTTTCCATCTTTGCTCAATGACAGTGCTGGTTGAGAGAAGAGAGAGGCCTTTTCATAGTGCCTGAAAAAAAAAAAAATCTAAAGAGGCAACAGATAATTGAATTCCAAACAGTGCTATTTGTATAGCTGGCAGCATATTACGTGTCAGGTGCAAATGGCCTTAGCCAAATGTGGATGACATCAAAATGATATGTATTGTGGTAGGACAGAATGTAATGTGTTTGTATGTGCAAATGTGCATGTCCATTCTCGGGGTTTTCATTATATTCTCAGTGGTGATGGTTGGATTGCTTTCTGTTTGTTTGCTGTTAGTCTGCTGAGTTGTTTTTCAATTCACATCACAAGACATGCTATTTACCGCTCTCTTCTTGGCATGGTATTGATTACCTGCTGAGGATTTCAAACATGAAAATACACATTCTGCAATTGTTATTTCACAAATGTTGAGTGGCATGCCAATCCTCTGCAAGGTTAAACAATATACATGCGTGAAATCTATATAAGCAGTCTGTTTCACACCAAGAAACAAATATTAAAAGGCCTTCACCAATGTCTGTTGAGGAATATGGATGAAGCTTAACCAGTGTGATTTGCTTGAGCACAAGCACATTGCTTAATGCTTCCTGTGAGCTACCTTCCATCGATCAGAGCAAAACAAAACACACAGCCTTTCCTTTCAGAGTGCCACAAAGCATACTCAACAGAACATTTTTGTCCTATGACCTCAAACCCCCCAGAGATCTGATGGCATTTCATTGATGGCCTCCACCTCGCGAGGCAAGTGAGAATAGAGGGAGGGTGAGAACGAGGAAGGAAGGAGAAAAGGGGGAGGAGAAGGGGGGATGACAGCGGTGGTTGCTCAGTGACTTTGGAGGAGATTAGACGATTGAGTTCACCTTTAATGACGGCGGAGATAGTCTTTCAGTTGGGGGGGGGGGGGATGCCAGAGCTCAGCAGTTTGTTTTTTTTTGTAGCTTCAAGAGCTTCCTGTGTCAGGTTCAGGTTGCCTGTCTCTCTCCCCAGCAGCGGCCCATTGTCTCCAAGCCACAAAAGGCAGCACAGTGTTGGGTGATCGACAGAGCGGCTCAGCCCAGCTCCCCTGCCACAGCAAACCTCACCTCCACAGGGGATTCTTCTGTCTGACTGCAAGGGATCGCACGACAACACGTTTGTGTGGGTGTGTCCCATTGTAAAATTAATCATCCTCTCATGCGCACACACACGTGTGTACATATAAAACTTCAAGGGAGGATTTGCTGCTCATCTTTAAAGTGTGTTTTATCCCCATACTCATACTATGCTCAACACACTAGTCTGTGAGGTTTTTGTGCTTTTAGTAGTGGAAGCTTTTATTGTAAAATAAGAGAATGTGTTACTTTGTTGTATTTTCCTTCTTATAAATAGAACTGTTTGTGTTTTTACTCCACTGCACAGTTAAAGTGTAGACACAACATATAACTTCAATCATTCAGCTTGAACACACAACACACTAAATACTCACACAGCACAGTACAACTACACAGAAGCAAACACAAACAGTGCGCCAGTAACACTACATCTAGCGTAATTGGGTACAAGAGTCATCAAAAGTTATTTTTTCTATCAGTACTGTCAGTGAGATGTCATCATTACCTCCTCTATTCTCCTTGTATCACAGCCAATGACTAAAACATATTTGATCCAAAAATGTCAGCCTTCCACTTCCCTTGCTGTTGTGGTATAATAAAACAAATTCATTGCCTCCCCTAAAATTGCACCCTTTTTCGGAGCCGCGGTGTAGTTTGATTTTTGACAAAGTTTACCAAAAATATGTGTTGACTGTGATAGATTTTCTTTGGCTCACAGAGGTCAGTGAGAGGATGAGGCATCGCCTCGCAGCAGCAGAGGAAAAAAAGTCTCCAGCACATGCTGCCCGTCTCTAAAGAGGCGCGGCTGATCCAGACACAGGCCAAACAATCCCAAAGGCCTTTTGCTTTGCAGCCAAATTAAATTAAAAACAACTTCACTCCGCTGCAAATGAAAAACGGAAGTGCTTGAGCGAGTGAGGATCAGAGAGGGTTGAAGTCCTGCTGCTGAGCAGAAAGTGAGAGAGAGCTCCCCCTCCCACGTGTTCAAATTTAGCAACACACACACACACACGCACACACAAGCGTCTTCCTCCTCCTGCTTCACCCTCTTTCTCTTGCTCTTTTTCTCTCACTCCCCCTGGTTCTGAACCTGACATTCCTGCTGGCTCTGTCTCTTTGAAGTGGCTTGTTGGAGCGGGCTCCCGTTACAAGGGCCGGGACTGGCGAAAGCCGATCTGTCTGGCTGAGGAGAACGGCCCTGGCCCAGGGGTTAATCAGCAGACCCAGCACACTGCCCACTCTGTCCACTAAGACACACACACACACACACATACATACAAATGCAAACACTGCCCACTCTGTCCCCACAGAGCAGCTGTAACAAGACCAGCCAGATTTGGAGGTTAAGAAAGACAGCCACAGCCCAACCACTTTGAAGTTGACTGGCAGCCACCAGGATTTGGACTCTTAAAGAAGAGAGCTGGCTGAGTTTCAAAAATATACAGGGTCATGTGGTGTAGAAGAGGGTGTGTGAACTTGTGATTTTGTGCTTTGGGTCTGGAGATTGAAAGCTGACTAATCTCCCTTTTTTAACCCTCTGCTGAATGGTGAGCTCAGGTTGTTAACCCCAGTATAGCTGTATTTGAAGATATATGCCTTACCTGAACTGATACTGATTGGACAAACAAAAACCTGAAGCTCATAAGAAGCTGAAAAGTGGCTCTGTTAAGAGTCGTATATATGCAAAAACAATTTGCGTAAATTGGCATTTTGAATATACATTAACCCTTTATTATGAAATAATGAAATCATTAGTTTGGTGCACTTAGCGTAGCCATCGTGCATGTTCATATTTAGATTGCTTTTATCTTGACTTAATGCTTCAGTGGTGTTATTGTGAGGGAGTCATTCCACAAAATAATCAGTTGGCAATAAACCCTGATAAAGCACAGCAAACAGCAACCAGACCATCCAATCAAAAAAAAAGGTATAAATTAACATTTTTTTCCTTTTAAAACACTCATTATAAAGTCAAGTGCATCATTACTATAATAAAAGCAAGGATGCACCAAAATCAATATGCAAAACTTGATGGTAATTTTTAGTTCTCCATCAAATTGTATTGGTTTCTGATTATGTGACTCTCCAACTTCTAGGGAGGGCAGCTTTAGACATGTCTTCTTAATGATGTTTCAGGAATCATTCCAGTCCCCATTTACTACAGTCTTCATGAGCTCAGCATTCAAATAGGTAGCTAATGTTACAATTTCTGGCCCCTAAAAGCCATTGAAAACATTTGATACTGCCAGCAGTTTTGCTTTGTTTCCAAGAAACATACCTTGTGGCTGAGCCAAGTTGATGTCAGTGTAAAACAATCCATAATAAAAGACTTAAAAAAAAACCCAAACCCAATCTAAATCACTTCACTTTAAAAGCCTATTTGTGTCCTACTATCCACAGATTCAGGGTGAATATATGGGATCCCTGACAAGCCTGTTCTGTACAATCCACTTATCTCTCTTGTAGCATCTGGGCATGGATATGATGGAGTGGACGCAATCCAACATGGCACCATGACAAAGTCAACAGTATAGTACGCTCCACACAAGGACAATGATCATCTCTCACTGTCTCTCTCTCCACTCTTCCATTAACTGTGGGTGCACCGATGACCCTAATGCCACCGTAAACACAGACAATGACAAGTTGAGAGCACACAAACAGATGAGGCAAACTCAGGGACAAAAAAAAAACATAAGCCTGTTCTGTGCATTTGCTTGTTAAGTCAATTTGTTACAGACAGAGATAATTGTTTTTGCAAGCCCGAAGAGCAACCTTTGGAGAAAAAAACAGAATTCATTTATTAACATTTGATAGAATCTGGAGAAATATTAGCGTTTTCAAAACTCAGACAACTGCAGACCAGTTTGATAAATGATCTGCAGGTGTCGATAGCTTTCATGACCACCGCCAGTCATCTCATTTCTAAGTGCATTACCAGACTTGACCCCAGTTGCACATTAAATGTTCCAACATGTTCCAGTCTTTGTCTGTTCAGTGTGGAGTTTGTGTGTGTGTGTGTGTGTGTGTGTGTGTGTGTGTGTGTGTGTGTGTGTGTGTGTATGTGTGTGTGTGTGTGTGTGTTTGTGCGCGCGAGCATGGTGTAATTGTGCAATGCCCAGGGACAAATTTTGTCTCAGAGTTGGAGGTTGTTTGGCTAGTGTTAAGATCATCAGTGTTCTGTCCTGGTCCTCAGGGGACCGTCTTCATTTGTGTCTTTTGTTTATCAAGATGTTTGAATATTAACATGGGCCATTTTTCCGGTCATAATGAAGCAGCGTAGCATATCCACACATCTGCACATTTCCATACCGCTCTGTGATTCTGCCTCTCTCTGTCTTAATTTCCTGCTAGATGCATGTCATGAGAACTACCATTTGCATATGCGTAAAAGGTCTTCAGTCTGGGGAACCCCTCCCCTTCTCCTTCTGCATTCAGATATTTGTTTGTTTACTCTTCATTGGCATGGGCTGTAAACAACACTGATGTGATGGTCTGTTGCTGTCACACTGGTTTAAATTTACATGTGTTGGATGACAAGGACCCGAGGAAAAAGATGCTAATCGCTCTCGCTAATCAGCACTCTTGCTCTTCAGCTAAGGCCGATGTCACCATTGGTATCTTTACAGTCATGCTATTGCACTGTGAGCCACTCATTCGCCTCATCAACTATCCACCGCAGTCCCCGACAGGTGCTGGTGACGGCAGTGTTTATACCTTCAGTCCCTCTAGCACAAAACTTTAATATTCATGTTGGCCGATAAAGGGAATTACTTCTTGATTGCTTGGAGGAACATTGATACATCTGGTAGATAGGGAAAGGCACTATAAGGATTCAGATCATGTTCTTTATTTATTTATTTTTTTTCTATTTTTTTTTTTTTTTTTTTTTTTTGGCCGGGTTGAACTTTCTCTGGGAGCAAAGTGTATTAACAGCAGTCATTTCTTATCTCACTTGGCACACGTTTGTTCCTCTGCAAGCAAAAAATGTGGCTCACAATACATATAACCTGTGGGGGATTTTACAAATAAGAGCTAATGCCCACAAATATATTAACAGGAGGCAGTGCGTGGAGATGTGCTGATTCTGTGGGGCTGTGCAAAAATGGCACGTGTGGCGCACCATTTAATTCAACAAAGCTTTTAATTTATCAGATTAAATTACATTTTCAGGTGAAATTAGCAACACTGCTACTGACAAAAATCAACACTCACAGTATCGAGACACCTGATGTAGACATAAGTCATTTATTTAACAGATGCTGGTGAATTGACACAATAAACTAAATATTTCAGTATCATTCAAAGTCAAGTCAAAGATAAAAAGTTTGACATGAATTGGTATCGCTGCACTAGCTGTGCCTGACCTGAACCTGCAGGGCCTTTTCTACTGACACTGGCATCTCTGGGTAAAGAATGACCCTCATTTCTGTGGACACGGCACTGTGTCCGCTCCCCCAGATCTGGGCGCCCATTCCATTTCATGGTGCATCGCCCTTGCGCGTGATTATGCCGTGCTTTCAGGTGCAGAGGAGGAAATGTTTCGTGAAACTGATGTCCCTGTCAGCGCTGTGCGGCTCTCCCTTCTTTTGCCGAGCATGTCACTTCACTGATTGGCGAATTACCATTCCAATGTGAAGAGCGGGCCCCGCCCCTGTCCCCAGCTCACTGGCCCTGGCAGCAAATGAGGAGCTGCATATGCTACAGAGGCGACGCTCTCCTGGCCTCATTTGCATTGGCTGAATGGAAATCAAACGGTTTAATGTCGAGACAACGCTGGTAAATAGTGATGGTGTCAACACATTAAACACACACGCACACACACCCACTACTGCATAAATGCCATATGCCCAAAGGCTGCCTGCGATGCAAGAGGATGAAATATTTGCTACCACATAAAAGAAGCAAAAGATGGCAAGTTGGGTGTTGCTCCTTTAAAACAAAACAAAACAAAAATACATGCATTTTATTTCCTAGAATGTGCTTTGTCCAAATGTGCAAGGAGAAAAGTTGAACAACAGCCAAAGAGAATATGCATGGCAAGGAGAAGCTGATGATTTGATTTGGATGTGTGTAGTGATTAATTAGTCATTAGTTGATTCTTTGGGCAGCTGAGACAACAAAATGAAATCTTCTCAGCAGTTCTGTGAAATTAACACTCAAACTCTTGCCCGCTCGCCTCCACAGTCCCTCAGTCACTCACTCTCCAGATTTATTTTTAAACCCAAATCCCACAAGTATTACCTAAAAGTAAAGCCAACACTAAGCTGATGTTTCTGCAATTATTCAGAGCTTCTCTCTACACACATAGTCCTTCATCTCTGCGTTATGTCATCACTGGCAAACATTTTTAGTGTGATGGAGTCAGTTGCTGTCTGTACAACAGAGAGAATTAATATTCCATTAGTTACTTCACAAACTCTGCTTTCCTTAAGTGATGCAAAACACACTAGACAGTGAGGAGCAAGTGTGTGGTTGTGTCTGTCAGTGTGGTGGTGATGGAGACTATATGTTTGAGTATCTGTGCTGTTATGTGAGGCAAGGTGGCTGAATGTGTCCGCACATAATCGCTAATGCATGTTTGGGTGTATACTCATGATTAAAATGTGCGCGCTTGCATGCGTGTGTGTGCACGTGTGTTGGCAGGACAGTGAGGAGCACTGGGATTCTCCTTTGGGTCTGTGTTGGTCTATTCTAGACCAGAGACGCTGGCTCAGTAGACTGGAATCCTTCAGGGCACCAGGGACATCTGATTCCCCCACTGCCTAAGCACTGAACTAAATGCTTCTGCATTATTCATGTGTATATCACTTTATTGCTGTGCAAGGTTTTCACTCAAAGTTTCTGCCGCACCATTTACTGTACCTACCCCCTAGACATTAACTAACAAACTTTCCCCAATCACCCTTTCTCTCCATTCCTGTATATTTGTCTCTCTCTCACTGATCCCTTCATCTACGATGATGACAAGATATTGTCTAAGGAAGTGGTTTCCAGCTGGCCCACGCTTCTCCTCAGTCATTTGCCTCTTTTAAAAAGAGATCCTGAAGAAGACCCCTCATTATGCCGACTTTGCCCACTTATACTGAACCAAACAAAGCCAGCGTTATGGCTTGTGATTTTAGACAGCATGGTGGTGTTCAGGAGATGTGATGAGTAACACAGCAGCGTCGGCGTCCGTCCCGCCATGTCAGCTTTTACATTGATCCATCCCTTTACATTGATCCAGCTCAGTGACGACCACAGATGCCGGCTTATTGCCAGACAGGTCACATAACTTCAATGACACCACCACAAAGCATCCAATTCATAATGTGATTTAGCGCGCTTGTCTCTTCGACACCTTTTCTTAGTAAATTGAAGCAGAGTTACGAAGTTATGGATCTGTGATTCGCCGATTCTGATTCTGAAGGAGAATATCTGCCTTTGGGAGATGACGATGGGTTGTGTAATAACAGTGACACTGACTGGTGCGACGGTGATAGTGACGGATTGTATAAGTATGACGAACAGTGGTCCGTCTCCTTGTATCTCTAAACACTTTCAAGCCGCAGCCTTTTGAAATCTTGATGTCAAATTCCATTTTTTTTTTTTTTCAAAATAACACCCTTAAAAGTTTAAAAAGGAAAAAAAAAAAAACAAGAACTTGAAATTGGAAAAAATTAGAGCATTGGGACTGCGCAGTCTGTTTCCTAATCGCGATTAGCATGCTAGTGAATTTAGCATAGTTCTCAATGTCATAACAGCCTATGTTTCTGTATATTGTTAGAGTGTTGTTAAAATAAGATCCAGCTAAAGTGAACTGTCCATTTTGAGGGAGAACATGAATTTTTTTGTTATTAAAGTGAGATGTTTGTTTACATTAGACAGCAAGGAGCAGGTGACTCCCCTCAGACGCTATGAGCAGTCAACATCTGCTGCTCCTTGATGTTCCTGAAAAAAAATAATATAATTATTATATAATGTTATTATATAATAATTCTGAACCTGAAGATGTGGATTTATAAATGCATTATTCTTGTTCATTATTCTTCTTCCTGCCACCACCAGCAAGAGTGAATTGATTCTAGGATTGTGTATATGATGTCTGCATTTTGACTTGACTCAGTTGTGACTAAGAAGTGGTGTGACTTCATTGCACACCAACTACAAATTACTTCTACAAAAGCCTGTCACAACTGAGTCAAGTCAAAACACAATGTGTTTCATTGTCTCTTCGCTTGCAGGGTGACCCTTGTAAGTGGGTGGTGTATGACAAATCGAAGCAGATGAAGCAGCTACTAATATGTGAATCTTGCTAGTTTGGCAACTTTCTCAGTGAAGCTTTTTGTTGTTAATTTACAAATAAATCATACCTGTGACTCAGGCCTTCAACAGTCCACCCATAATAGAACCGCAGACCATTTTTGAACTGAGACCCACCATTTGGTGTGCAGGAGCCCTGGTTGACATGGGCTGGATTGAAGTATTCTGAATAGAAAGAGGGACCTGTATGGAAAGTTACAGCTAAAGCTCTTCCTTTTGGAGCCTTAAAATATAAGGTCATTCTGTAGATCAGGAGATCTTCCTAATCCGCTCTTCGCTTCCCCCTGGTGCAAAACAAAGAGCATGGAGATTTTTCAGTCCTAGCAACAGATAAACAGCCAGGGAAGCAGAGGAAGAGCAGAGCTGACTGGGGAACCAGGCTGTTGCTGTGGAGCAGTGTTGAAGATAATGCGGTATGACGTGCCGTTTTGATCTGGACTGCTTTAACACAAGATGCTTTAAGCCATACATGGAGAAAATGCAAGTCTGTGCTAATTACCTGAGTGAGTCAGACAAAAAGGACGAGAGAAAGGGAGAGGGAGGGAAATGTCGAGCTGTGCCAGCAAACTTCCACACCTTCTGACCCGCATTACCGCTCAGCCGCAAGCTTTCTCCCTGGTCAGCGCGGGGCAATGGCCTGCCCTCATTGTGTTGTTGCTCCAATCTGACATGTTTGGTGGCAGTTCAGCTTTGATACGACAACACTCATTTAGTCATCCAACGTCCACTTGCCTGTGTGCTTCATTGCGCTCCCCCCTGTCCTCAGACCATTCACTTTCATTTGGATCTGAACAGGAAAAGCAAAGAAGGGAAGTCCCACTGGGGACGCATCTGAGTCATCTAAGTTGTCTGAAGAATTGCTATACATGGCAGGCTAACTAATTGGACCCTTACCAAACCAGAGCCTCCATCCACAGTGGGTTTCAGATTAACTGCTGACAAGGTATGACAGCAAGGCCTTTAAAATGTCAAAGCAAGATACTGGCACAATGCTTAGTGAATCTTCTCAGAAACACAGCAAGGGAATTGTGAAATTACCGCTGATAAATATAATGAACAGGACTCCCTACTTTGCAGAGATACATCTGAATCTGCTCACTGTCTGTGCTGGGTGCGTAGGCCATGGCTCATATTGCCTCAGTCAAGGCATCTATGCTCTTTGTGTGTGACAATAGATGTGACAAAATAGAAAGGACAGCTTTTCTAAAATGTCAGGCGGTTGGGGTCCTGCTGAAATATCTCCCCCTCTCTCTCTCTGTCTATCTTGATCGATAAAGCTACCTTTGACAATGCTGCATGTTGTCACATGACATTTGGTCACCCTTCTTTTTTCCCCTCACCTGGCTTGCTGCTGAATAGGAATATAACAATGAGATTTAATACAGGATCAATAGCTACACTCCAATGATACATTCACTCGCATAATGAATACTGATGGATGAAAACAAATACCTGCATGGGGAATTTGTATTCTGGACAGTGTTTCTCTAATAGCCGTGCCAATGATGTTTCATTACGGTTTTTCCGCTTGTGTGTTTTTTCTCTCTATCCATACAATCAAATAAAGGATATACGCATGATTTAATCAAGGCTATGGAAGTAACGTCAAACCAACCTCTTGCGTATTTATGAGGGGTGCTGTGAGTGTGTGCTTGCATCTATGTGATCTCATGCCCCTGAATATCATGCCATTGTTTGCATTTCATTCAACAGATATAGGCTTAGTGCAATATGTATAATAAATACGGAAAATGAATTGATCTTTACCACATGTCCATGTGTGTATATTGAGTTATGTTCCTGGGGTGTGCATTCGTAGTGTTTGTGCTGCATGCATGTATTTGTGATTGGAATATACATGTGTGGTTTATCTGTATTTTAGTATTGAGTCCATATACATGAGTTGTTTACTCTACATGTTGAGCGCACCGTAATAGTGTGTTTATGCTATGCATATGTGTTTGAATGCACAATGGTGTATATGTGAATAGATTTGCCTGTTTGAATCTGGTCTCACAGAATGCATTAACTTTTATTAATTGGATGTGTGTGCGCATTGCTCGGTGCATAACTTTCTGCTTTTCTGTGAGTGCCAATCCAGAGCACACCGGGTATCCTCCAGCCTGCTGTTGTTTGATAGTCAGCTCAGTGCATTGTGGTGTTTGGTGTTTGGGCTCTGGGCCCTGCGTCTGGGCCCCTGCGTGACTGACGCCTCGAACGCCCACTGTTTAAACATCTCTCCACGTGTTTCCCTTTTGATCAGCGTCTGCCATTCTTACTGATTTTCCAAATCACTGATGCTTGTCAAAGAATTAATTACCTGGATCGTTGCTCCGCTGACTCCGGCACCAGCTGCGGGGTTCACCAGAGAGACCTCGGCATTCTCCCAGCATTCCCGGCTAATCACCCACAATCCATTTCAAAGTCAACCTGATTGGCCCACTACCCGGAGAATAATGTGGAATTAGACTGCATCCTGACAGTAACAGTTTCATATTTGCATACAGTATACGGCAGATTAGCTTGCAGGAGCCCGCCAGTGGGAGGTGAATATCAGCATCAGTGCCTGTGCTAATGGCAGTTGCCTCCTACAGTTTATTAGATAAGTAATGGTGTAAAGCATTGTGCTAAGCGCACATCCTCACTGTGTTATTAGCTGATGTGTAACACAATGTGTTCATTAACCATGGGAGATGAACATTCCAGTGTGCACACCTTTTCAGAAGGTGGGAAAGAGAGAATGATTTAGCTGAAGTGATCACAGAGCTTCAGTGCCTGATGCTGTAAGTGGATTTTCGTGAGAGAGACACTGAAGTGATTGTACTTGTGAAATGCAGACTTGTGGATGCTCTATAATAAACACATATTCAGGATAGTTTTGCCTTCAGGGCGTATCTGGCCATGCAGCTTGCTGTGAGGATGCATAGGCAAAGAGGCTATAAATACACCCAGGCTGCTCTTTGGTTTGTCTGTCTGCCTGCCTGCCTTCCTGTTGGTGTGTCTGCAGGGTTGCAGCAGCATGACGTCAGCCGGGGCTCAGAGCACTCGCTGACCTCTGTCACAGAGAGAGGAGTGCAGTGCGCTCCAGACAGCCATATAACCGTGCAGACGATGCAGGCAGGACATAAACACAGAGACCTGAGTGCGGAGGGAGATGCGTTACAGCATGTAGCAGTACAGCCATGGATGGACTATCAGAGAGGAGCGCAGACAGGCTGGCTGGTGGAGAGCAGGGTTCACAAAGATCCATGCTGACAGGTTACACAAAAATGGAAATCAGTTAGTGAAGAGGAATAATATGCATAGAGGGATGCATTTAAATACAACTCTGAGTTTGTCTGTGCGATACACCCTTTGTAGTCATCTTCAAATACACACACACACACACACACACACACACACAGACTTCCCATAGGACACTAATTAAAGTTACAGAAAGCAGGTGTTTAAACTGCATTGCTTTGGTGACTCTAACCAGGACCCTTGCTGTTAAAATTAGACCAGCTACCTCAGGAGAGAGCCTCTGAGCTAACCTGACACGGCCACTGTAAGTGCGTGTCAATGCCTGCGTCTGTGTGTGTGTCTGTGTGTGAGCGCTCGCATGTGTATCTGTCTGTGGCGTCCTATCATTGTAGTCATTACCTAGTTTCCATTCCTAGCCTGAAGCAAAGTAAGAAATGGCAGCCTTTCATTCTGACAAGTTGTCATTCAGGTAGTTTTCTGTTTCCCCCCCTCCAGTTTCCTTCAAAGGCTGTCCGACTTTGCTTTCATAATACCTCTGAGGTTTCTGTCAGTTTTGCGGCTGACAGCAGGTAGAATTTGCGTGTCAACATGAAGTTAGACTGTTAGATACATGTTCGTGAATAAACACCTTCTACCTCAGAAGAGCTTACAGTACATGTGTTCACTTAAAAAAAAAAAAAAAAAGGATGTCACCCATATTTTCTTTGGCTTCATAGTTTAATGTGAGATGAGGAAGTGATTTTAACTCGGGAGTAACGTATGACATTAAACTGGTTTTTCAAGATGTTTTTAATAGCATCCTCAGTAAATAACTCCCGTCAGGCTTTCAAGCCATCTTTTAACCTTTTAACCGTAATTTTAGCTTGCGCATTTTGTTCAACGTCTCATTCCATTATTCAGTGTCTCATTCCATAACAGGCTCAGAAATTCAGCAGGTCTCCTTAGGCTTATTTCCCACTCCAATCCCATTTCACAGAGACACTGCGTTTTCTGGCTCATAAATACCCTCGTTTTATTTACAGTATCCCAAATGAAGAATGTGTTTTTGCCACATTTACCTGTGGTTGCCTCAGCACTTTGAATTCATTATCTGCCAATTTGGGCATCAGAAAGCATTTTCTCCTCCAAACAAACTCATGGATTGGGGGCTGATGGAAGACATCCATAGAGCCTCAGGGCCAAATGACAGAGTGTGACGTTTATCTGGATTCAGCAAGAGTTTGACCTCTAGTTTGGAAGGCCATTTTAATCTGCTGTCCTAATATTTGGTCATAGAGATCATGACTGTATCAAATGTTGTACTTCTGATGCCTTTGAACTGTTGTGCAGCTGTCAGGATAGGTATACTGATGGTGTAACCTTGTGCTGTATGTGTCTGTGTCTTACAAATCATTTGTTTTGTAAGATAATACATGGCAAGGGTTGAAGGATTTCTGATGTGGTAACCACTGTATTTTATTTATTAATTTTTTGGAAGACCATCTTTATCTATTAAGTGGTTTTATGAGACTAAATGTTTTGTGCTTTCCATCACTTTATGTTTCAATTTAGATATCTAATTTTTGAACCTCTCGTTCATTTTGCCAACATCACTTTGTTTTAGCATTTCAAGGCATTGTCTACCATGGCATGAAAGCAATCAGGTGAAAACACATTGCTCGTGCCCTGGGCATTGCTGTTCACAAACCTCATCTCACGTCAGAGATATGGTATAACACCTTTGGATCCATGAAAAAGCACCTTGCACTGAAGTGAGAAATTGGCTACGAGTCATTATGCACAAACACCAAATGCCTTGGCATTTTCTGTCCCTGCCAAACAATCATCTTCCTCTCCTCTGTCTATTTGCAATTAATGATTGAATTTCAGCCCCCCAAAAATCCCATTTCTGCTTTGTGTATGTATCCCCAATACACACAGCTGCTACCAGTACACACGGCAGCATGCACAGCAAAGCTTATCTCCAGCCTTTAGATGGGGGCCTATGGAAACAGTCTTGATTATTTCCCTCCTTCTCCAAAGCACCGCTGTGTGCTTTGGGATTAGAGGCTTTCTGTGGCGGCTGTACATGCACACTCACTGGCTGGAGGCGAGAGCAAGCGAGTAAGAGAGAGAGAGCGAGCGAGAGAGAGAGTTCTTCTGCTCAATATAACCCCCCCAATCCAAGCCCTCTCTCTTCGTTCACTACTCAGCCCACCCACCCCCTCCCTACCTCCCTCCCCATGCCCGACACACTAGCCAGTCCTAGGAGTATTACATCACCCTGATGTAATGTCTAACCAATCACAACACAGCGGCGCTAAACCTTCCAGGATTATGGAAGTCTGTAGCTCAGACTGGGTAATGAGAAAGAGAGTGAGAGACAGAGAGACTAGTAGCATCACTCATACATATTTTCAAGAATAGCCTTTGGATCAATTTGGTCCCGTTCCCCCTTGTTCCTGAAGAAGAGAAATAAAAATACACACTGTCAAGTTGCCTTCAGGTCTCATACTTGAGACTTGAGATTTGCAGAAACTCTTCTATGCACCAGCAGTGTTCCTGAAAAGTCAGCCGGATAAAGAGGAGCAGCATAGGTACTTTTCAGGATGCTTTTTCTGCTGTATCCCATTGGATGAGGTGAAAAAAACAGGTCAATGTTGTGTTAATTTACACACAGGATGCCAGAAGTATTCAGAGTTACTTACAGTATTTGAATTCTTTGTTGTTGTTTGATGATGATGATCATGATGAAGAAAGTGATTACAGTGCTGGCAGCTGGCAGTGTAAGGAACAAACTGGTTTCTGAGGGTTGCTAGTCAGATTTTAGATGATTTTATTTTGTTTGGTACCTTTTTGCTGGTGTACTTGGATGCACTTGTTTCTTCACTTTTTTCTTCACTTCAATTTTGCCTTCATAATCTTTTAATAGTCTCTATTATATGTTTATTTGATGATGACCAAGTGCCCATTTGGAAATAATAAAATCTCAGAAGTCTTTGTAAATACAGGGACTGGACAGATTTATTTCAAAACACATTACAACCATGAACATCATGCATTGTAAAGTCAGTTCATTCATTCAGAGTATCTTCATTTTACTTAGTTGCCAGCAGTACGCTGTGTGCTGGCTTAAACACACTGTGCGTGTTCTGAATGCATTTTGCCTTTGCATTTTGATTCACTGTTTTTTGTTTGCACATTAATTGAAGTGACACCAACCTCAGCCAAAGGAAATATGACTCTTGCCGATCAGTAGCAAAGGTGGAGGAAGTGTGGCATTGTTGCAGAGCAGGTCAGGCCAAGAAAACATTGGCCTCCGACACAGGACACCAGGATGACGCTATTTTTTTTTGCCAACAGTTTACAGGGGTTTCTTTTACCCAGGATGACGAATGTCACCATAAAAAAGTATTTGAACCAAAAGTACAAAACCAAATACAAATTCTGTTGTCCTCAGCAAGCATATGCATTTCTCTAGATGGCAATTACAAACATGTGATGCTGTTTCATTTTGTGGGCTTTTTGTGATTTTACTTTGAATGCTGTAATTTGGATATTTCTGGTTCCTTGACTACATGAGCACATTTGGCACTGAGACTTCACATTTTTGTCTGTATCCTATGCTGATTTCCTATTTATTTGTTTTTAGGTACATCCTGCATCACTTGCCCGGTTACCTGTTTGCACTTCAGTGAAGAGTAATATGAGTAGAATGAGCCAATTATTTTGTCCTAAAAATGTGCGAGTGTCTACTTCTAGATGTCAGGGTTAGAAGGCGGTCTTTAGTGTCCTCTGAGCCGTGTCTGCCTATTAACTCGGTTCTTTGTTGTCCTCGGTTTCCATGGAAGATGAAGAGTGTCTATCACGGTGATTGGCACTGCATAGTGTCATCTCTTTTTCTCAACACATACACACAGTAGACACCTATAAACCCTCCCCCTACAACCATCACCTCTATTGCACCACTCATACACACACACTCATCCCTACATACTCCCTGCAGGCACAGACAGCATCAGACAGCATAGCAGCAACAGCATCAGCTTGCAGTTTGCCATTTTCTGTGGCATGCATGGTGTCTGACTGCCACACCAGTACACTGAGTGTGCCACACTGCTGCTCTGGGCGCCGGAGGGGGAAACTCGCACATCTGTGCGGTAAATGTATGTAGCTGCAACGTGAACACTACAGGGAAATTATTGCATCGTATTGGACGGCATGGGAATGCTCAGTTCTGCCAGGAAAGTCTCACTCTGGGAATGATGAAGCACTGATGGGATAGCAGTAGGCAGCGTGCTGCTGAGAAACGCTCACTTCCAGAATCAATGTTCCATACCACCCATACTTATCTGCACTTAGGTTATTTCACACTGCAGTGGTAAAATTGCAGCTGTTTCAGTGTTTCCACTATTTCTGGTATACTGTATGTAAGTGGAAGGTTCATAGCAAAGTCGTCAAGGTAAAACAGTTTTGATCGGTATCAAGGGGCCTTACACTTTCCAATTTCTGAACCCATTCCCAAGTCAAAAGCATACATAGCAGTTTTGCCAGGGCTGACTTAAGCTTTCATATTTTGACTCTTGTGTGTCCGCGTGTGTGTGCCTCTGTGGCTGTGTGTACATGTGTGTAAGCACACCTGGGGTAATTCTAACACCTTCATATTTAAAGCCCCGTGTGCGTGTGTGAGAGGTGGTAGCGTCAGTGGTGTCAAATTTGCTTTTGCTTCAGGTCTCAGTGGAGGCGGACATTGAGAAAACTGCGGCTGGTTTACCTGACACACTCCTAATTCCTCCCCACCTCCTGGGAGCTCCCACACCCTGGCTTTTTTGTCTTTGCTTTCTCATTTGAACCTCTGCCAAATGGGATGAGGCCAGAGGAAACTGCCACACTCTGCTACTGCTACTACAGCCGGAGTCAGTACCTCTTGCTCTCTCATTCAGGCTCTTGTTCTCGCTTTCATTCTCATTCTCTCTGTCTTTTCACTTTCAGATCAAGCAACGTCCCCCCTCTCTCACTGTCCCCCACATCACCCCAACCCACACCCCCCCTCCCCACCCCTGTCTCATTCCCTCCTCTCGTAAGCACACTACCACATTCGCCGTGCAATATATGCAACTTTGGATTGCAAAACAGGCAGAAAAATGAGACATTCTGTAATGCTGGTGTCTCATTAGAAATATATATTCAAGTCATTCAGAGCAGAGCTTTCAAATTTCACATACAGAGATGTGGAGTAGGGAGAAGGAGAGAGAGACAGACAGAAAGAGAGAGGAAAGATTAATGTAAATCTCAAAATAAGGAAGGCATTAATATTTCATTAGTGCCTCTTTTTTCTCTCTGAGTGACAGAAGAGAGGAGATAGTGGCTGATTTAATGATTTTAGAGTCTCTTCCTTTCATTCTCTCTCTCTCTCTCTCTCTCTCTCTCTCCCCCCCTCCCTCCAATGTTGCTGCCTCCCCCAGTTTCCCAGTCAGCAGATGGGCTTAGCCTCGTTTTTTTATGAATTCCTCACAGACCCAGCTGCACATAATTACAGTCAATTCTGCCTTATCTCTCAAATTAAAAAGATTAGATTATTTGTGAAAGAAATGTATGCAGCTCCTCTCAACTGATAGTAGGTACTAGACTACATAGCCAGGTTATATGCATTATACCCCCCACAAACCCACACATACACATATGTACTTTAACCCACAGTGCAGATATCGACTTCCCTCATTTCAATACAGATATTATGTACATTATTATCTTCAATAAAGTACCTGTTTTGAGAGAGTATCACACTCATGTTTTCACTTTTTTCAGAAGGCCTACTATGGTTATGGATGTGTATTAAAGAGTTGAGATTCAGCTATGAATCCTCAACCAACTTCAAACCTTTGTGGGGCTGATTCCATATCAGTGTTGCAGATTGCCTCTTGCTTTGCTCAGGTAGGATTCAGCAAGCTTTATCAGCACAGCTGTAGTGTTGTAGAGAGGCCTTTGTGCGACAATAAGGAAAGCACAAGGCAGTCACATGGAAGACAGGGTAAGCACAATATCTTTCTTAGCTGATCACTTACTTTAAAAGTTTAGGTGTTAGCAAAAGTAATTTGATTAAAATTTATGTGACAATATAAATTAGCTTTTAATGAAATTTTTAAATAGATAGGTCAGGGTGCGGAACAATACATCAATTTGTCTGCCTATTGATCTTCTACAGTAATGTTGTTTGATTAGTCTGTGCTGGCCTCCAGCAGAAAGAACCATTGCTGAGTGGGAATGCAATATAATCCAGATTTCCCTCAAACCACCCAAGGGATTAGTTTACTCCCCATCACCCCCAGCATTACCAATTGATTGGCTGATTGAGAGCACATTCATTCCAGGTCATGGACTGTATTCAGCCCTCAAGCAGGGGAAATTTTCCTCAAATCTGCATAGATTCTGCTGTTTTGTTGTCACCCTAACACTGCTTCTATTGATTAGGTTTCTTTGAAGCACATTTCGAACCACATGCTAGATTTCACATCTAGTTATGTGATGTTGTGGTGTACGTTTGAAAGGTAAATAGTCATTTAAACAAGGAATCTGTAGGTGATCTGTGTTTTCCAGCTTTGGATTCAGTTTCTGTCTGATCATGTATTTTGTGTACATGTTCAATTTCTAACCTAAATCGTGTCAAATGATGCTCTGTCCTCAGGTTGGTCCTCTAACATGGTTGTAATATACATTCAAGTGCAAAATCAAGGTTGAATATTGCTACTTTCAAACAGTACCAGAATTAATGGTTTACCTCTCAAGCATCAACAAACACAAATTATTGCTGAATACTAAAAAACACATTTCGCTATATTGACATAAATAGCATTTAACAGCCACTCTTATTCAAGGGAACTTAACAATGCGTATCAGTAATCATGATTGAGACACCACCGTGAGATCAAGTGGAGAGAGACTTGGCAGTAACCACATCTTGTCAGTGATTAGCTGACCATAAGTGCAGGGGGTGCTACAGCAGGAAAACTTGCATAATGATTGAATAAGTCTCTACTCATTCTCTGAATTGAATCATATGAGAAATTTCTTAATGTGAAATTCCCTGTGAGGGTAGAATGCCTCAGTGTAAAAATACAGAGTAACATTAAAACTTCTCTGTAAACCACGCAAGAGTATCAGAGTCTGAGATCTGTCTTGTCTTGACTAGACTAGAGTCTAGCTAGTGTTGATTGACCTCATGGAACTTCAGAGGCGAGACAAGTTTCCCCCCTGATGTTCTGTGACCAGAGACGTTGTGACTGACAGAGCTTATGGTTCAGGATGCTCCAGGCAGCTCTTCTGTCTCCCTTAATCACAGTGTGTGATTGGACAAAGACACTCATTAAGTAAAGCAGAGTAAAAACACATGTTTTTCCTTCAAATACACATCCATAATCGATCAGCATCATTACGCACAGATTAAATCGCTGTCTAAGTGCTCTTGGAGATATTTGATTGAACCCTTTGATGGTTGTGTTAGTGGATCGTCGTTTAATCCTGTGTTACTTTTGAGGTGTTTACCATTTAAGACATACTTTGTACTCATCCCGTTTTATTATGGTATTTTGCTATTCTGGAGACATTGTTTTGTTATTGATCATTAGTCAGTTTCACAAGGGAACACACCATCAATAGAGGTGACATTGGCACTAAAACTGTCACTGGGGAAGTATAATGAAATAAGCTCTTTAATGGTTGAGGCATCACTGAGGTCTGTGCGATCAAGGGGCACCTGGTTGCGTCGGCTATACGGCTTGTTGAAGGTGTATTTCAAAAATACATCTTTAATTCCGCTCTAACACAGCTATTATAAAAATGACTATAAACTATAAACTAGACTTTTTACCGCTGCACACAATAACTATCATTATTATTGTGCAGTTAAAAATCAGTGGCTGTAATGTTGCAGATAAAGTCTGAACTATTGTACTTGGTGCAATGAGTTGAAGTTTTTCATATGGGGTAGTTGTATCAACACTTGTTTAATCCAATCTGGGAAGGATGTAAACACAGTGGGAATAATGTACATGCATTGGGGTTAGTTGAGGGTTCACTGTGCAAAGCATTTGTTTCTTACTGGTTGGTGTCTGTGAAGACAGTCACACTGTGCCGTGCCTAGTCTAAACAGACATTCATGGGGAGTTGAGGAGGATTTCCCTATTTAGGCAGGGAACAGTGAGTGCACTTTACATTACCATGTGTCTATGTCAGTTTGTGTGTGTGGGGGTGTGTGTGTGTACAGATGCACAAAAAGATCTTTTTGTGATATTTACATGTTTACACACTGTCTGTCTGAGTAAAGTGAGTTAGTGAAGGCCTAAACTTTACACCAGGCCTCTCCGCTCTTCTAAGGTCTGACAGAACACTAATATTTCTGTTCCTTTGTCTTCTACACACACACACAAATACATACACAAACACACATACACACACACACACACTGCACTGTCTGTCTTGCCATCAGCTAAACAGATGTGCTTGGTCTCAAGATTTCTCAGTTAGATCCCTCAAAGGGAAAGTATCATTGATTATAAAATATCAAAGCAATAAACACATACCAGTAGGAAGGAAATAGGCCAAACACAACATTTATGAGAATGGTTTTCTGAAGTCAAGCAGGATGTTTGAGTTATCTTGGAGCCAGAAGGTTGTTGTGATGATGAGACTTCCAGTTATAAGCTATAAAAACATAAGAAATTATACTTCCCATTTCCAAAGAACATATATTACATTATTTTCTTATCTATGATGAGAGAGAATGGACATTGCAAAGAAAAACAGTGACATTAGTGCAAATCTTTAACGTTCTTATTTGAAGCGATAATAGATTTTGTATTAGAAATTATCTTCCCAGTTTTAAAACAGTATTCACTGTGGCTAAAACATAATAAATAAACACCACCCTGCTTTAGAGTAGAATGAACTAACAGCACCTATATGTCATATATGTAATCTAGTATTCTTGAATGCAGCGAGGAGCCTAAGTCACAGTGTTGTCCATTTTTGTCAGCCACCACAAAAGGATGCTATAATGTTTGGACAGCAGGGCTCATCACATTCCCATGAATTATGGGAAGTGATGTAAACATAAAAGTCTTTTAATCGAATGTTTCTTTCCGTTAATGAAATGTCTCCCCCCTTATCTGGTTCCCTTATGATCCATATGTAAATGTCTAATACGGAACTATTTATCTGTTCAATTTGCCCTCTCTCTCTCTTTCTCCCCATCTCTCTTATCTAAAATTGTGCTGTAAATTTGGCTCTGTGAATGATTATGCTTATCGACCTGCCTGTAGACCTCATATTAAAATTTTGTGGCATGATTAGCCTATTTATCTATATAATTGGATTGGAGTTTGTGTCTAAGTGTGCATGTGTGAAAGCTGCTGATTTAAAGGACCAAGAGAAATAAATACCAAGAAAGATGGCCAACACAATTGTGTCTCAGATTAATTTTATTTGCATACAATCAATAGTTTCACCCTTGAAATTTTTTGGAGTCTAATCAAGTTATACTTGCCCATGAGATTATTGAAAAGAAAACAACCTCAGGCATGGTGTAAAATGAGACAACATAGAATTTACTATCCTAGGGATTAGTGTCATGAGACCAGGGAGATTTGCACAGGCAAAATGTGAACACTGCAACACAATGCATTACAATAGTTTCCGGCATGGTGTAATTCTTGCAAACATCCCTAGGCTATTTATACCACTCCACTAGAATCTAATTGTGTCCAATATATAATCCAACTAAGAGTTACAGTGGCAGGGGTTCAAGTCCTGTCTAACATGAATATTTAAGAGGTGCAGTGTTGAGGACAAGTGTGACAATTTGTGTTTGCCACTGTTTAACTGACTGTTTAACTGAGGTTTGAATGGGAAGAGTGGAGCGAGTGTTATGATGTCAGCTTCATTTGTGGTTTGCAATAGAGAGAAAAAATATTTAACCATTCAGCAAAAGAGATGAATTCAAAATAAATTACGTCATGGATGTTGTGTGTGTTTGTGTGTGTGTGTGTGTGCATGTGTGCGCGCACGCATGTGTGTGTGTGTGTATGTGGGGAGACCTCTGTACCCCATTAGGGTGTGGTCTGAGAGGCATGCCTAACACGAAATTATGCTCTTAGTTTTTGAATAGCATAAACGCACACATACGCGTGCACACACCCCTTTGTACTGTTTTGGAGCACAAAGTAAAGGAATTTCATTACCCCTCCAAAATTGATTGGGTAATGTTTTTCTAAAATCAATAGCGCCTCACTCAGTTTACTAATTGGATTACTTGTTTTTGCTCAAGGATGTCCAAATACAAAGGTAATGTGAATTGTTTATGAAATTATTAATTTAGAGGCTAATGTCAGTGACTAATGCACCTATATTTATTCATCTCTTGCAAACGTAAGATGCTTTCACAAAACACTCACAATAATAATATAGGTCGAGCTGGCTGTGAATGCCAGTAACTGGGATATTAATAGTCTTAATACTGATCATTAATGAAGCTGTGCTTATTGAGACTGCTATGAGGACATGCTTGCTGAGTGTTTATTAATCAGGGAATAATAAGTAATCCGTGAACATTAATGGAAATGGATGAGACTAATGGATGACGCCTGCTCTCTCCCACACTTAAGCCTCAGACTTCATTACTGACAGGCAGATTAGTGGAAAGGAGAAAGAGCATAACAGACTCCACCTGTGAACGTGCGTGCCCACGCAAACACACTCTTTCTCTCTCTCCTGTGACAACATGATGGAACACTGTCAAGCTCATTTGCTCTTCAATAGACTATACGTAATTAACAGTATCCTCTCAGAGAAGCTGCCGAGAATAAAATGAATAGACATCAAATAAATCATCTGGCAAGGTTGGCTTCTCCAGTGCTTCCAATCTTATTGTGGCATTTTTCACCAGTGCCCTCACTGCCTCAGAAGCTTCTCTGGATGGATATGGGAGTGTTTTTGCATCTGCTGTGTGGCTGGTGGATAGATTTTTTTTTTTTTCCCTCATCCTCTCTCGCTAACCATGATGGCTGTAGTCGCTCACTTCACACTAGCTGTCGCAGCGTAAAGTTAATTTCACCCAGGCCCTGAAATGTCCTTTAGCCATTCTCCATGAGCACATACCCAAGCCTCATCATACATCATCTGGATCTAATGTAGATGGGGGAACTCTGTAATATATCCCAAACTGTTCCGATTGCGTATCGCTATCACATCAACCAAAGGGTTAAGCACTTAGGAGAGACACGACAATACAAAGTTCTCCCCGCTGCACTATAACATGCTCTGTGAAAGTGATAAGAGTGTCTGATCATGCATCCCAGCATTCTATATCAGTCTCTATATAATGGATCCCCCCAATGAGTCCTTGTAGCTGCATTATTTAGATGGAATAAAACGCCAGAAGGAAGGAAGTTGGGATTCAGTGTTTCATAAACCAGGGAGTGTGATCGTCTAAATGTTGACTGGAGCCTGCAACAATGACTGTGGCTGCATTTGTGCAGTGCCGGGGGGGGTTGATAGGTGAAAGACATCTAGGTTATTTATTTTTGTTGCTGTTGTTGTGTGTGGGCAAAGGGCAGAGAGAAAATAGCAGAAGAGGGGACACGGCAAAGTTATCTTGTTCTGTTTCTGAATTATTGTGAATGAAAGACTGTTTTGGAAAATAAAACCTTCCATACCAAATATGCTGATGAGAATCACCAAACATGTTTATTCACTTTCTTGCTGAGAGTTAGATGAGAGGATCGATACCATTCTCTTGTCTGTGTGATAAGAAGCTACCACCATCGGCTAGTTAGCTTAGCTTCAAGATTGGGAACAGGGGGTAGCGGTTAGCTTCTGTCCAAAGATAACAAAATGTACCTCCCAGAGTTTTGTGCAGGACTGTTGTTTGGCCCGGTGGCTGAGCTTACTGGCCTCTGGCGGTTTAAATTCACAGCACGCGAGAGTGGCGTCTGTCTTCTCATCTAACTCCCTGAATTAAATTGAAGAGGATTTCCTGAGATTTCCCACTATTCCTTTGATAAGAAGCCCATATGACTCTCAAAATCTTAGCTACCTGTGTATTTTAAGACCTAAAGGGCACAACCGAAGAATTATTTCATATTTGATAAAACTGTAAATTATTTTTCAGGTTTATCAGTTTCATGGATTGTTACAAAAATTGTTGTTTTTTTGTTTTGTTTTTTTTTTTTTTTTTTGTGAAAAATACCCATCACAATTTCAGTTAACCAGAACCCAAGATGCTAATGCAAAGCATTTTTGCTTTTTGAACAACTTAGTGACTTACAATGACTAGCCAGATGTTTCAGCACTAGCTGCAACTGCACCTCCTTTATTTTTACACCTATGCCTCAGACAGAAAAGCTTAATGTCCTGAACACCCAGACAAAACGCACATGACAGAAGTGGTTTGCTTTGTTTTTGCCCATAAGCTGCAGAGGCAGCAGAGGCCTGTACAGCCTGCAGGTATGAGACACCACAGTTTCACCTGAAGTGACACACTTACAGCAAAAGTGACGTCCTACGTATCCCCACCGCTCAGTTGCTGTAAACTCACGGCAGTATTGTAAAACAAACCAAAATATACTGAATGCTATACAGTATTTATTTTGGCTTAGAAAATAAAAAGATGCTAAAATCACTTGACAGTGTGTCAGTGAGCTGACGTGATTGTACCCAAACTGAGGCGCAAACTCAGACCAGGAAATTTCAGGCTGAACATAGGGACCTAATTTCTCTGTCAGTGAAGCATGGGCAACAGGGCACAGACTGAGGGATCTCCGAGCCGTGTGAAAAGTGCCACTGATCATCAAGCTCAAGCATTTTTTCTTTCTGTCATGGCTGTCGCCGGCGAGCAAAGCAGAGCCCAGAAGTCTCCATCATCAGCCTCAGACCCCGAGGACAGGAGAAATCACATTATATCTGCTGTCACACAAAGTCACTGTCAAGGTGTGGTAGAGAGAGCACACAGCAGCTTTGGTGTGATGCTGGAGACCCAGAAATACCTCAGGCGCCTCATCTCAGCCCCCGGCTAGAACCAAGCTGCAATTCTAACAAGTGAGGCACATTTCACAGTGATTTAAGGTAGAGAAACACCTCTCTCATCTCGTTTGTACTTACAAAACCTCTGAGTCTTAAAATTCTGTGTGCTGAGGTGATGGTGGAGTGTAAAGAGTTCAGCAGAAGGGATATGCAATTTAGTTAACCTTGTGTTCACTTCAGGCACTTCATCACAATTTGATAAAGAGGGTTTCATTTTAACACTGGCTCGCCCCCTCCAGGTTTTCTAATAAGACGAACTGCCTATCAAACCTGTGCCATGGATGATGAAACTGCAGTGCAATAGTGAACAGAGAGGTGTGGAGCAGAGCTGTGTGCATCAGTGTGCTTGTTCAGCACACACAAGCATGCTCTCTACCTCTCTCTCTTCCTCCCTGTCTCGCTCTCACACGCACACATTTTGCTCTGCTGACCATGTTGTGTTGATGGACTTCCAGAGGGACTGCTTCTCAGGAGGTAAAGCTGCTGCCCAATGCAGGACAAAAAAAAAAACTCTTAGGATTGTGCAGCAGATGGAATTAAACACAGGCACACACATATACACTTACACACAAGGCTCTGGAGGAATGTGGTGTCACTTCACTCATTCAGCCATGTCTGTGAATCAATTTATCACTTTTTTTATCAGTCACTTCAAGCTGCAGTATGTGTAATCTCTGTTCAGTTGGTTTGGATTCGAATAATGTTTTGCCTTTTTTTTTTTGTCTTGTAGCGGGTGCAGTGAAAGAGAAAAACGAGGAAAAAGGAAAAAAAAGAGGAGAATGGAGAAAATAGAGCACTGTTGTTGGTTGACAGTGGTGCAGATACTTTTTCTCCCAACTGCAAACTAAAGAATATGTAGTAGTTAGGATGAGTTTGTCATTGTTTAAGGGCCTTTAGGGATTGTATCTCATAAACCTTTCATAGAGTATTTCCAGCAAATGTGAGGCATTTTTTAATTCCAAAGTCTTTGATTCTCTGGAGAAAACCGAGACACTGGAACTTGCCACAGCGTGCTCGCGCTGTATCTATGCCCGCCATCTGAATTCCCAGGGAACCTGAAAGCACACACTTTGTTATTCATGATCACTGTAAGTTTCCACCGGTTGTTTGCCTTTCTCACCCAGTTTATGTGTTGAAGTCGTTAGTCATTCAGCACGGCGTGCTGGTTACAGATGTTAATGACACATCGGTTTAGATTGTTATTCAGTACATTAACATCCAACAGTGACTGGTGGCATGACATGCCCTGGACCTCTGGCTCTCTCCAGCTCCCGCAGCAGCAGCAGCAGCCCACCCCTCCAGCCCACCTTGCACTCCCTCATCGCCAGAGTAGGATCAGCAAAAACAGACCCCCAATCCCTCAGAGAGGCCAACTCTATTTCATGTCATGAATAGCAAATGGGCTGTGTATGGTTAAAAAAGAAAAAGAAATAAAAAAAGTTTGGTTTACACTTTTCCCCTCCTTTTAAAGAACTATGCTACAGATGTGTACCAACAAGGTGATTTTAGACTGTTTAGCACAGCTGGTGATGAATACAATCAGGGCTATTGTTCATCACATTATAAAGCATAGATTCTTACTTTTTTGTCTAATAGAAAATACGTACCCATTAACTAGGAAAAAAAACAATTTGTGCTTTCATGCATTTGCTCTGCTTCAGTTCCTGGAAATGCATTTACATGTTGAAATATTATTAGAACCAGGACACATACACAGTAATTGTGAGGTGATAAATTATCGCCCAGGATAAAGAAGATGTAGCTTATTCTCTGTGCGTTAAAATGAGGTTGCACTGTATTATCCATCTAAGTTAAGTTAATTTCATCATGGGCCACCATGCTTTAACATACTCTTTAGTCACACAAGTAAACACATATGAGACAGCCACTTACATATTTACTATAGGGCACTATCTGTAAAATTGAGTGTAGACAAGTGAAAGCTGCTGGGTACATAATAGCAGATGGAAACATGGGGATATTTTGCTGTACATGTGATGCTTTTCTCATGTTTGAGTAAATGGATGAGGTTGATTAGCTGATGCTCATTATGACCGCAGTGGTGGAGTGAGTTGAGCCTAGCAGATCTGGCCTCATTTCCCTTCATGTTGCTGCAAATTAAATGGATCCTATGTAGCAATGAAAGCTCAAAGCTTGGCCTTGGTCTTCATCTGATGAAATGGTACATCTGTTATGGGAAATAAGATGTGTGTGTATGTGTGCGTGAGAGGGACGGAGGGAGGGACAGAGGGAGGGAGGGAGGCTGAATTGGAACAAGGGGGAGACAGAAAGAGAGGGAAAGGAGAGAGAGTAGGTAAATAGATCGATATACCCCACTTCACCGTGGCCCTACCAACAGAGTGAGCGAGAGATAAAGTGAGAAACGATAAGATCAGAGCACTGTAAATTCTTCCTCTATTCTGCTCAGTGCACTGTGTTTCTCTGCATGGTGAAGAGACCCAGAAAGCCTCTAGATCATAGGTTTGGTTTTGAAGACAGAATATTAACACGGTGATCCATTTCCACGCATTCAGGAGGAAGCAGGTTCTCTTAGCTTCAACAGGAGGAGCTGAACACCTCTGGGTTCCACGGGTGTGGATGATGTATGAAGTGGCTGCTCTGTTTATGAACGGTAACAGAGGAGAGCAACAAAAGGAGAGAAATCGAAAGGACAAAGAGAGCCAAGGAGAGGAAAGAATTGAAAGAGTGGTCCTCTGCCGCTCCATGAATAAAATGAAGTGTTTATTTTCACTACATGGTGGTCACACCAGCCCGCATGGGGCATTTTTCACACTTTTAGTAAACTGCAGTCTATTGTCTAACCTCTACCCACAGTTTGAACATATGATTGAATACCAGGCATCACAGATGATGCAAATCCTAGTTTGGCGACAAGGTTCTCCTTCTCCACCCTGTTTGTGCTGAGCAGTCTTTTCAGAGCCACCGATGTTTAACCTCACAGGCTGTGAAAAGACTCACGACTCTCAATAGAGGTAACCCTACGTAGCACACTTGCATGAAAAGAAAATGACAATTCTCAAGTAGAGTATCAAGTGTCACAAGGGGAAGTGCTGATGCGGGATCACTGACAAGATCCTTTTCACAATCTCATTCATAATAAAGAAGGCAAACATTTTCTACGTCAGCACTCTCACTTTTGGTGAAGATGCACAGACACAGGCCAATGTCTTTTTCAGTCTTTATTCCCAGTGAAACATTAGTAGTAAAACATTTATATAGTATTTATTCCAGTGTTTATTTGGGCACCAGATACTGTTTGATTTTTAGTTTTAGGCTGTTCCACATTTTAGTTTAGTTTACAGCTGGTCCCATCTTTTTTTGTGTACAGTTCCCCAGGTATGCAGGTATGATTCTCGTCCGTAACGAGTGTAGATCGGCGGAAAAGACACTGGTTGAGCCAGGTGCTCTGCAGTAATACAACAGATTGACTGCTCTCAGTAAATCCAGTTATCATTTCCAGACTGTCTGTTTGAACAGACCTGGTCTCGCTGTCATCCCTGCTCTCCAAGCATTATTTCACCTACTTCTGCTCTCTATTCAGACCAAGTACTTGGAAGGTGGATTCATTTACTAAAATACTATTCATTTTCTCAGTCTTTTTTCAAAGAAGAAGCTAGAGTGTTGGATGATGTAATGATATTTATTTAGTCAATAGTATCAATCCCAGAACTTAATCATTTTAAGAGCAACATGAAAGCCTAACCACAGGTCTTTAGACTTGATTGGCTGGCTAGCATGCTAATACAAGCAGATACATAAAAAGAGACCTACATATTTATAATTTATACACAATACCTTCTATCTCTCTGTCAAACACACACCCAGAGAGCAAAGCCAAAATGAGCAAGCCCATAATCATTAGGCACTGGAAACCACGGGGCGAGGAGAGATCCGGATTGAACTCCATTAGCACTGAACCGAGAGAACACCCAGCATGGCTCTCACCTGCTTGCTTTGAGACCCCCCAAATAGTCCCACATTTCCAATTCCCTGATAAACATGCACCCACACACACAGACACAAACACACAGGCAAACGCACTCACATACAGTAACCCTCAACTCTGACCCGACTAAACTAACAGGATGTGTTGTGCATCTATAAACATGAATTCCATCTACAGAGAATAAACAGATATGCATGGATCTACATGCACAACACACAGCATGTAGCTTTATATGTTATGTTCAAATGGATAGGAAATGAAAATAGATTTGCTTTTGAAAATGGAAGGTCTTAATTCCTTTGGTAAAATGTGGTGCATTAATGAAGGTCAGGGGTGCATCTCTGTCCATAACTTGTGGCCATTGTCATTGCAGAATGGGTGATATCACAAGTATGCTTTTGTTTAAGTGAGAAGGAGGAAGAGAAAGAGAGACAAGTGAAGGAAGACGAGGCAGTTACTATGTGTGGCACAACTATAATAACCAAATCAAGCAACAAACCAAATGAGCAGCAGCAGACTTCTGGGAGAGCCAGTCACTTGCATGGCATTTAGTAAAAAAGCAACATGACAGTTAGCTGCTCCACAACAAGCTGTCAGACTACTGAACCTGCATAAAATGTGCTTATTGCCAGCATTCAACTGATGATGCCTTATCACTAGTACAGCTTTTTGCTTTCCTGAACTCTGTAGCATGACTTGAAATGACTTGAAGGACTTAGTTTTCACCAGCTCCTGAGGGAAATGTCTGTGAAATGCTCCATTATGTTCACCAGCTTTAGTCCGGTGTTTGATGCTGGTCAGGTGGCATCATTTGTTTATTCAAGTTTTTTCTCCCCCTCAAAAGAGCAGCCTATCGCGTCTGGAAAAGACCAGAGAGACTGAGCCACAACGCTTAAGTTTCAACCCATAAAAACGAAACAATGAGCTGAAAGATGCTAAAACACAATGGAAGCAAGGGTAACTGTACTGTAATCAAGCATTTCCTTTCCTACAACATTATTTTCAAATAAATCTCATACATTATTATGCATTATTATTCGTAATCTTATAAGTATATCCTGCTACATGCAAAACTATAATTTTACATTTAGATTTTGAGGCATGTTAAACTATATTACTACTAAATCATGAATAAACCACCCTACAGTGCAGTACATGTATTCATACTTAACTGTTGCTCCCATGTTAATGATTGCGACCTTCACTCCAGACGCCTCTCAGAGCAATTCCCTAAGCTTCCTCTGTGTCTCACCAGGCCGTGAGTATCATTCAGCATCTTCATCATCATCTTCATATAATCATCTTCTAATGCTTTGAATAAATCCAAAGTCATGAGGAGAGTGGGACTCCATTTTGTAAGTTATTCAATTAACTAATGAGAAATGTCTTGTTAATAACTGATCGAGGGTCGTCATTAAAGGGTGCTCGAACAGCCACGTTCCTCTCTCTCTCCACCCGCTTCCCTCAAAATGATCATTATAAGACACGTGGCACAGTCACTATAGTATTGTCACTTCCGAAGTGTTTCATCAGAATCAAGATCAAATCAAAGGATTTTGATTGATGTCATGGTGCCGGGAACAATCAAGGAGCCCCGATTTGTTACAAGCCCCAGTAAAGCAGTTTTAAAGTGTGCTTAATGATGTATACCCCTTTTGTTTTGCATATTTATTTGATATTCATGAAGTGTCCAGGCACACTGACTTGACATGCGTCTCCATGGTGATAAATTATTGAGAGGTCTTTTCAGTGAGGCAGTTGAAAAGCAACTCCATTAATAATGTACAAGTCTGTGTACTCTTATAATTGTGTTATTTTCCCTGGAAAGTTCAGTCTCGCTTTTGTTGGGTGGCTTTGATATGTGGACAGTGGCCAGCACTTAGGAGCATGTTCTTTAAATGGAGCCATTTGGTGTAACTTTCAGACGTGATGGGGATTTATCAAGTTGCTCTTGTTGGTGTTTAGTACAGTGATTGTACAAAACTAACACACTTTGCTTGGACAGATTTGGTTTTGTTTGTCAGTGGCATATTGGCCTGTTTTACTCATCTCCTTGCATGTGCTCGTATTCCAGACAAAAGGATGGAAAATTCTTTCTTGTTGCTGCTCTGAAAGTCTTCCCAATGAGATTACCCCCTTCGATCATATGCCAGCCCTTGCCCTATTGTGAGGGTAAAGCCCTAATGTTTAAACCCTTGGAATAATTCTGTTGCTGAGAGACTTTGGATCACATTAGTAGTCTTTGGCCAGGCTGCTCCACACCGCCATGAAATACCGGTAGTTTCATCAGTCAGGAGTGTGCAGGCCTGTTTTCAACAGAGTAGCTCCAGCGCTGTTTCTGTGAGAGGATTGGAGAGGACATGTGTAATGTGTGTGAAAGGATGTCCTGTTGAGTGAGAGCCAGCCTCATCTGTGCCAGCTCCCTACCTCTCCCTCTCCCTCTGCTCTCCCATCCCTCCCTTCTTTCTCGGTTTTATGCCACTCTGCTCCTCTTTCTCTCACATTCCCTCTCATGTCTTTCTGTCTTTATAATGTCTCTCATTTCATTTCTACACACACGAAGCAACTAAAACACACACTCTATGCCCGATGTCTCACTCAAGTGCAAACACACACCCACACAATCTGTCTCTCTGCTTCTCTCTCTCCCTCTTTTCCATCCTTTTTTCCCCTCTTTTCTCTCATCCTCAGTCAATTATACAGATGTCTAATGCTTTCTCCCTGCTGTAGGGAGCGGACAGAGCATCTATCATCCTCGGGGGGATGGTGGTGATGGTGGGGGGTGTGAGCCCCACGCTTTCCTCTGCAGTTGAACACTCGTTCCTTTGGGCTGGAAGGACGCCAGTCGACTGGGGATCAAACCTTGGCCCTCGGCCCGGCAGCAGGCTTCCACATCTCTCTCCCTTCACCACCAGATCTGGGCCACATCCATGTGGGCCAGCAGCAGGCAGCTTTTTTTGCTGGTATCTAATCTGTTGTTTGTTCTTGCAAGTGTGCTGTTGGTGAGTAGAAAAGGATGTTGAGGAAGAAATAGAGGGGAGAAACATGCCGGTATCAGAGATACCAGCAGAGCCTCTGTGGCATAAAGGTGATGTTTGCCAATCAGATTTCTGGGGATTGAATCAGCAGGATAAGACTACCAGGGCTACTAAGAACTGTATGTGTGGGGCATGCTCTACAGTTCTGTCAGGCCATGATACTAAACTACTTTAACATGGTTCTTTTAGCCAGTTGAGGTGTATATACTACACCAACCAAACATGTTAGAAAGGTGCAGTAACTATCCCTGTCTCCCCACTGCAAACAAGCTGAGACAGAGAAAAGTGTGGGGTGAGCTTAGGCCAACTAACAAGAGACTGGAAAGCGTTTCTTTCTTTCTTTTCTTTTCTTTTCTTTTTTTTTTTTGAAAGGAAGAACATTCAATTTCTTTGCCGAAAACCAGAAACGCAGCAGAAAAGCAAAATGTGAATAACAAGAACCTCACCTCATCAATATCTCAGCCAAGTCACAGGAGGTAAGAGAGGTAAGGGTAAGTTCATAATCAAAACAGACTCAATATTTCATCACTTTGCTGATACATTTTTGCCTGGCCTGGCCAATTTTGCTGACTGGAAATTTGAGGATTCAGAGTTTTCAGGGTAACATTCAGAAGCAAAGATTCTTTCATTCAAAACAAAAGTGGCCTCTTGGGGCCTGTGATGCTTTATGGAGATGTTTTTAAATTGTACAGACTGCCTGAAATCAGATATATGGGAAAAACCTGATTAACAAATAAATAATGCAGCATAAAAAGCTTTGTGGGATGTATTAACCGTCAAAACATATTATGCTCATGTCCAGCAAAATTTCTTACTGCTGTACATGATGTAAAACAACCACCAAGCAAATTTAACTTCCCATGTTGCAATAAAACTACTTAAGAATCCATTGCCTGCTATCAAAGTACACCACAACTCTGATATACTCTTCATACTCCACATTCCAAAAGGTCAAGGGTTAACAAGTGAAACTGGATGCTGCGCCTGTGTCTGTGTGGGTGAATATAGGCATGTGTAATCAATACACACACACGCAGTAACCATGGCCTGATGGAACAATCCTGCCTTAGGGTGAGCAAGAAAGCAAAACTACACAGTGTAAAGGTGGAAAGGGGTTGGGTGGTTGATAGTGATACGCGATAGTGGTGGTGGTGTTGTGAAAGAGGGGGACGGAGGTGGATACAGCCCTGAAATGAGAGTGAAATAATGATCCTGGCATCCCTGCAGTTCAGGTACACCATAACCTCTGCCTACATATACTCAGCCCCTATGTGTGTGCTCACAGGCGCTGCAACTGCTGTGAAAGTGTAGGGGGGAAAAGGCAATTCCCAGCCGTCAGCCTGACCTGCAGGTTAGCCGCTGTACTTCTGCCCGACCGGCTGTAAAATTAGGAGCAAACAAGGTGCTCTTTAAAAACAAGGGCTAGCATCCAAAGCCATGTCTCTCTGGGGTGAATAATTCATATTAAAAACATCACTCACAAAAGCACTAAAATATGCCCAGGGCTCTGAAGATCCAATGATGTGCCAAACCAAGGAAGGCTTGTATAAAATTCACATGTTATGAGGGGGGGAACACTGAATCTTCTCACTTGGAGGTGTGTTGGTATAAGTAGATCAGGAAAAAAAAAAGATCCTCCTGCAGCTAAAACCAGCCCCCATGTTCTAGGAATAAGTGACACAGTAACAGAGTTGAATATCTCCATGTTGTATTGTTTCTTTTATCATTTGAGATTGGATAAAGTAAAGCGGGTCACTGAGCTTGGAGTGACTCTATTACTGAATGAGTCACATTAAAATTAGCTAGCTTTTCTTTTTTCTTTTTTTTTTTGCAACAGCAGTGTGCCTTTTCAATCTCATTTTAAACAGATGCCATGGGCTTTGCACTGCACCCAAGAAAATAAAGCAGCTCTTATTTTCCGTCTGAAGAACACACTCTGAGTAATAGTAGACAGAGGGAAAATGTTGATCTCACAACAATCCCTCTTTGTGTATAAAACAGCTTTACTACTTGCAAATGTATGAGGTTTGAATCAGCAAAATGTTCAGAGAACAATTGTTAGATAATGGAGCTTTGGTAGGTCCAAATATGAATCATGCATGAAGACAGAAAATACACTTCAAGCATTCATTCTGGTTAGAGGATGTGAGCTAGTGTTATACTTTACAAATGCTATATGTAGCTATCATTGCCCCAGTAAAATAGGTCAATAGATTGTGTGTGCATCTAATCTCTGATCAGATGGTGTTCTCATCCAGGGCTATTAATGTGCTGATCCACTAATTGGGAGAGCTTGCTCTCTTAATGCAATGGCCTTCTAAATGTGTCCATCCCAGTAATTTAATAATGGCCATTTCATGCTACTCTGACTTTTCAAACAGCTTGCTTGGGGCAGCCACAGGGACTGGTTATTGATTGAAACTGCTTGGCTGCCTGGGCCATGCTGTGGATGAGAGAGGCTGATCTGCCTGCTTCCCAGAGTCCAGATGCAACCCCCCCCCCCCCCAAACTACACACACACACACACACACACACACGCACGCACACACACACACACACACACACACACACACACACACACACAGCATAGATACACAAAGAAACAAGTGCATAGTCACACATGAATTTGTACATTGCACTGAGATCATCTGGAGCAGAGTTGATCAACTGAGCACAGATGATAGCTTTAAGTGAAAAAGAAAAGGGAAAATCTAGTGGAGAAAAAAAATGTTACAGAGCTCTGAAATGAAGACATGGGACCTCGTCAACAGCTCTTTTATTCCCCTACCTCAACGTGCAGCTCTGTGTATAGCCACTAGCCTGTGTCTGAGGAGTAATGAGGAGAGAGCCGAGGAGGAGAGATAAGAGGAAGAGTGATGGAGGTCAGGCTGCAGCGTTGCTGGCAGCCCTCACGGACCTCACACGCCACCCTCCCCCCCTCTCCGACAGGCTGTCCAGGACACCGTTTGTTTGCACAAGGTGATAAATAATTTGGCCTGCGCTGACATGGATTAATGTGGCCCTTAGCCCCCTTTTCCTCCCTCTGCGTTCGGTCACTGAAATGTTTGGCCCTTCAAACTGGCTCGCCCTTAATGGCCAAAATGCGTGAAATTCTTATCAGCTTTCAAAGCCCAGGACCAAGAAGTGACCCTGCTGGTGCTGAGAGGCTATCATGGAACTTACAGATGCTTTTATATATTTAGTGTTGTGCCCTGGACATGTTCCCTGGGGCATTTACAAGAATTCTAACAGAGTTTTGTAGCTCCCACTGTGCACTTTGAAATGTTTTCTACTCCAATTAGGAACGCTTGGAATACTTTTTTTCAACAACAGTAGAATAATTGATATTCAAAAAAAATAATAATAAAGAGGCAGGGAAAAATAATATTCCATTAGAAACCCACAAAGGGAATACTGATTAATGCAATGAATAGAAACCGGTAGGTTTTATAGTGTACAGCAAATTCATAGTAAAACAACAAATTGCAAGTCAAGATATATCATGACCCACCACACAGAAATTACTACAATGACCATATCACAGAGGGAGAGTTTGATTGAAAGGTTCATCCACTGATAACTCAATGACAGACCCTTAAACTAATGATGAAGGTAACCTGGTAACGATGGGACTGAGAGTTGCGCTGTGGACGCTAATCACACCCAGAAATTACAAGTCCTTCAAATTACTAAACCATGCACCCAAGACCACAGTGAAAGTGTTTTGTTCATGTAACAAATTTGACTCACGCAGCCTCACTTGTAGAAAGTTCTCGCTTCTCACTTTGGGGCAAAAATGACAACTGCTTCCCACTGTAAACGACCAACACACTCATCTTATGAACAAACTATCTTACACGACTCAGCAAATTAAAAGGTGTTTTCTTGTCTTCTCTCCAGTTTTTGTCTTCACAGGGGTGTTCAAACTACAATATTAGAGGCACTTTAAAATATCTAAGATGTTTCTTGTTTCAATAATTAAACAGTGTACAGCTAAGGGCTCTTGTTCTAACTCTTAATGTGCATGCCCTATGGCCTTTATCTTTGATCTTTCATGCTACTCAGTGTGCTTTTGCATAATTTTAACTATAACGAGAAACACTTGAGCTGTTATATCCTTCCCCCCTCTCCCCCATTCTCTCTCTGTCTCACGCTCTCACAGCTTGAACAGGGGAGTGTTTCACTGCTCAGATGTTGCAGATGTTAGGTACAGTGAGCTCATGTATGATGCACAATGATGGACTGAACACTGACTCCGCATGTACAAAAATGGGCATATTTGCATACTTAAGTGGGAAGGTTGGTCTGGGTCTGTTGTTGAGGACAGCTTTTTTTCTCTGTGTGTGTGTGTGTGTGTGTGTGTGTGTGTGTGTGTGTGTGTGTGTGTGTGTGTGTGTGTGTGTGTGTCTGTGTGTCTGTGTGTTTGTATGGTATGTTTCTGTTTGTTCACTTGTGGGTTCCAGCTCAGACCCTGTGGAGCTCCATTATCCTCAGCCCAGACCCCTGCAGGCATGGGTCAAAGCTCCCCACACCATGAAACACTCTTCACCATAGACCCTGGTTACCATAGTCCAAAGCCACACACACAGCTCATCCCAAACCACATCTGTCTCACACACACAGTTTCTTTGGGACAGGGCCTCAAGCTCAAAGACCAGAGGGGAGAATGCACAGAACGCTGTGAAGGTTCAGTGTGTAAACTAGAGCCATTGTGAGTGGTGCACATGAGCAGGAGCAGGGTTTCCTCTCCTGCAGATCCCCATGAATTGACACTGACATGTCCTTAATCAAGTGTTTGAATATATATATCTCAGTTCCACCATTTTTTAGGCCTTGGATTAAAAAGACAGCAAAGAAGAAGTGCAGTCTCATTGTTTCATATTGGCCCCCAAAAACCCCCAAACAGCAATCATTATACCAGTCTACTATGAAGAGCAGTGATATGTTCTATTGCACACATCAATTCATCTCGCATGCACCTTTAACCCGTCATCCTTCTGAGAGAAATCAGAAATGATCTAGTTCATAGCACCCATATCGAAACAGTGCTTCACAATGAAGGATTAAATGAAGAGAATGTAAACACATGGAAATAAGACAATCAAACAATGGAAAAGAATACAGGCAGATAACATAAAAGGCATAATAACATAGCTCACACAAATCCAATTAAAGGCACACTTAGACATTTTCAATGTATTCATTACTACATTAAATAAATGGAAACCATGCAGCCTTGTGGTCTTAAATATGACAACATTGTTATGACTGTCTTCTTTTATAAATGCCTCCTAATGTGTGGAAATGTAAATCTGTTTTGTAAATGCACGTCAATGCGTGTTTTGTCTTTACACGTTGGTTATATATACAATATATGGGCCCTGTGTTTTTAAGGAGAGGGATGTCTTCATCTTTTTCAGAAACTTGTTTTTTTTTTTTTTTTCTGTATTTTATGTGCACACAAGGAACATGTAATTTTTCTCTAATATCAGGTGTTGTTTTACAGCATTAGCCACAGTGCCCCATGACATCATTGTTAGCTTTCAGGATTAAGCACATTGTAATTAACATTAAGTAGCCCCCCTGCCCTCACCTCCTTTTCTTAACCCTTGCCTCTGTCTGTCTGTGTCTGTATCCGTGTGTCTGTCTTTCTTCATCTCTTTCAGTCTCTGTATATTGACTATGGACTGGCTGTAGCTCCGAACAGCAGGCCCACACAGACCAAAGCACCAGCGATGGCGGATTAGTCTGTTGAATTATTCAAAGCCAAATTCCCCATTGAAATGTGTAAAAGGTCCCTTGCTGGGTTTAAAAACAGAGAGTACAGTTGGAGCTGACAACAAAAGGTTCAACTTCAAATAAAAGGCCCCCATCACTTTACCTAATTTGCATTGCAAGTTATTCATTTCAGCATTACAGTTTTATTCTAACTTTGTGGTGAAAATTTTTAATCATGTATAAAAAGCACTGATTTTGTTGGGGTCTTCTGTTGTTGACTGGTTTGACACACAAAGCAAAACAATTAACACCACAGGGTGCTTAGAAAAGTCTATTTTTGTTCACTTTTTCTCCCCAAGTTTCTAACAAGATGCCGATGGTAAAAATCTTGTTAAAGTAAATGTAAAAGGCCTTGCCATGTTTCATGGTGTGATGTAACACCAAGCCAATATTTCCTGTATAATTGTACACTATGGTGCTCATTCAGCACAAAAAAGGAGGGCCTTAAAATACCTTGTCCATACAGCAGATTGCCAATGTACTTTAATGGAGTGATTAGATGTAGAACTGTGAAATGAGGATGTCAGACATGTTTAGCCAGCAGATTCCACATTCAACGTGTTTTATTTTACATAATGTAGTTACGTGTAATCCCATTCATGATATACAATACAGCCATGCAGTACAAGTACAATGACATAAGTTATGTAATGACATTTGAAACATCAGATAGTGTGTCTTGTTCAAAAAGCTCCAACATGGTGCAGAAAAATATGCAAATGAACTGTAGTCACTGGTAGTTTAGCCGCTGCATGTTGTTAACAAGTCTGTGTGTCTGTGTGAAACAGCCCTATTCACTATATAGTTCACTGTACAGTCCATAGTGTTTTAACAGTTTTGTTTTCACACCATATTTAGTGGGTCCAAATGATCCCAAATCATAGTGTAGAAAGATGTGTACAATCAGTGGTCACATAGTGTGAGTTACTGTAACTGCCAGTTTAAATTTAGATGGCTCTATCAAACTATATAAATATATATAGAGTACATATAGAGTCTGTCTTTCATATAATTTCATGCAATGTTAATATAACAAACATATATTTTTTTGTGAAAACTTTTTTCTTCTTTATTTTACCATCAAACACCACATATACTCGTTGGTGGATATAGTAAATAAGTGAATGATTTTGGACACCTTTGGCTTATATTAACACCAACACTCAAATAGTTGGCATTGAACACTTAATATTGCAGAATTAGACACAGCTGCCTTATCCTCCATTATGAAAGGGCAGTGCAACACCTGCGAACACACATCCCCACAGGAAAACTCAATCCACTAGACCAACAGTGCCACACAACAGTACTCCCCAGAGTATTTGTGTGTCTCTGTATGTGTGTATGTGTGTGTGTATGTGTGTGTGTATACTGCAGGGGTGCAGGATAGGTGCTGTACCTTGATGAGAGAGAAGAGATGGAGGCAGTGCATCAAAGCAAACAGAATGAGCAAAGCTATTTATGTGTATCAATATATGTGCATGTCTCCCCGAAGAGCTCTCCTTAAAATACCTGCCCACTGGCCTATACATTTCTCTCATTCCCTCTCTTTCGCCTGGTGTGTATCACAGAGATGGGAGAGAAGCGTTTAGCCTTCTCTCTTGGGCAGGTACATAAAGGAAAACTGAACTCACGTGAAGCCAATTCAGGTGTTTCCTTGATACCTTAGACACAGTGGGGCCCCATGAGAAGATCTGTACAATGAGCATAGACTATATGTCCTATAATGGCCTAAGAGTGGCAGACAGTGCAAATCATTTGTTAGCATGGAAATATGTAAAGGGGGTAAATATGGATTTATGTTGAGGAGCGGCCGCACCATCAAAGCATCACACGCTGATGCTAGTGGTGGAGTTCAATAAGCTAGAGAGATGAAAGCTAATGAAAGGCAAACACGATAAGGGTGTTGGTGGGGAGGGGGAGGAGGCATGGAAGGAGTGAGGGAAGGGGTGGGTGTGTGAGGGAGGGAGGATGCGAATGAGCAGGGAAGGAATACAGACGATGTGAGACTGTGTCTGGTGTGGTCCAATCAAGCCACAGGATATAACAGTAGTCAATAGGGGGAGATGAAAGGGATCGCAGTATGGAAGCTGTGTGGTCTCAGGGAGGACCCTGTGTATGTGTAAGCCTTTGTGTTTGTGAATGGGTGTGCTTGTGTGTGAGCATCAGCAAATAAGCCAATGCCAAAGTTTTAGGTGTTTGTGCCAAGCAAGGAACACTTGCTGGCTGCCCTGGCTGTTGCACATTATAGAAGCTTCCTGCAGGGTCCCATGGGTACAGTACACTATGTTCCAATCAAGCTGCCTTAGATCATACCTATCTACTGTACTGCAGCAACTGTATGGCACCACTATGTTTGCAAATTAGTCTGACATAAGGGAACACACTGAAGAAACAGACTCATATGAACAATTTGATTAGCATATTGCCATTACATCTTTGTCTTTATTGAAGGTAGCATGCTGCGTAATTGCACACCTTCTTTAGAGACTTACCTCCTGTGTATTAAACCTGCAACACAGCATGAGTCATGTGCTGGTGTTGATAAGGATAAGCCTGGGATATAAAGTAGTTTGCCGTTAAAGTTGTGGTATTTTTTGCAAGTGAATAATGCATGTATTACAATCATGGCTGAGCTAATGGCACACAGGCACTCATTAGCTATTTCTGGCTTCAGTTTCAAGCTTTGGCCCATAAGCCCTTAAGTGTACATGTCATTGTCGAGATAAATCCAGCCTCCAGTCCACCGGTGAAAAAAAACCCACTCCCTTCAGATGCATACACACGAAATTCATAAATGAATGAACATATAAACCATTGCCATTAATCCCCCCCCATGTCTCTGCTTAGTGTATTCTAAAGCCCACTGAATAAAAATGTGGATCATGTTTGGCAACTCTTTAAGTCCACATTTCTCACACACAAATGAGGTAACTCTCCATACCTCATCTCCACTATGCCTACACTGTGGTAAACTGCTGATTGTGTAAAAAGTGCTCTGGGCATAGGGGACTGGTCTTAAGACAACACCTGTAGAGAAACAATGGCTGCTTGTATAAAAGAGACATTAAAAAAAAAAAAAAACTCATTGCGATAGTTTTCATTGATTCTTCTTCTCGTCACTACTGCTCTGTGCTGCTCAGCTTACAATTGGGAGAGCTGTATGGTCATTTTCACACTCCAGTGCTGACCTGTGAGGTGCACTGGCATGGGCTGGGTGGTTGATTTTCACAGACAGGACCATTTCTAGCGAAAAGAACAAGTGTGGTTTGGTGAGGTTTTGTTTGACTCAGCAGTGTGGAAATGCTGATGCAAGAAATATCTCTCCAGTAAAATGCATAAGTTTGAACAAGTTTGCTTTTCTGTTTATGTTGTTATGCTTTCTCTGTTTTTTTTTTTTTGCGACAAAATGTAATACAGCATGTCTGTAAGTTCAGTTCAGGTTGACTCAGTTGGTTCAGTTAGTGGTGTAAAATTGACAATTGAGTCCCTGTGAGTCATTGCACTGCCGTCCCCTAATTGGGGAGATCAGATCATCTCTGCGTATTAATGTATAACTAATTACCTGACCAGAGGTATTATTGCTACAAGTTTGCAGGTAAGCTATGCTGCCAGGGTCACTGCCTCCACAAGAGTCTTTCTCCTCACTCATTACTACAGTAATGAAGTTATGATTTTTTTTTTCTTTCTTCTTTTCTATCTCATGTCCTTCTCATCTGGAGATGGGTCAGAGTACTGCTGGGTGGTTCTGTGAAATGTCTCTTCTCATGATGGCTTTCAGTACATGAACTCAAGTCAATAATACATCGCGTTGTGCACATTTTGAAGACACTGAGCTTCTCTCATATGTTCAAGAAAAAAAAGTGTAAGAGTAAAAACTATTTTTAAAAAAAGTGCTCTACGTTTGTTTGACATGCAAAGTATTTTACGTAGTATGACCGTAGAAGGTCGATGACTTGTCCACATTGTAAAGGTGGATCATTGACAAAAAGGCTTGTCAAACACAGCCACATAATTTACAGACAATGACAGGCCTATGACATCATTTACACAGCAGTAACAGTTATTAGACTAAATGTTCATGGCAACACAGATTGCCTATTAACAGAAGAATGGTGTGCTTTATTGTTATGTTGCAGCATGTGTGAGCATTTGTGAGTTTGTTGGCTCAGGGCCAGGGAACCTGTTATTTGGGCTGCCTAACCCCCCCCCTCTCTCTCTCTCAGCCACCAGGCATTTGAGAGCTAGGGTACTTTTACACATAGTTAAACCCTGAACAGTCCAAAAGTCAGCCCGCAGGCGCAGAGGCTTACCATTGGATCAGGATAGCAGGACTGCCATCTGCTGGTCACACCAGGAAATGTACAGTACATTGCATGAGCAGAAAAAAAGAGGAGGAGGGGTTATCTCACTTAACAAAATTTGAAGTCATGATTGCTGACATCTGAGGGGATCGGTGTCAGGGCCTGAAACCTTCTTGTCAGTCAGCCAGACACTTTGTTCATCAGATCAGATGCCAGAATCATTTGAATATCACAAGGCTCTTCTCTCTCTTTGCCAAAAATCCTCCTAAGTCTCACTCTTAAGTAACAAAGTTTTCTCCAACGCAGAATTGACTCAAAGAAATCACCTGCATCTTTATCTCTGCCTGTCTGTCTGTTCTCCTTCTTTTGACATTTTTAATCTGTCTTCAAATGCTGATGTGTTCGGTATTGCGATCACTTTTGAGGTGTGCAACATGCTCAAAGGATCTGATCTGGAAGACCAAACACGCCTCTAGTTTTTTTCATCATTACCCCAAAAAAAGCTTCTCCACCATTTCTAAAACAAGAAAGCAGTGGACCCAGAGGTACAAAAGCCCCGAGGCAGAGGGTAGATGTTCCTCTCAGCTGAATATGCAACACTCCTCTAGCATTGTTAAAAACCAGTGGACCAAGAATGAGTCTTTACCCTCTTCAATACCAACAAAAACGGCATCTTTGCCTCTTTGCTTTTCCTTATGTGAGACCTACCAAAGGAAGGGCGGTAACTGAGAGGAGGGAGTGAGAGTGCAATGGAGAGAGAGAATTGGGATGAGATGAGGGAGGTGGGTGGGGCGCAGCTTTCGGACCCTCATTTACCCTGTCAGCCCTCCTAGCAGGGGATAGTGTTCAGGATCTATTGATCACAACTCAGTGAAGCAGTAATCCTACAGACTAGATTGATTCCGACTGTTGCCTAGGCCTCACTGCACTGCCCAATCCTCCCTCTATGCTTTCTCTGCCTCTCCTCCCAATCCCTGGTTCCCTCCCCTCCATCACTCATAAAGCATTGATATGCATGACGGCCAAGGGGCCCCATGAAGGAAGGGATGCAGGGAGGGTTGGGGGGGGGGGCAGGAGTTGAGGCATTAAGTGTGTGTACACTGCAACAGGAAATAGCTGGCAAGGTGGCAGGTGCCTTGACACAAGACAGGGCCCCAAGGTGTCTATAAGCTGCCTGCCCCCTGATCGTTCTCTCTCTTTTTGTTTTGCCAAAAATGATGAGTCACCAACTTTACACTTGCTCTGTACTGGCTGGTCAGCGGGACAGTGGGAAAGAAGTTTTTGCTAAATAAGCAAGGACTCATTGGTTTTATAAGATGTTTTTCTGGCAACCTCTGTCTCTATGGACACTTGTTTACAGTAAGAAATACATCATGGAAGTAAATTTTCACACTGCACTTATAAAGAATCCTGAAATAATACTGGACAGCTACAATATACACACCAATGATTAATGAAGTCAAATACAACCTGTAGTGGTTTAAACTGTAACTTTAACACATAAAAAATCTATATGATTATCTATGCATAGTCTATGTTTAAAAAGCAGATTTTATGACACAAGGGATACAAAGGAGTGCCTTTGAAGGCAAGTGTCAGCTTTCATCTATTCACCACCACAACACTAGATGGATGTGTAGTACATGACACAATTAAAGCACATTACACATTTGCTTTAATTGTGTCCACACCAATTATGTTCATATTCTTTCATTTACTTTGTGGTATAAGAAGTGTACTTAACCCCTGGAGTTACACCTGCATAAGCCGTACGCATTTTGCTTTGTCACAGTACTGTAAAGGAAACTACTACCGTGCAATCACCGCGTTTACGATCTTTAATTCATTGTTGTGGTGTGGTTATTGCAGTGAGCAAAAGGTTTGAAGTGGAAATGTCTTCACTCGATGTGTGTTAATGAAAAGGAGACTTCTGAGGCCTCTTCTGAGTTTCCTTAAAGGGGCTATTTGGAAGTTTTCTCTAACATGGTTTCTTGCCACAAGTGGATGGTGGTGATTGTCATTTGAGAGGAGCCTTAGCCATTTACAAGACAAGAGGTTATGATACGACCTCTGAGCAGCACTACTTCTTCAGGGCAGATTGGAGGCTACAGTGAGTCACTATCGGAAAATATCACTTCTCTATATTTGTGGTCAATACTTCTTGGGTATTGCACACCCAAGAAGTGATCGAGACAAGAGTGAATACTTGGAATTACTTCCACCACTGGAGACAGCTCTTGGCAAGGAAAGAAATTCATTTTGATGCGCAACTTTTCTGCTAGATTGGTAAGAAAACAGCGATTAATGCAAACACTGTAGCAATGGAAAGACTTACCCTTTACCCTAAGTACTCTCCACTGGAAACAAGCACCCACTTACAGCTCTTGTGATCCTCATGTGGTACCTCCTTAGCTGCCATGGCCTAAATGTGCATTTACATTTATCCTGTGTTGACTTCACTCTATTCTACACACATTGCTATACTGTTACTTCTCAATGCACAACTATATAGCCATCTTAAATTATTCACATTTTTATGTAAAGTTTATGGATCTTCTCTAATGTTTGTTCCTATTGGAACTATTGATGGACATTTTTCCCTCCACTTTTCCCTTTTTCTCACAAATTAGAACTTAGGTCCATTTATTTATCATATTGACATTTATTTATTTGTCTCAATCACATGTATTTTGACAACATAAAACAAAGGACAATATAAGTGATTGTGGACATGTGTTGTAAATGCGATTGTAACATAGCTAGCTATAGGTGACTTTCAGGGGGTAGCCCTGTCAGACACTTCAAATTTTAAAATTAGGTTAAAAATCTATTACCTCATAGACATATGGTGTAACAACCTGTTTGTGTCATATAGAAATACCGTATAGGCCATGTGCTACCAGTAGGCATGAGGACACACTTGATGAATGGGAGGATGGGGTGTATTTAAGCCCATTATTATTATTATTATTATTATTATTATTATTATTATTATTATTATTATTGTTATTATTATTATTATTATTATTATTAAGTCTTCCCTAAAAATATTATGCAAGAGGACAAATCTGCCCACATGACTTTTATGTAGTCTGCTTTGCATCTCGATAGCAGTGTGTCTGTATTTATCTGTGTTTGTATAATGGTGGTCATGGGGCTGCCGTCATAAAGCCCACAAGTGTTTCGGGACCCTTCTGAAAGGTTTCCGGGACCACTTTTCAGAGAGCCTGACAGCTGCAGAGGGAGGTTGCTCAATCCTGCTATTCTCCCTGGCAGTGGCCTGTGCCAGGATTGAGACTGGCTCGGCTGAGCTCTGCCACACACTGCAGAGAGGGCACCAGCAATGGGAACTCATCCTCACACCCAAACATACAACAACACAGACAAACATGGGCACAGAAACAGGGGACACATAGATGCAATATATGGCTGTATTAGAAATTCATATAGGGAGATGAGGCTGTACAGATGTGACTGTCAACACTTATAAGTGAATACAGAGCCAATATATTAAAAATGGTTATGAACAATCATCAAATTACATTACTACCAAAACATAAAAGTGAGCAGGCTGAGCAAATTCATTTGACAATAGCAGAGCCATCAAGCTCAGAGACATTACACGTTGACCTTGTCATAAGATGAGCCAAAAGTGTGATTGAACCTGGGTTTAGCTAATGTTCGGTGTAATTAAAATGTACAGTCTAAATAGCAGCAGTGGTCATGAAAGCAGCCTTAAAGAGCTAGAATAAAACTTAAAAAGACTTAATCATTCCATAGACATAATTCATATGGTTTAGTTGATGGCCCCATATGGTGTAATGTTCAATCTTTGCGCCATGGTTTCTGGATGTAATGACATTCAATTAAAAAGCCATGTGCAATGACATTCTTGAATCACTAAGGTCTTTTTGACATTTATGCACCCTGTTTCCTTAGCTTCTAGTCAGTCACATCTTTTTATTCTGGCCTACCACAAAGGCTTTTTTACTCAATGAGTCGGTTGGGTCACAGAGCAATAAAGACACTGTGATGTTAATGTTTACAGGCAGTGGTGTAAAATTTTACTCCTGTCTTACTATGTAGGGATTTATCCACAACTAAGGAAATGATACATCCAGGTTTTCTTTTGCCGATGTAACCCTAAGTTGTTTGCAGCCTTTTACTTTGAAGCTGACAGGCAGCTCTGTCCACAGATTCATGCCTAGGTCGGCTTGGAGACATGATAATATTGACAGTTTAGGTTTAGTTTCTAAATCCTCAAAATCTGTCCTATTTTTTTCCTGCCTCTTCTTGCCCATATACATTTCCCTTGTATGGTTTCCTCTGGGCAGCTCACTTTCTTCCTCAATCCCACTGTTTTTACTCTCCTTACAATCATTCAGTTTTGCTCTCCCCCTACTCCAGCCCTCTCGTGGTTCTGGTATTAGGGGAATTCCTGAGGGGGATTTTCCATGCTTTAGACTGTCAGTATGGCCCTTAAAAACTGTCTACTGCTAAAGACACTAGTACAGGGTGTACAGGCTAACACATGTTACACAGAAGAACTTTATAGTAAATACACTGGTTCAAATAGACATGTTTCCATTTATCTGACTACACTTTTTAGGTTCAGTAGGAGACAAACTCACGTTACCAGATTTTCACTATACCTCAATAAGCTTCTCCTCTCAGCATGAAATATTTGTTGTGTGTGTGTTGATGTGTGTTTCTTGCTCTCACTTAAGATCTAAATAGCATTTTATTTATTTATTTATTGCTCAATCCTATAAGCAGAGAACCAAGCCAAAGTAATAAGTTAGGTTGGAGCATTATGCTTTTGCAATTCACTACGTATCATATTTATTTAGGTTGTTCTGAATGATATTTTTTTCATCATTCAGCTATGAAGCGTCTTCTCCAATGCAATAAACATTTAGGCATTAATCCATGGTGCCACACATTTAAAGGCTTTGCTCCAATCAGTATTGCTCTGGATTCCTCTACAGCCTGCCCATTTGGAAGAACATAATTCTGGCGTAATATTACTGTTGTTTGGAACCTGTCCAGTTCTGGTCTGTCGTAGAACCGAACCAGCAGAGGCACAGATACAAGTATATTTACTTCTCCTCTGTGCCAATTCCTTCATGATCAGTGGAGCTACTGCGCTGTTAGATTGAATGGGGAAAAAGAGTGAAAATGCCCTTGTGCTTGTTCTCGTCTCATAGTCTTTCAATTCTGAAATGACTAAAGATTCATCTTCATCAGCATAATCTCTGCGGCCACACTCAGTCGCAACTGATATTCATCATTCTGCTGCATCACATCTCACTTACGTCACCCGACCTCGCGAATACCTGTAAAACTTTCATTATTTATGACTTTATTACCATCACTCTTGAAACAACCCCGTGCACACATTTTCCTTGAAGTGAGTTTGGGGAATTGTGGGAAAATTCAGCAAATACTCACTTCAGTGATGACTGTGAATAAATGTTTGTACATGTCTATATTTTTCTGACTTTAGTTCTGTTACTCTAATACGAAAAATTTTCGCATTTCCAAATTTCAACTTTTCACAACGCCTGCTGTAAAACATTTTTTTAAAAAAGCCAGCCACAGGGTACTGTCAGCTGCGTAAGACGCTTGTTTATTAGTCTATTACCAAAATAATTGCAAATGAAGGCAGACGCTGAGAGAAAAGACAGGAAAATGACAGGAGGGGCCCAGAGCAGCTGATTTTTATGGCTGACAGCTGATGGTCACTCGCTGGTAAATGTGCTAACGAGGTGTTAGAATTTTTACAAAAGCAAAATAGCACTCGAGCGTCCCTCCAATACAATAGCTGAATCCTCTCTCTCCTTCACAAAGCACTCCACAGATGGATAAGCAACAGTTTCGCAATTACTGAGGACCGGGTGGGGAAGGTGTGGATTGGCCTTCATAACAATGTCTTCCGCAGATGTAGACTCTCTTAAGTGCTGATTTATTGGAGTTTGGCATCTGCTCCATTTGCATGGGGTTAATCTCAACTGGTTAAAGAAGAGAAGTCAACTCCCCTGTGGCCTGAAAAACAAGGTTTGATATGCAAATGACATCCCCTTAGCCCCCACAAATTCACAATATTTCTCCTCTTCAATAAGGTAATTGTTATTGTTGCTGAAGCATGTAAAAATATATTTCTATGAAAAAAGAAAGATAGTAAATGAGGGTGGGATGAGCCTTGCTGGTGTGGTAATTTTTTAAAGGCTGCACAAGGAAAAAAGAAGTAGAGATTCCTCAGTTCAGTAGTCCCACTCTTTTTGAACAACAAGCAGAGCATTGTGCTTTTTTTTAATGCGGTCTCAGTGGACTTAATACTTGTTATTTTCTCCCTCTCCTTTCTCTCCCGCTCTCCTTCCACCTCATATTCCCAACGCACTGTCTGTGCTCTTGCATCTGTAATCACAACGTTACCTCATTGGGGCCTGCCTTTGTAGCCTGTGTCTGTAGGTGCGCGTGTAGGTGCTCGTGTGCGGTGGTGTGTGCGCATTTTGAGGTTCTGCTGGGGGCTGTGAGGGGGCTTAGCAGCACACTGAGTTTCAATGGGAGCCCACACCACTGCTCTGCCAGTTCTTATCTCCTCCCATGCAGGAGAGCAATGGCATCAAGCCGGTGGCTTATTAGAGAGGCAGGGAATGTATCCCAAATATCCCCCCCCCCTGCACCCACCCCTCCACATACACACACACAAAGAGACACAACCTACGTTTCTATCTGGGCTTGTGGCAGGGCCCATGAGGAGAAAGTATGTTTAGGCGCACAGTGAGTGTTTATCGCCTTTTCTTTTGTGTTGACGATGCAAAAATAAATTGCGATTTGGAGACATGAACAGCAGCAGAAGAAGCCTCTCCACTTTATGTCGGCGATGGAAGCACTCTGTTCTGCTTTAGGGTTGTATTTATAGTGATCAAGCAGAGAGAAAGAGAGCAGCAGCGACTGAAACAGAGTAATAAGAAATACATTGTTTTTATATTGTTTGCCCTGACAGACGAGACAGCGTTAGCTGTGATTTTGCTGTTATTGCTTCTGCTGTGGGGTGAGGTGAAGTATTATTTGTGAGGTAAATGAGTGGGATCTGGACATTACAGTTGTTACTCTATTCTGCTGTTGGTAATGCCTTCATTACACAGATGCACCTCAGCCATTTTGCCTTGGCAGAAGGATAGTAATCACAGAATGAAAGGCCAGCAGGTCCTTTCAGCAGCAACATGAAAGGCCCCGAACACAAACATTTACCATTTACCTACAATCAAATACAATCTTACTTCATCTATTTCTGCTTCACCCCTCTCCACTTACCGAGGTAATTTCAGGGGCTTTTTTTTTCATTCCAAAACTGTACAGTAACAGCAGGAGATGAATTTATTTTTATTTCATCACTGAACAGTAGGGTTGAGGCCACTTTGTTTCTTTGATGAGGTGCACATGTATAAATGGGGGGGGGGGGGGGCTTGAAATATGTGTATTAGTCTTTAAGTTCGACTTCCTGTTTCATTTAGCTGTTTGTGTGTGTTTGTAAGTCCAAGTGTGCACGTGCGAGTGTTGGAAGATAATATTATGCATTTGCATGCAGTGCTTCAGTGTGGTAGAATGTCATTGATTTATAACCATGATGAAAGGTCAGTTCACCTTATTAAACAACACATAGGTATACGGCTGCATGGTATCGGATAACCATTAGAAGCCAATCTGTCCATTCCCACTGTGACTGGTAGAGGCATTAAGGTCTCGGCGAAAAAAGTGCATATAAATCAGCTTTAAATGAGTTTAGAAAACATACACCTGCATTAAGTTGCTTAAAATTGTAGTTTATTATTCAGATATCATCCTTTTCCTGCTTTTCTCCCCTATGTACAAGCTTGTTTCCTCGAATTTATTTTACAGTCTTCTGTTTTTAAAGCGTGGTTGCACTCAAAGAGACATTTTCGCCTATTATGATGTCTCCTATGTCGACAGCCAACAAAATGTGGACTTCAGTGGCATTTGAGACAGGATGTTAGTGCTTGAACAATGTCCAGACCTGATTTTCCAGACTTTGTCCTGTCATACATGTAGGAAACAACAGGAGATTGTCCATGTAAGACACCTTCTCACCTACTGGAAATATTCCGTTTGGTTTTGGTTTAGCTCCTGAGCGTACAGGAGGCACGACATGACACAGAAACGTATGCTTTGAAATTTGCAGTGTTTTGTTTACATCATAAACAGCCACATCTCTTGCCATTCCTTGTTTGATGATTTCAGCATCAAGCTTTATTGACAGATGTTCCTGAATCCCATTGCTACATTTTCATTGGTATCTTTGCGTAAATAACCCATCTTCACACTTGGATCTTTATGGTCTTCTGGTTTCATTTCAGTTGCCTAATAATTCTCCAGACAATGGCCTGGTCTTATTCACACTTGGGGTCAATCGGGCATTACAATGAAATTGTACCAGGGAGTTGGAAAGTTAAAGTGCGTCTAATGTCTGGTCCAAGCGATTCAGACAATTATGCTCTCACATACAGGTCCTGCGGGTAATGTCTGGATAGGTTCAGGGTTGCAGTGCATGTGCGAAAGCAACTAATGCATGGATTCTGCATTTGGCTTACGCACAGCCGTTCACTCTCCATCTACCAATCCATCTATTTCACTCTCTTACCATGTCCTTCTCAGTTATTTTGTCTGATTAGGCACTGTTTAAAGTAAACCCCAGTAGAGTGATTGCACATGCATTCTGGCTTCAAAAGAGCTCCATCTCCCCATCATTGGCTTTGTTGTCTTCAGGCATTAGCATGTGTGTGTAACGATCTGGGGCCCACTTCTAATTGAGTGAACGGAGACGGGCCTCACAGAGCTCAGATGTGAGTGTTGAGAATCGCTTTGTGTATGTGTGGGTGGGACTGTGTGAGAGACCATATACAGTAAATGTGCACAGTCTGTCTACAGGATGTGCGTGGGAGTGTTTTGCTATATTTTAGCAGCAGGTGTTTTTTATGCTTAAACATGCATTTATGTTTGTATTTGCATATATACACATGTGATAATGAAGATGGCAGTGCCTTTGTGTCTTTACATAACTGCGTGTGGCATGCATGCATACACGCCCCCCATGTTTATATGCTAAAGCTGGTTTTCCTCCCACCTGTACTGTCCCAACAGGTGCAAGCTAATGTTCAGAGTGGGAAACAGATGCAAGAAGGCTAGACTTAGCCAATGATAGACAGACGGACAGACCAATATAAAGAAAACCATCTGGGCCTGCAGTTGTTCCCCGTCAGCCTTCTGAAAGCTTCTGAACGCTGCCTATGCCAGTCTCTGCTGGGGTGTGGCCTGGACCGAGAGATGGCACAGAGTGGATGATGAGATGGGGGATTCGGGCCCCAGCCTGGAGCTTCTCTGGAAGGGTAGTAGAGGAAGAGGCACCAGCAGGCCCTGGCGGCGAACCAACAGGCGCTCTCATCCTCTCAACTGTTGCAAAAGGATTGGTGGTTAGTGGGATAATCCACTGGCGTGGACGCTCCAGATAGCTGCCTCCACATGTGAGGAAGGAAGAGAAAAGAATAGTATACCCAACCAGCACAATGAGAGTCTTAGGCAGCGATGGTACAGTTGCTTAAAGAAAAGGCTGAACTCTGCCAAATTATGTAAACAATTAAAGCACTAGGCCCGGTTTTGAATATATTGCGCGTGGGTGATGTTATTTTTGATTGACTGGTTCATGTGGCTGTCATTTCATGCAGATCACCTCTAACCTACATTTAATTTAAATGGTTTCTACCATAGCACAAAGACCAGTATTCCATTTTAGCCACACATTATCAGCACACCTTTCTAGCTGCTTATTCTCAAAAGAAACTGTCAAACTGTCATCTTTAAAAGTACTGAATAAAGGTTTGCATTGCTTCTGTTAGTATGTGGGTTGAGTGGCTGGATTACCCACAATGTTGCATAAACCAAGGGCATTTATTTATCTGAATCTCTACACCTGTTCCTCACCTTGCTTATGAAAATAGTTTCAAATTTTAGCTTTTAAAGCTTAGTTAAGTAAAATTTACCACCACAAAGGTTTTCACCTACGAGGATTATGCAAAATGTACTGAGTTGATTTGCACCAGCGAATAGCCTATTACATTTTGGAGCTAATCTAAGAACAGAAACACATTTTTCACTTTCTTAAAGGAATTTTTTCAACAATTTAATAAAATCCTGGGAAATAATGTATGGACCTCAATGTAAAAAAATCTAATCTATTAATGGTGTTGAGCATCAATTTCTGTAGATCCAGAAAAAACCATGGATCTCATAGACATGTGTAGGATTGTTTGGCCTTGGTGGAGGTTTGTGCACGACTGATTTCCATTCCATTCCAGTTTTAAATTAACATTGAATAAAAGGAATCCTGTAATGTGGGGATCCTTAGTTGTGAATCTAAACAACTCAATGTTGCTTTCAGGTGATTGTTTTGGTTTTCTGGTTCCATGCACTCCAACAACTCTCATCTATCCCCTAATATACCAATCTGGCAAGCAACCAGCAACCAATATGAACTGATTACACATCAGCAGAAATAAAAATCAGATACCCTAGTCTATGAAAAAATGTTTTTCCCGTAAGCAAATAAAAGGTATGTTTACAATCAGTATTTCTCACCAAAATGAATTGTATGTATCCTCATCCAGCAAACCCATTTAACGTCTCCTATACCTTATAAAACATAAGCAAAGAATATTTTTTAACATTTACAAATTGTGCATTTGTTTACATCTGTTGTGTCATGCTTCTTCTTCACTGCCTTTGTTGGCACATTGTTGCATTTGTTGGCAAGTTACTGCCACCAAATGTTGATGAGTGCAACAGTCTGAAACCGACAGCAGAATGTGACTTGTGCTGCTCGCATGTTTGTGCATATGCATCTTCATATGTTGGTGGAATAGAAAACCATAAAATTTGTTCCAGAGCACAATTAATGGTCAAAAACAAAATAAAGATTGTTGTGCGTTCCCTTTTCTGTGTCCGTCAAAACTGCATATTACACCTGTAATAGATTGTTTGTTTTAAACCTTGCTTCCACCTATTCAAATCTGTTGTCCTTGGCTGGTCGGATTTTAATCTCTCTGTTTATCCCTATCCTTGGTAACAGACTTTGATGCCATTTCTGTTCAAGGGCACCACTAGATAATGCTCTACACCCTGTACGCAGCAGATTGGAACCATCCAGGGTGGCATCACGCCCGTTTCCACAGGGTCATCCCAGCTATTAGACCACCAACATCAGGTGACTGCTGGTGGGAAATCTCCACCAAGTGTTCAAGGAATGCAGGAATGAGCCAAGATGTTTCAGTGTGTGCCAGCTAATGCAACCTGGCAGCAAAGGTTTTTAGAAATTAACTTGAGAGATGTCAGGTATCTGGGAGAGAGCAGAAACAGATGATGGGACTTTTGAAAAATCATTGGGTAAAATTTCAGGTTAGAAAAGGCACAGCTGTGTCCTGGCAGAGAAAACAATTAAGAACTGCACTATTCTTGCAAATGGGCGCTTCATATTTAATTTAATGCTTTACATAGCCTAAACATAAAATGTAAGATGAAACACATGCTTTTGAAATTTTCTCAGCCCTGATTTATGGTTTTACATTTATCCGACCCTATCAAAGTGGAATCTCAGCATGCAGTTAAGACGTTTTTCACAGGGGACATTAGATTTGTCATGCCAGCAGTAGCACACGTGTAACTAATAACAGTAATAATGATGGCGCTATTCTATTTAGGTGCTCAAGTCACCATGCACAACAACAGGACTCAGGCACAGAGGCATGCTTTGCAGTCCCCATTCATATTATTACCCACACATGTGTATGAAAACTTCAAATGTATGTAAGTTTATGATATATATGTCTTACAATGGATAACATTTTAAGTAGGTCAGAAACTAGAATATGGCTTGAACACATTTGGTCAATATGCACAATTGAGGACATAATTGACAACTGGCATTGAACCACTGTAAAGAACCACTTATAATGGAAAGTACCTGCTGGAAAAGTCAGCATGTTCGTTACATCATTGTGTCAAATTTGCATTCTGTCTAACTGTAAGCCATTGTCAGCCTTTTACCTGTGTGCTTCCCCAGTGCTCTCTGTGCTCACATATACAGTATGTTAATACAGCTGAATTCCCATTAAAACGGTCCTCTGTGAAAGCAGCTAGGGTTTGTCCAAAAAGTTAATAAATTTGTCTGCTGCTGCTTGTCTGCAGGTGTTTTTCTATGTTACCACAGGGCTCTGAAAAGCTGGACAATGGAGAATGTTGTCAGTTAGTGGCAGTTTGTTAGACATTTGCATTCGTAGGGCTGGCCTCGCTGTTGTGGTCCAGCCGAAAAAGGGCATTATCCCATATAAATTGTGTAAACATGACGCATATTATTACATATCAAATACTAACCCACCCTGTATTGATATGTAATTGTGTAAAGTCTGGACCCATTTATTAAGAAAATATAGCTTCATGGAATCTGATTGTTGTGTTCAGATGATATTCAGTTTAACTCTGCATTATGGTATTATTTTGTCCCATCAAATTATTCATTCCTTTCTTTCCCTATACTTTTTAAAAATATATAATTGCCCTTTTGCACATGACCTAGCACCTTGCAATTTAAACAGAGCTTCACACATGGCTTATTAAGTGTGACAGCACTGGAAACCCATCGTGTATTTTTCTACTGTACGTGTGAAATGTAAACAGTTTCGGAAAATACTGAAATTCACAGGAAAATTGCAGGGGACAGTCCAGTGGGAGTTAAAGCCCTGGTCAGGTTGCAGATAATCAGTTAAATAAGTTGGGCAGCATGTTAAAAAAAAAAAAGAGGCTTCTTTGAATTGATGGCTTAGTAACTCTTGACTGTGGCATGTTATATTGCTTTCATACGTCATTTACGGCTCAGTTGCACATGTTTCCACAAAATATGTATGTCCTAAATAGATATGCCAATTACCCTAATGGAAACCAGGAAGCGTGACCGCTTCAATTAGCAGGCCTGTTCCCGTTTCATTTTTCCTGCAACACCTCACAGACTTTGGTGATGAAACACAATGTATTGTGGCGGTTATGTGTTGCCCGTTCTGCACCTGGAAATTGAATGTTCCTTTTGCCACAACTTGATCTGACACCACAACAGGATGATGTTACCAACAACGCATCCACTCCAGAGGCATCAAATTACAACACGAACTGTTTGCAAATGCATTGTTCTCCTGTGCATCTCAAGCATTTTGGTGCTGGTGTAATTGGAATCAACACCATGTGAATGAAACATTGCGTTCACCAGGGCTCCGTCTGAGTTAAAGTGGTCACAGTCTGGTGACTCTACGCTGTGTATCAAAGTTTCTGTTGTGTGTGATTGTGTGGTTGTGAGATGCAGTATGTGTTCACTAGTACACACAAATGTGTATGCACACACAGGTGAACTGGTCAAATTTAACACTACGAGAGAATGTGGATGCAATTTAAAATTGTAGTCCTATATGAGGAATGTACATTCATCTTATATCTTCACCAGCTGTTTACTCATGTGTCTGCATGGTCTACTTGTATAGTTTTCCCCTCCAACAGGCACCGGTTATTCTCACTCCCTCTCTCTCCATCTCCTTGGCCTTGTGGCTAATTTACAGGCTTGTTAGTAGGGAGGCTCCTGCACTTCATACTATTTCACTTACAGCAACCAAAACATATTTCTTGTTTTTTTTCTCTGGATATGTAGCAATTATAGACAGGAAGGTCTCACAGTTTTTCCATATTATGAGCTGTGCTAAACTGAAATAAGCTGGTCTGGTGCTCTTTGCTTTATTTTGGGGGCTGTGTTTTTATGAGGAAACTAGATTTGGCCCCCTGCCCATTTTCATTCTCCTCTTTCCCTGAGTCGACCGGCTATTATGACTGTCAGTCATTTTCCAACATAAAGGGGCTCATTTGAAAAGGCTCAATGCAAATCTCATATCTTACATGAAACAGTCTTGATTTATTTTCTCTGAGCTTTTCTTCCTAAGTCTTCAGACAACCTCCCAACACACACCCGCGCCCCCCACAACACACACCCCCTTCTGGCTGGAATCACGCCTTTCAACATCCAGTCAAAGGAATGGGGAAGTGCTCTGTGGACGGCTGCCACAGTCCTACAGCACCTAACCCCCTCCCCACCTACCCACCTACCCCCTTTTTCCTTTTCCTCCAGTCGATATCTGTCCACAGCAGGTGCCGAGCAGAGCCCAAAGATAGCAGTGATATTAAAAAAGGAAAAGTATTGGGAACTTCATTTATACTCTGCACACATGACTGTCATTCATCTTTTTCTAGGCAAAGCTGGATGACACACCTTATTATCAGCAGCTGCTGTGTCTGTGTTTGTGGATGCCTATTTCTCTTTTTTGTGGATGTCATAAAGATCTAAAGGTGGTGTATTCGTCCCAGAATCTATTACTCTACAAACATTGTGATTGAATAAACAGATCCAGACTTTAAATGCATCTGTCTAGCTGATGTGTAGGATACATCTCTATGCTGCAAGTCCAGTTCTTCACCTTTGCTTGTAATCCTTTCCCCCTACTTGCACTGAATAGCCCCCTCAGTGGTATGATGTGCGCCGGGTTGATGACATGTGCTAGCACGCTGTCTGTAACTACCACTGCAAGGAAGTTGGGATGCTTTGCCTCCTGCGTGATGGCAGAGGAAGATGCACGCTACATCGGTGCCAGACAAGGCAGTGGGGGCCACCATTGAGGCAGCTGTGACCTTGCAAACAGAAGCCCAGAGTCTGAGCCAAAACCTCACCCTCCTTCCCCGTGGTGAGGTCCAGTGTGCCAGCAACGCCAGGTGCCCCTCCAGAAGTGTTTGTGGAGGCCAGGATGGGGCTGCAGGCTGCCATCCTGGAGCTGTTTTACATTAGAATTTAGAGCACAGGAAAGACAATATTGACTGATTTTCTGGTTGGTAGTTCAGTGATTTGCAGATTTTCAATAGACGTCTATTGACTCAACAATGCTTCTGGCAAAATACTCTTGGCTCAAATCGTAAAGTGTGCATATTAAACATTTTGTTTTTATTATTCAGATGTTAGAAACAGATTTATTTCCTTCTTATTATATCATTTTCTGAATGTTCATCGTCCATCCATTCATTTCTCAACTGCTTATCCGATCAAGTTGAGGTTTTGTTGTCCCGCATTCAACAACTGAATCCAACTTTTGTAAACTTTAAACCAAAACATCAAATCAAGAACTTCATAGAATTGAAATTCAGAACTTTTTTTGCAAGCCACTTGGGCATCAACTTCAAGCCAATTCTACAGTGGCAGGATGATGCTCATTTGGAGCTTATATCCCACAGCTCCAGCCTTAAGATCTCCATAATCACCAAACCTCCTACTGTGAAAAGATTATCAAAGAATGCATGTAGTATGTCATCTCGCACTACAGACACCTCGAGGCTAAGAGGGAAAACATGCATACATCAAGTAAAACATTGCTGAACATAATTAGCTTGCTCATCCCAGTGGTCACTGGAACTTAAAAATCAATATGACCATTTTTAAAACAACAGAGAATACACACAGCAGATGCCAGTTCTTAAATGCATGCTTATATAAAAATGGGTCTGCAGCGTAAAGTCGTGTAACTGTTTATTGGAGTGTCGCGTCTCTTCTTTGAATTTGAAATCAAGTTATCTTTGCTGTAATAGGGAGCCATAGATGATTCATGTGGATCCACAGCTGCTCTGTTTGTGGGGATTTTCTCCAGACGGGGAGGCAAACTCAGTCTTCAAGCTGCAATTGTGGTTTTCAGGGGTAATGCTCCACAGACTCCCACCCAATAAAATCTGGTTTTAGGAACGTTTGGAGCATAAAGTTCATAAGTACTCAGTATTTATCACATGATTTGTGCAGCATGGTAGGCTTCTCTCTTTCTAACTTTTCTACCATGTCAGCATTGCTCCTTTTACATAATGTTACAATTAGCCTTGGTTAAATGCAATGTGAGGGCACGAGAAAGAGTAACCGAGGAGACATGTAAAGGTTGATAAATACACTAAGAGATCTTGAGGTCTTTTTGCTCTGTTTTCAATTTCCTTACCCACATTCTCCCACATGAAATGGAATAACCTTCACTGCTTATATAACCTTCTGCATTTGATTACCATATTAACGTCCTTAACAGCATGAAACTAATTTGTGAGCTATGGATGTCTTTGGAGAAGGTCACAGTAATGAAGTGTACACCAAGAACATGATTTCAGCTTCACTTATTAAACATTTGCTAATTGTTTATATTTGCGTGATTAGAAAATTTAATCAGAAAAGAATGCTCTGGACGGTATGTGCGGTACCTGTGGCTCATGTCTCTTCTTTCCGTGGACCATCCCACTCCTCTCGCTCCACCACTGGTGTTTCTAATTATCTCCTCTGACATAAGATACTCTGGCAATTTCACCTTGTTATATTTAAGAGATGGTTGAATGGTAGAACCATGTTTTCTGGGGTGGTTCTCTGCTAATCGTCTGGCTAACGGCCTGAGTGGGATTATATTGAGGTAATCTAGGAAATCCAGCACAAATAAATTTTTGTAGTTAGACTTTGTTCCTATCTTCACAGTGTATACATCTGTCAGAAGAGATTATTTCATATGAAAAATGTCTTACTGTAGTAAGAAGTGTGTTGAGCTAAATGCTAACATCACAATCTAACATGCTGATGCTAATATGTTGATGTTAAGTTAGGGTTGCCACCTGTCACCTTTATGCAGTCATGTAGTGATATAGTCATAATGAATCCTGTTGTCCTGTTGTTGTATCTCCAGGTTCTGTTGAAACTACTTTAGAGAGGTGCTGAATCAACTTTATGTTCATTTTGTCATGCTGCTGCATTGTATCATATCATACTATTCTAGGTATTTCTAATACCCATACTGTCCTTGTGTAGTTGGAGTCAAGAAATAGACTCTCTGTATAATGCAATGCAAATTCAACAGAAACTGAACATTACAACCTTCATGAAGTTGGTATTTAGGGGGAGGCTGTTTTACCAGGGTGTACCTAATAAACTGGCAGCAAATTTTAATATATATCCTACAGTGGTCTTGACAATCATAATGCCAACATATTCTCTCTAATACTTACATAAAATTAATTGGCATACAGCAGCATATAGCATAAACAGTAATCAGCTGTCATATTAACATAGGATCACATGAGTTGATTTAACAAGCTCAAAAATGTCAATGCGCGTCGACAGAAATGATGCAATCAAACGTCAACGAATTTTAACGAGATGGCAGGAAATGCAGACTAATTACTGAGTCTCCACTTAATGTTGTGGTAACAGTGAAAACGAAAGACGAGAAAATCGTGTCCTAGAGAGTGCATGTGCACTAAGATAAATAATAGAGAGACAGAGCGTGTCACACAAAACGAGACGATAGCAGAGCATGAGCAAAAGAGTCAAAGGGGACAAAGAAAGAGGATGTCCTTAAAGTGAGTGTTTTTTTTGTGTGTCTTTTTTTTTTTGTTGTTTTTTTTTAAACTAAATACATCTTCAAAAGGAAACCCCACAATGTCTGGGTGAAGCCACCTGCACACAGAGGGCAGGCTGCCACTGTTTCAATGGGCGCTGCATGCACACCCCAGCGGGCTTCCAGATAGCGGCTAAAGAGCTTATTTCCCAAATCTCTTTATCCTTTCTAGAACTGTGAGACGTTGACAGAAAGTCAGTTAACTCTAGCCAGTGGCAGCTGCATGGGTTTTGCATAATTAATTATTTATACGGAGCCAGACATAGTAATTACCATCCAGATGAATATGATATTCTAATCAGGCAGGCTTTAATTTTAATTGCCCTCCAGCATCTAACTGTCAGTGCTGGCCTGGCTTGATAAAGTGGAGAGTCTCTAAACACCATTAGACATCTGCTCTGAGAGCATTGCCTCCACTACCCACCATCCCCACCTTCCGCAATAAAAATCAATACAGGACCGGGGTGTGTGAGTGCGTGTGATCCTGCTCATTTTTCTATAGAAAGCCATTTTTTGTCAATGACAAAACCAGAGCAGAGCTTCAAGCTACGGAGCCCCCTCCCTAATGATTGATGAGGCCTCCAGGATTTCATGTTTCTTTTTCTTTCTTTTCTTTCTTTTTTCTTTTTTTTTTTTTTTTTTAAGAATTTGTCTTGTCTCAATATATTGTACGGAAGAGTTTATCATGCTTCTTCTTCTTCCTCTAAATAGACTGTTTTCTGACAGAAAAGATGGAAAGAGTAATTTACAAAATTTATTTCCAGGCAAATTGTCCCTTGTACAGTATGTCTGCACTAGAGACAGTAATATTCTGATTTAGTGTAATGGTTATTGTTACTATTAATATTAATGCTTCATTTATATGAAACAAAATCCACATTTTCATGGCAGATGTATGTTTGTAGATTACCCAAATGTTTGACAGTTATATGATGATTTATACATGTGGCTCACCAGTTTCTTAGATTTGGGAATTTCACGTCAACTGATGCCCAGCTCTTTGAGACCCCTTGACAGATCTCAGTGCAGCAGGCACTGTAATCCCAACAGCTGTTACCATGGCATCTTTTTTTTTTCTGTACAGTTTCCAACCACAGTTCCAATAGAAAAATATTATCACACATTTCACACAGGTCTTACATTTAGTGCAGGGGCCAGCTGTAGGGATTGAATTGCGTACTCTAATTTCAGATGTTTACAGTACGATAAAATGAGGATTTTATATGATTGTATTTTACTATTAAGAGAAACCTATTGCAGTATATCACTGACTTAACAGCACATACCTCCTTAAACTTTGTGAGATGGGTGTATTAACTCGGCATGATGTTCTTTTCTCTGCAGGTCACTTTTTATGCATATTCACGAATCATTTATAGAAAACAATACACTGGTAAGCAGATACAGCATATGAGCAGCTGATTGGGGAAACTGCACTACTTTGCAATATGATTTTTCTAATAGACTGCTCACTATGTGTGGCTCTATGCACGTGCCTTGTGTTGAGTTACGCCTACACCTGCAATGTTGTACAGAGATGAACTGTGTGGAAATGAAAACACTTAAGCTTCCTTAACGCAATCTGGAAAGGCGAGGAAACATATGGAATCCAAAGTTATTATGGCTCTGCACCTCAAGTGAGAAGATGGATGGCTTCACAGATGTGCCTGACAGAGTGATAAACCCAGTGGCCTTACCAGTTTGGTACATTTCCCAAAGCACTAAATGAAAATGAGAGAGAAATGTTAACTTATATTTTGTGCAGGGGCTTTTTTTTTTTTTTTTTTTAACCGCCTTTGCGTCTTATTTTATTTAAAGTTTTTCAGCCTAACTGTTCATTGTTTTCAGCTTTACTGCCACCAGCAAGAGAAAATGGAACAGTAATTGACAGCACTTGCAAGAATATTTGAGTCCTTCAAAAACCCTTGGTTCTCACCTATACCTCCCATTGTTTCTCATCATCATTGTGCATTCACAGAGTGGAGCAACATTCCTCTGTGCAGCTTGGCTCAAATTTTTTTGATCTCCACACATTGCAACTGAGGTGAGGGGAAGTAAGGTCCTCAGATGTCTATGGCTCCTCATGCCCAAAGTTTGAATTTCATTAAAGACCCTCTCTGCTCCCTCGGCTGCCAGGAACAAAGCGTGAGCCGGACTCAATGGTAATCCTGCCTCCGAGGTGCTGGTGTCAAAGGTCGCCCGTCGCCAGCAGATGAATCCTGTGGTTGGGGTGGCAGAGGCTATGTTGGAGAGGAGAAGAAGACAGAGGAGCTCTTTTTCTCAGGTTATCCAGGGAGAATCTAATGAGGAGGATTGGAGGAGAGAGAAGCCATGCTGCTGCTTGGGTGGAGACAAGAGGCGAGCAGCAGGAAAACTTCAATACAGAAAGCAACAGAGAGGAGGATGAGGTGGAGAGGGAGAAAACTCTAATGTGTAACATGAAAAGAAAGGGAGAGTGAGACATAAGGCACAATCAGAGGTTGCATTCTATGGTGTTGCGTGAGAGCCACTCAGTGCCTGAGGACAAGCCCAGGGCTAATAAAGCTGAAAGTTGGTAGACGCTCTGACCTTGCTTTGGAAAGCAGAGCCCTAATAAGGACACATAGAAAAAAAAACTTTGCTGTTTCTCTCCAGAGCAAACACACTCCATCCCTATTTCATACACTCTCCTTTCATTATAGCACAGAGTGGAAAAGAAACCTATAGGCACCCTAATGAAGGGGACCGTTGGATCGGATACATTAAAAGGAGGGATTAGACAGTGTCTGACATGGAAACTGACTTTGAACATGTTCGCAGTGCATGATTAGTAATAGACTGTGAAATTTCTAACTCAATTATAAGAAGCTTTCATAGTAATAGGATTTTAGAATGTGAGAGCATCAGTAATTTTAGTTTCATCTGTCAAACACTGCTTGGGAGCATGTTACACTTAGTTATATGGTAAAAGAAAAATTTAAACGTGTAATGTTTAAGTGGTTTCATAACGGCGATCACTCTTTTATACAATGAATGCACCATAGAGGTTTTTAGATCCACAGAGGCTTTTTTCAGTTTAATTTTGCATGGCGAGTTTTGCAAAGCAGATCCGATTCAGACATAACATGTTTGGATTAACTATGATTTCTTGACCTCTGCTTTGCTTTGATTTTACTTTAAACTATTTGGTAAATATGTGGGGAGGGACTACAAGGGTTTGTGCGCCATTTCTTCTAAGTCGAGTCACTGGAGTTCATCCGCAGTCACAATTTTCTTCCATTTCATAAAACAAGTAATCATCTCTATATACATTAATTTACTGAGACCTAATATGCCGTTTTATATGGAAATATAAGAAAATCCCCACAAAAGAAAAAAAAAAGACATTTGTATCTACATGTGGGAGTATAAAGGAGGAAATTAACCTGTAGTTCACAAAGTCAGGGAATAGCTTTAAATTCCTCACACAATGATGAGTCAGAACTGTTTTATTTTATATTTGTGATGTGACTTATTCCCATTTTGTGTGCTCTTTTTCACTCATCTGTGGAAGGGAAATGTTCTCTCCATGCTGCACTGGTTCTTCACAGCCGAATGTGGGTGATAAGTTAGAGGTGCTTGCATCAGAGCTGCTGGCCTAGAGCTGGCTGCACTAAGAAACTTTGACAAGTAGTCAATGTGAGTCCTCCTGGGGTGTGTGTTTTTCTACTCAGGCTCAGTCAGTCAGAGCACTTTTTGGACCCCTGGAGATAAAAAGAACTTTCACCATGCCCTAATACTGTAGATAATTTGTGCCATGATGTTTTTATAACGAGGCAAGGGATTAGGGTTTCGTTCAGGGTTTCCTTCATGAATTCAAGATTAACAACAGGGTCTGTCTGCACAACCAATTTAAAGGAGGAGAGATTTGAACCTGCCAGATACATCTGAGGATATCTCAGGGTTTGATATTGAAGTGTTATCGGTGGGACAGAGGCAGAGAGGAAGAGAGAAAGTATCAGTCAAACAAGTGACCACTATGCTGTTCATGCAAGTGAATCCAGTTGTATAGCCATTACATGCATGTCAGAGTTTGTTTCTCCAAGACCTTTAACACAGCCTACTGAACATGCCAGAGCAAATCCCTGTGAATTGGCCCAGCGCTACAACATTAATCTGAGGCAGGGGTGACCATCCACAGTCTAAATTGAGCCCTCAGAGACCATTCACCCAGAGAGAAAGCGTTGTTAGAGAGCTGGAGGGACCGGGAAGGTACAGTGTGCCCCAAGTCTAACAGCTAATGCTGGTAGAGATGAGATAAGGGCTATCAGCTGCCTGGCTCCACTGAGAGGAAGTGCTGCATTTTGATGCTAAGAGCAGCAGCAGCAACAGCTGCCGCCGACAGGCATAGAGATCTAAACACGGGCTCAGGCGGGCATCAAAGGCCATTTCGGGAGCCAATGTAAGTGGAATGCCAATAGAAAATGGTCCAAAGATGCATGGCACTGATGCAGTCATTTGTGCCAAAAAAATACCCATTGTCTCACAGTGCCTGTTGTGTTGTTTATCACTCTGTAGTTATTTCTGTTGGATTCACAGCAAGTGATTTTTTTTTTTTTTTTTGTTGTTGTTCTGTGTGGTGTCAAGCTTTGCTCTCTTTTGTTCAGATTCACCTAACAAGTCATAAAGCGGCAGGGATGCATACATTAGCATTTGATTGACTGTATGTCATAGTTAAAAACATAACTAATTTCTCTCCAGTAGTTAACATTATTGTTTCGACCATAGTAACTTTCTTTATTTGCCGCTGTTGCTTTCAGGAGAACCAGTGATTGCTAATCATTTTCATTTGCATATGAAGATAAGTCTAATATGGTTGCTGGCTAATCCCCTCCCTCTAAGTGCTGGATAACAGACCATTTTTAGCTTTTAATCCATTAATGAAATTTGTTTGCTCATTGACTTGAATCATCACCATAATTACAGGGATGAATTTATCATTTCAAGCTATTTGAAACGATGGGTATTGTACGTAGCATTTGCATATATGAATTAATGACAGTGATGTGTCATTAATTGATATGATTTTTCATAGTCATTACAGTGCAAGCCACATGCTCACGGGTGCCTTAGTAAGACATGAAGAACTAAGGTGAAAATTTCAAACAGCCTAAAAGTTAACTAATATGTGCACATGCGAGTTGTCACAGTTTTTACCTTCATTCAAAGTGGAGTGTTTCAGGTTGTGGACAGTTTAAGTACTTACATATATACTGTACGTTAAGTGATTTGCATGAAATGTAAAAGGGAGAGCTTTCTCATAATTTATGTATATGGTGACCCATTACTCTGACATGAACACATCTCACATACACTCACAGAGGAGAGGCGAAGGTGCATTCAAAATTACCGTGGCTAGACCTTCATCTGACATCCTTAAATGCATGCAGTTTTACTGGTCAGCACTTTGAAATCATTAACCATTGTTTAGTGTCTAATGCACATATTAATTATGCATGCTGGTTAAGATGTACGTACAGTACCTTTCTATTGCCCTTTAAATCTCTTCGAACATATTTTTAGCTGCTATCATCGATTGCTTGCGGCTTTTCAACTATACTCACCACTGGCAATTTGCAGATGCAACATTTTGGAAGCTTGCGTGTTTGTTTGGTACAGTACACACTGTCCCCTGTGTCTTGATTTAGCCAAAGAAAGTACTCGCTCTGTGATTCAGAAAGATCTTTTGGCTCGTGTTGTCAGCGGTGGATGCTGGAGGTTTGCGAAGAAGGCTGCCCAGTAGCTGTGGATCACAAACACAGAAGTAGTCATTGCACACAAACCACTGTCAGTTCTCATCACTCCCAAAGACCCTGAGGGCTGGACTGTGCATGTGAGTGAGGTGCTTACTTTGTGTTCCTCAGTCCTGATAGCCACCCTTGAGGCACCTTTCATCCGGAGATGTGCTCTCTGCTATTTTCAGCCCCTCTATATGTGAGCGCTGGAACCATCAAGAAGCACTAGATTGGAAAACCTGAGAGTGGCATCAAATAAATCTAAGGTTCCACAAGCATTTCCCCCCACCTATTACAGAGCTCCAACTGACCAGCCAACACAGCATCTAGTTAATAAATAGTTTCCACTGTGATGACTCCTGGGAAAGAGGCAGGAAAAACAAAACATCCCATCCCGTTCCACAGTCTGCATTTAGATTTTTGTCTAAACCACAGGGGAAAGGGAAAATACAGTTTTTGCTGCATACCTGATGAGAGCAAAATATGTAGCGGCATGATTTTTATTTTATTTTTATTTTTTTTAGAAGGGGCGACTCACTAAAGGCTATTATTTTCATGCAATAATCAGTTCAATAGCACAGGACATGTTTACTAAAACCCCTATCTCTTTATGCAGTCACCATAGCCATGATTTTGTTTCTTACCTTCCATCATTCACCCACTGGGATGATAATCCTGCTGAATGATTAACATTCTGAGCCCCTCGGTTTGAGTGGGACGAGTTCAGAATCCTTGAACCTGAAATTCAAAGCTATCAGGTGTTGCTAATGTGTTTCCAATTTCCTCCCATCCTCTTAATGCAACCCGCTGAAAAACTGCATCAATATTACAGCGAGCGGTGCTCTTCGCCACAATGCTGCCTGTAAGCGTACAAGACAGCTTTCACATCTGATTATGACCCCTCATAAGCAGCAACTGGCGTATCTCTCTAACTCCTGCCCCTAAACATCGCTTAGGGCTACAGAGGCGTTCATATGGCCCCAATCTCTCCATGTCAGAGTGGCAGGAGGGTAATCGCTGGTGACAGAACTGCCCGTCTGAGTAGCTCTCTCTGCTGTGTGCATGCGTATGCATTTTTGTGTGTGTTATACCCTGTCTGTCTGAGTGGCCGCGCTGTGGCAGATGTGAATCTTTCTCCATCTCCACAATAGGCCTCAGGTCTATTGCCTCCCCTCCACCCCTTCCTCCTCCTCATAGTGTGACTCCTGCCATTCACCTGGGAGTGTGAGGAGCAATGATGAGCTTCTTGTCCCAAGGCTGCCTGCGGAGATCCTGGGATACTGCGACGGTGTCACGCAACCCGTCCAGGGCTTCTGGGAGAATCAAGCCACTGACATGCAGACAAAGCAGTGGCCAGGCTCTTTGTTACATGTGGCTGGGCATCTGTGCATTTGTGTGCCTTTGTGTATGTTTGTAGTCATGTCATATATGAAACAGGAATGGCAGAGGAGCACAGAGTCACAGGGGAGGTTCTCTCATTCTTTCAGCTTTGAAATCACATACAAACACACCGTTCTCATGTGCACACTGTCCAACAGTGGTATCTAAAAGCACCTTGAGCATAAGAATTCTCATCCATTTCCTCTTCTCTCTTCCAAACAATCTTACCACTGCACATGCTGTTTTGGATTCACTCAAAAGCTCCTTTTTTTATTTAGGACAAATTCTCTGTGTCACTCTTTAGAATCTCTCTTGGATCTAACAGTGGCTTTGCTTAATAACTAAACCTTGAATAAAGACCATGTCTGCCTTTCTAAAGCTGCTCTTTACTCTCACGATGACACAACAGGAATTTAGAACTGTTATATAAACTACAATCGCCGGCCTGTAATGCCATGTACTTGGTATGAAAAAAGTAAAAAAGAAATGAAGGGAAACTGCTTTAAAAACAAAATATCACTCTTGTTATTTTTGCCTTCAAAAAAGATTTCTTCATTCATATTTGGGCTGGAATCAAACTATTGCAATGTTTTTACAGCCATGAAACTATCAGCAGCATGTCTGTTAATGCTGGTGATACTGTAACTAAAAGGATACGGTTGCTGCCTTCAGAATTCCTCCTCATCTGCATAACAATTGCAGGATACAATGAGCAAATTTATGACCATGTCTGACAGTTTTTAACCATGAATTCAATACTATGTACAGAAGGGAGAAAAAGAAAGAGAGGGGGGTAGTCAAAACAGAGGGAAAAAAAAACAAAACAAACAAAACAGATGGACAGAAAGAGGAGAAGGATGGAGAGTGTGTCTGTGTAGGGGGGATGGGATGGTAGGATGCGCTTCATTATTTTGCTGCTCAGTTTATTCTTAGCTTGTTTGACAACTGCCAGGTTTAGGGAAAAATCCAAATTTCAAACACTGAGCTACCACATAGCCTTGGGCAAACACGTTAAAATCCCCTCCTCATACTGTCTACCTCATAAATTGTTAACATTCAAAGCACTGAGACAGCGCTACAAACTTTCTCCCAATATTCATGTGCTGCTTGTCATACTCCTGTCACACTCTTTAGACAGATGAATGTAATATTAATCCTCCTGCTACCCCTCCTCCGGCTTGCCCTTAACGCCCCCCCACCCCACCCCACCCTTCCCCAACACTGCCATGACTCCTATATTTTCCTGCTTGGCCCGGGTCCAACTGAGCTGTCAGACCAAGGCCTCGTCTTAGCCCCGTCCGTTGACGTCAAGCCGGTGCGAAGCATTTGTGCGTGGCATCTGCCAAATGGCGATGGCCTGTCAGGCTCCTCTCCCTGTCTGTCAGTGAGTAATTGGCAGACATACAGTATGTGCAGACACATGCAGGTGGCTGTCTCTGTTCGATGGTACCTTCAATCCCCACCTCAGGACCCCCAAGGGGCCAGTTTAAGCAGCGGTCCTGTGGCGGCAGCCTGCTTGTGTATATATTATGGGCAATATCCTGCACTCCTTCTCAAACTTTAAGTGCCAGAATAAAACATAATTGGCCGTCTGGAGTTGAGGTGTAATGGCATGTGTTCATTTTAGGGATTGAAAAGTTTTCCTCCTGCATGGAAAATGATGGTGAGATATTTGTTGTTTGTTTATTTAACAGATGGCATTTGTTCTCTGGTCTTACTAACCCTGTACCTCCTGCAGTATGCCAGACTTAAAATTCAGCAGCATATGTGATACAGCAGGGGTGTTAGTCACGGTGCAATAGCCAAATCCCAAACAGGTTGTAAATGCAGGTCTGCCTTTCTAGTCCCTCTGTCTACATCCCCATTGCCCTGCTAAAACCTGAGTTCCCAGTGTTCAGAGATTTGCTGGAGGCTGCTCTGAGAGCTGCTTACCTGTCGAACATGAGGCAGAGTTAGTCACTGTAACACGGGGATTGTCAAATAAAATGTCTAAGTGTGTTAGTCACCATTCGAGTTGAAGCTCTTCCTTTGCTCTTGACTAGTCACCATGTTCAAACCTGGTATCACCCAAGCAGCTCTTTATTTAAAAAGACCTGTATGACCTGTATACACATAGTATGAATTTGTAACTAGATTTTAATTGGAGTTTTCTTTCTATATATATATATATATATAT
>CM076661.1:11285760-11302885 GCA_038496675.1 Rachycentron canadum
AAAAAACTAGTGGTCTGTCTATACTTTCATCTGGTGAAGTTAGGTGAATACACATAACTTTTATAGCTAAAACTCCCGAGACATTTGTCTCATCTGTTCTTGATGGGTTTAGGTACCATTGTGGATTGTTGATAATCAGGTTACAGTTTTCGAATTCTTTCCACATTCTAATCAGACTTTGCAGGTACTATATGTTCCAGTGTGTAGACATTTACATCAGTTTTTCATTGCAAATGTATAAAGGGATTGTAATTTAACTTAAAAAATGAGACCATCCAAGACTGATTTATTAATAAAGAACACATTTTCTGGGAATATCCAAAGGATGTGATGTTTGTGTGCCGCCCATTCAATGTCAACAGTGCACAACACTGCAGTAATGCAGTCCACTAATGTCACCAAACTCCTGGCTCCCAGCACAACACAGACTCAACACAAACACCACGTGAGCACAAAAACCAATGAAAGTTTTTTTCAGTGAATCCTGGGTGGTCAAAGGCAACTTGACCCACATTTAGAAAAAAAAAAGCTGAAAACAATATTAACCTCTATTAATCCTATTTCACTTGCACTATGCTAGTACTGAAGAGTCAAGAATAGTAAAATATAATTCACAGTCAAATAATAACAATTACCTTTAGTCTCAGTCATCAGCATGATACCAGTGAATTGGACTAGCCATGTGTACAAACATGGCTAATCCCAGTCGGCCGCCGCATCTTTGGGCATTTGCAAATTCAAAAATTTGTTACTGTCCTTTTACCAGCCCTCTACTGTGTCTACTGTCTTTTTGGGTGCACATGAGGGTATGATCCATCAGATAAGTCCAAGGCATCACACCACTGTCAGTGTTATGTGACCGCCAACCTCTCATCTACAGTTCCAATTAATCCTATTCAAAACTCCAGATGGTCTGGCAGTGATCGAAGGGTAGACTGCTCCTTCTTCTCCTGTAATCCTCAAATTGGCACTATCTACGTGCCATACAAGGCTGAATTTCTTTCCCAGTTCGACCAACACGTCACTGTTTTGGCAAATGCCTGGGATAGAGCATTGAAAGCACGTGGAAAAAAAATAAACAGAGAAAACTAATAACAGGGTTGTAACCAGACAAGAACCTCAGTTATTACTTTTCGCCTGACCACGTAAAGGGCACACACTTCCTGTGTTGGCACTAAATCTTGGCATTGGATGTAAATTGTGAGAGTCACAGTGGGTCTGTATACACTACTGCCCAACATTATAGTAATGCAACAAGGAGAGGGACAGGGACAGCCAAAAGTTACAGTGGGCTAGTTTGTGGTGCAGTACATTTTATTTTGACCTGCAATATTTGTATATGGCCAATAACATAATAAAGCATCAGTAATTTTAATGTACAGTCTAATCACATGTGGAGGGCTTTTCAAATAAAAAATAAACACATACACACATACACATGTGTGTGTGTTTCTTTGTTTAAAATTAAAGGAGCAAATATAGACAAACCTGACCTTACACCTTAAGCTGGAATCTGACAATTAACGCAATAGGCCAAAAGCCAGTACACTGGAAAATGATGCACAAGCGCTCTTAGGCTTTATGGTGTTTTGTAATATCCATGAAAATTCGACAAGTTCACAGATGTTGAGTTAAAATGAGCTGAATGCATTGATTTTGGACATAAGTACTGTATGGCATTTCCTTCTAGCTCACTGGCTAAGCTCCTAACAAGCAGCTAAAGTCTATTGATTTGCCTCAACTTTACCCTGTTGCATCCATAATCATATTCCACTGTTGGTGATTTAAGTTTCACAATGTGCAGCCCATGTTCAAATTGCTAAGTTTTTATAGATTACTGTACGTGCAGACCAACTCCTAGGCTGGTGAATGGAAACGTTAATACTATTCAGCTCCTGTTCTGTGTGAAGACTAAATCTCTCATTAGTATGTAAACACGACTGTAGTGGGTCAAAACAATGAGACCCGATGGACTTCCAGTCAGAATAATGTGGCCTCGAGTCTTTCCACTGACAGACATTCAGAGCCCAGGAGCTACGAGAGCCAGACCGCCAGCCTCCCTGCTGACTCCAGCCGGCAATCAACAGCATTGTGAGGCCACTGAGAGGTCAATACACGATCCAGACACTTATCAACTGCCTCCCAGTAGCCTCCAGACCGGTAACATCTCCTTAAGTAAATTGTGAGTGCAAGTCACTAAGTGTTCTTCCACTCTGACACTTCAGTGACCTCAATGGGCATCGCTGATTTTCCCTCTTCACCCCTTCTTGAAATCACACTGTATCTCTTTGGTTTCTTGCCTCCCTCTATCTTCACCGTCAGATGTTGGCTGATTGCACATGCTATTCATTTCATCATGGTTCCTATATTGTTTCCATCTCATTAAGTGGAAAAAGCATCTGGAAATCCGAGCTTTGCCCAGGATTCCTTTTTCTATCACCTCTTCTCCTTTGCTTTAGCCATGTCTCTATTTCCTCTTTGGTATTCTTCCTCATATAGATATTGTTTCTCATATTGTTTGTTCCTCTTTTTATGTTCTGTAAAGTAAATCGACGAGGTGAGTTTGGCCGGTGTTTCCTTTAGCTGCTCTATTTCTATATTAACACCACAAATGTGCTCAGACAGCAGAGAAATATGAGTGCTTCCTGATCTGGAACGCATTGGTGGACGGGTAGTAGTGGCAGAATCGCCACCCCCCCCCTGCCTCCTCCAATATTATTTCCATCTCTTTCGACAAGGGAGATGGCTTTTGTACTGGTGTATGGTATAGTGCACCATACTGGAACTAAAAGACTGAATCAAGTGGCCTGATCCCACTCTCCCTAGGGGTTCAATGCAACAGAGCCGAGAGATTATAGACCCACAATTCTTGTCCTTCAGAGGACCCCACTGTGACATTCCACCATGCACAAACCATTCTCAAACATGTTCCTGCAATGCAAAACAGGACCAACACTGAGAGACTTTTGTGATGGTGGTGAAAAGATACTGAAATCTATAAGGCACGTTCCATAGTAAAGCATGCCACATTGACTATATATTGAAAATCTTGTATACATGAGAAGAATGGGAAAGGGAAGATAACATTCAAAGGGGAAAAAAATCATATCATCCACAGGAGTGCTTTCCAGTATGCGACTGTCTGGCATTCAAAATTGATGCCAGTCTGTTTTTATTCAGCTTTCTGTGGATTTGCAGGTGCTGTTGCCACGGCGCCTTTAAATATTTTATGCCCCTCCAACTTTTATGCGCCAGCCAATGATTCCTAGATATCGATTCATTTCACCAATCAAAACACCATGTCGTTGCCCTCACATGTCGAGGCCCTGGCTCCTGATATGCTCCCCTCGTTTTTCTGCTTGATTAATCAATAAATGCCCCTGCAATTTTGCCCAATTAGTTTCACACTCTTCCTATCGATTAAATGGGGAGGAAAAACATATTCCATTTTGATGCACATCAGAGGGAACTCAGACACCTCATCAGGTGATATTGATCACAGCCAGTCGCCCTTACTGAGCTGTGTACCAATGACCTCCATCATTAGGCCCCATGGCTGCTGGCTTATGCACTCCAGACAAGTGCTGCTGTCAACCCCCCAAACCACAAACCCACCCCACCCACCTCTTTTCAACCTTCATCATCTCATTGCTTTGCTCTACCCCTTTCCTATCCTCTCTTTTTCATTTGCTTCAACACCTATGTCCATTCCTCTGCCCTGCCTCCTCTACCTCTCCTCCCTCCTTCCTCCTCGCTGCCCTCCCCTCTTCTTTCCCTACATATTCTTTCTCTCCTGTAATCAGATCATGGCGACCCCCTGCCGGTGTTAATGGAGGTGGGAATCATCCCTGGGTGTCAGGATGCATCTCATCTCTCAGGTGCTCGCCTGCCAGTAATGAGGACGGGCACTGTCAAAACCTGGCCTCCTGCTGTGCCAGACACACATGAGGGCATAATGAGCAGTGCGTATAAATAAAGAGAAAAGAGAAAAAAAAAAGTAAAACTCTTCCCTTGTTCCACAACCTGTTATGGTATGAGGTAAGCTTGTCTGCATGCGGCTGTGTTGTCTGATGCTTCATATTCTCACCTCCTATATACCCCAGAGCAGGATATGATTAAATGCAGTGTACATTTTTGAGTGCAAACATATGCTCTCAAATGTCCATTGGCATTTTTTAATGAATGTTGAGGACTGTGTTCAACGAGGCTCATCAAAAGTGTCAAGTGCTATTCAAGAGAGGTGACTCAGAAATCAAGATGCTTTCCACTGCAGTTGGTGTGGTGCATATAAAAATACAGCAGCCATAACCACAGTTAATGAATGTATTATTTCAAATTTATCCTGGGGCTCTGCAGATTAATTGACATCTATGTGATGTAAATGTTACATATTTAGCCAAATGGTGTGGACAGTGTCATATGCATTCCCTGGGGCTGCTGGATTTTAAATGTTAAAAAGGAAAAAGGGAATTATAACGTATGTAGAGTAAATTTCCATGTAATATCAAAACCTCACGACAGCATACAAGACTTAATGTTACAAAGTATGTTTACATTACAAAGTTATAGCCACATAGCATGTAGAAAAAAACATTTACAAGTCAAATCAATCTAACAAATTGTGCATTCACACATTTCACCAAACTTTGAAGATTATACTTTGCTCAAATTCAAAATTAATGGTAAGAACTGGGCTTTTGTCCAAGGTCTTCAAAGCTTGTTTGTATATTGTCTGAAAGGATTTGAAAATGATTTTACATGTCTTTGTCCGGCTTGTTAAACTTCCCACAATATGAGAATATTCCTCACTCATGAACTGTTTCTGTTCTGTCAGCAGTTTCAACTGAATCAGAAACTGTCCACATGAAAAAGTATATACTGATCACTTCTTGTGCTTTGAATCTCACACACAAATGATTACATCATCAGCATAGACAATAAAAGAAATCTGTAGAGCTAGACATATGGTCACTCGTTGACATATAACCTTAACAGCATATGGAGCTGAAATTGACCCCTGTTGTCTATACTCCATATCCTGATGATGAAACAAAGTACTGATAACACCCTCTGTAGCTTTCACAGTCTGCAAGCTGTTTAAAGTTTCAGCAGGGTAATGCTTACTTAAGCCAAAAGACATGTAGACAGATAGAAACTGAGCCGTTAAAAGATGTAGAAAGACTTTCTTCTTCTTCTTAAAATTGATTACCATTTCTCAGCAACTTTAGACATGACAGTGATGATGCAGATTTATCTGGTTGTTGATTCGTGGACAGAAGAACATTAAGTAAATTCTTTTACACAGTGGAAAAAACTCCATGTGTAGTGCACAGATTAATAACGTCAGTTAACAGACAGATTAGTGATGGGTCTTAAGAAACACAGCGTCCTTTCTGTGTTTGTCTTTGACCACAAAACTCTCAAGAGGGCTGAAAATCCTGTCAACATAGGGCTCTTGAGAGAGAATGTGGCTAAATCAGTATTACCTGATTCTCCTACACAAAACTTTGTGTTCTTGTGTGTGTCTCTGTGGGTAGAGTTTTTATTGTATCCACAAAATGATCATCAAAAGCTTCTAACTTCTAACTAACTTATTATATAATTAGGTTTGCATATATTTTGCATTGTTAGCAATGCTTATCAAAAAAAGTTTTCACTTCTCTTAGATAGATCTGTTTTTCACCTACCTCATGAAGCCATTCATAGATAGATTGGACAGATAGATTCATTAAAATTACTTTAATAAAGCCACAAACAGGGCTGGCCCAAGCCTTTATGGGGCCCATAAGCAGAATTTGAGTTCAAGGCTCTTCACCTTCTCACTGCTGCCAATAATATTGACTCTTCATCAGTACTTAGATCATTCACCCATTATCAGTTTTATTAGCTGTTGCTGTTGTGCTCTCACAGTTGTATAAGCTAGTCAGGTCATTAACATTTTGTGCCTGTATATATATAATATATATTTTACATTTTTGTATGATTATTATTGCATAATATATCATAAAAAAACATTTCAAGCTCTCTTATGGGTTGTTGGCCATATGGGCCCTAAGCAGGCATTTTGTTTACTTATACCTTGGGTCACCTCTGGGCACAAAGATATTTTTACATAGTCCTGAAAGGAAATAGACTCACAGACATTTCCTGACTATGAGTATTAGATGATGATCAATGACAATCCTGTAACCATATAAGAATGCCTCATCAGATCCATTTGTTTTTTTTCGATGCTCTGGTATATTTTCTCTTCTTAATATTAAAATCACTTGAGATACCAACTTAATCCGACCCTTGTGCTGAACAATAAAAGTCACGATACATCTAAAACTGGCATTTGTCATGAAAATAATTCAGCTGCACATGAGATAAAGAAAAAAGTAATAGTGTCTCATTTTGTCACTGTTGGTGACTGGACTATGCAGTAGCCCACGTGACTTCAACAGTTTGAAATAGTTTTGCTTTTGAAAACAATAGTTTTCACAAAATCATATTAACTCCACTGTGACAGAGAAACACTAACCCTCTGAAAGTGTGTGCAGCTTGAGAGGAAGAGTGAGTATTTCATAACAAAGTTTCAGTCAGAAAGACCCAAGACCAAGCTGCGTATCTCCATAGGGTAGAAGGTCAAGAGCAGGTTGGCAGATATCTTCTAATCTAGACACCTTTGAAATTCTTGTTATCGACATATGTGCTGGCAGGCATGTTTTCTTGTCCATAAGATAAGCTTCGTTTGTAGATGGAACGCTTGTAAACTGAAACACCACTCCTTTTTACATTGTTAGTGAGATCTGTACTCTTATTTACTGTGGCATGCTGGCAAGGCTTGTACCCTCAGCCTGACTCTACTGAGATTACAAGAAGTACCAGAACATGTAGTTATTATTACCTTGTATTCAGTCAAGTGTTACTCTAAAGTAGATCCCTTTGATCTTGAATAATTCTTGTAATTCTTAGGAATTCTTGTGAGGTTTTTTTTTTTTTTTTTTTTTTTGGAATAATACATTGCAGTGTGGGGGAGCACCTGCCTAGCTGCAACAACTCCACCTCTGCCTGTAGGATCTCTAACAGGGAAAAGCAACTGCAACAGAAGGCATCGCTGACAATTCTGAAGGGGTTTTATGCCTTTAATATTCTTAAAAGCAATGCTCATTTTTCAGTTGTGTTCCGTAATTACAAGCAAATGTGCCTCTCTATCTAAATAAATGTCTTTACCATGTGGGAAAGTATAGCCTAGAGCAGCACTGGTCAATACAGACAGACAGATCAATATATGAATGGTCCTTTCATTATTCAACTAATGCATGTTGGTTTTACATGCAAGGCAGAGAGCGAGGGAAAATAAAAATAGTACAACCCTTTAACACCAGTTGTGTGTTTGTGTTACTTGCACTGCTCTCATTATACATGTATGAGAAATTAAGCACAAAAAGCAATAGACCATGCATTTAAAATGTTGCATTAATAAGTTGGTTAGACTCATTTCTTGGTGAGGGGGTTATTCCTCAACGTAAATCTTATATAAAAGATAAATCACAGTGTATGTATATTGAGAGCTGGATCAAAAGCCTGCGCCAGTAGTCGAGAGCTGCTCTGCTTAGTTGGTAAAGTTTTATTTTTTTTTTTTTCTCTCATGGAGTCTAACCTATTGCTGTAAAATCATACTGGGCTTGTTGATGTGTGAAAACTTTCAACAAAAAGCTTCTTGAGACCTCTTTAGTTTGCATTGCTACTACCTTTTGATGGGAACTACATAAATTATGCATGGGCTGAGCATTAGGGCTGAATTTAAACCCTAGTGTTATACACCAGCGCCTCAAGATATCTGAACACACAATCAATAATTCTCCATCAGCCGGGGAGGCTTCCGAGAGGCCCACACAGTCTTCTTTGAAGCCGCCTGACAAGTTAAACCCGGTCCAGTTTCTTTTCTGCTAATGGCCAGCCTCTTAGGAGAAAATGACATGTGCTGCTGTAAAGTCTTATTTTTATGTGGCCCAATTGTAAGAGAGAGATGGAATTTCAGGGATCAGTTTTAGACTCAGTTTTAGTGTTAGAAAGTGTGCTAGGCTGTAATAAAAAAAAAAAAAAATTAAAAAAAAAGAGGAAGGAGAAGGGATCCTCTTTGAAAATAGCATCAGCTCAAAAATGTAAGAAACAAAATCTATTTCAGTTCTGCAGTTTTAAAAGGATGACAGTAAAGGCTGGTGTAAAGGCGCTTTAAATCCCCAAATGTTTCAATCATGAGGTCCTTCTCTTTCTCTCTTTTCTCACTCTTCCTTTTTTGGAAGTGTGCCCTTTGGCAATATTCTCCAAAAGATTTAGAACATTTGTGCTAATGAAGCATCCCTCCTCTTTTTAATTCCTCGAACAAGCCATTGATCAGTTAGCAACACAGCATTGTTTGCATCCCTTTGTGTCTCATTTAGACCTTGCTTTGATTGATACATGGATTCTACCTACAACAAAAAAGTAATTCCCATGAGAAATGAGCCAAAGACTTGCAACACTAGCCTAGACACATGAAAAGGATTTTTCTCAAATTTTTTTTTATCACTCTCTCTCTCTCTCTCTCTATGTCAATCTATCTGTCTGTCTCAGTTTTTTCTTTCTTTCGAGACTTAAGGTAGTTGTCACATCTGCAGTGGAGGGTTACTCATGTGGTGCAACTTGGAGGCAATCTACTGAGAGACATGGTGTTAGGAGCATGAAGATTTGTTTTTCTTTCTTCCAAGCTTAACTTGAAACTGTGTGTGTGTGTGTGTGTGAGAGAGAGAGAGAGGGAGAGAGAGAAAGAAACCGCATACATGAACATGGATCTGTGAGGGAACTACAGCATTTCTATTCAATTGAAACACAAAGGTCCACTTTTCAGGACCTACCTACCTGGGACATATTGGACAAGAATCAATAAATTAATCCAAAAGAACTAGAAGGCCACATTGAAGGTCCAGTAACAAAAGTAATACAAAGGAGACTATTTAGAGGAACTCTAGAAATAGAAACGCAGAGACCCCATCAAGAATGAGTTTGGCTTACTATTCATCAAATGGGCATTTAACTCAAACACCCTTTAAAAGAGAACAAAAAGTCTCTGTCGTGGATTAGAAAAACAGGCCGTGCTGTCTGTGACAACACATGGTGACGTATTTCTTCGCTTAAAGTAACAATTCGTCACTTCATTGAGGCACTTATAATACACTTACCTCACAAGCGAGTGTACTGAACATTTCTCCCCGGGATTTGTCTCAGTGTGTCCTGTGCAGTCAGAAACAGACCGACCAAGGACAACGTAACCAGACTGGCTAGACAATGTCATGCCTGCATGATGCAAGAATTTGACAGAACACTCAAGCCACATGACAAAGGACCCCTTCGGACACCTTTCAGCACCTCTGTCGCAACGCATCGGGGACATTTCACCGGAGGAAGATTGCTCCCTGGATTGGACCTTCTGTTTGCCAGTTGCTGGGCAGAGTGTTTTTCTTTTACCTCAAATATTGATCATACACAAGTAGAGGTATAGTTATGTGTGTCAGAGACCACCGGATTATTAGTGGGAGACTTTAAATGACAAACTCTTTTACCTTTGTCACAATGTGAAAGCCTTAAGTTGTGTCAGTTTATAATCAAGATGTTTATGTTTCATTCATTTTTGTTTTCCCCCCAAGAAACTGTGGAGACTGTTTGGGGCGATTTCTGGGAGTCAGGTTGAAATTCATGGCTTGTCTTGTCATGTTATGTCCTCTCCTCTGGAATCACATTTCGGCCGTTCATCTAAACAGTATTGACCACAAGGGCACCCACTGACAAACATACAATGAATTGCATTTAAAAGAAATAGGTTGTGAGTCTGGGTTTTCCCTCTTAACAACCATCGCCGCAGAGACCGTGAAGTGAAACAGTCAAGTAACTGTCAGCCGAGACAGTGGAGCGAGAAGAGATGCAAAGAGAGAGAGAAAGAGAGGGAGAGAAATACAGAGGGAAAGAGGAGTATATAAACAGACTCCCTGTAACAAGTTTGTTTTTTCAAGGTGTCAGGTTCCACAGCCAAGTTTACGGTTATCTGTGAGGTCTATCCTGTTTGGTTTGGCATGCGCCTGGGCTGCAGCAATAAATTTCACTGAATGCTATGAACCGTTAATTAGGCTGGCAAATGGAGCTTGTAATTTGGCAGAGGCAAAACCCACAGCACTTTGAATTGCAGATACACTGCTTCAGAAGCTGAAAGAAACTGCAACTGCTCCAGCAAGCAGTTTCTGTGTGAAACACACACACACACACACACATATATATGTATACATACATATACACATATATATGTGTGTTAATTTCTATAGAAGTGGGTGTGCAACAGTGTGGATTCGTAGTTTATGTGTATATCTATATGTATATAGTGTTTCCTTTGAGGATCTGAAAGCTTCCTGGCAGCTGCTAATCTTCCACCAAAAGCAAGGCTTTCACTTGGCACACCCCTCTTTTCTGTGTCTGTCTCAAACTGGATGGAAATGAAATGGGCTCTTTTATGGTGAGCGAGTCGCTCAAAATGGCTAGACAATCGAGCGTGGCGGAGCATTGAAACAACTTGGAGGAGCTGTGATTTACTTTCATCTACATAAAATCACAGGGCTATTTGATCACCAGGCGAACTCGCGCCGTAGTCTGAATGCAACCTGACCGAAAGGAGGTTTTATCAGGCGTTGGATAAGTGCTCCAGTCTGTATAGAAAAAAAATAAATAAATAAGAGAGGAGTGAGGTGGAAAAGAGACAAGAGTGAAGATAGATGCATGTAAGTGCAGGCATAGTACTCTGCCCATCACTATGGCCTTTGGATACATTCTGAATGCAATCTAGAGGTTAGCAAGGTGAGGCGTGCTGCTAGAAGCCCAGCCAAAGGAAGATGTAGAAGACACATTCACACATACATGTAGAGTTGGTGTGCCAGGGGAATCCACAACAGTACTACAGGATCAATTACTTGCTGGTTGCTGGAGGGGTCATGCTGCATTGAGTGTCCAGGGAGGGAGGTCGATCAATGCTGACTGCAGAGGGGTCCAACATACCAAACACATTATATACATGGTGGGAGCAGCACTTACCACTCGTACCTACACGCACTTATATGTTATATATTTTTTTATTTTCCAACAAGCCCTCTGCACAGCGCTGATAACAAGGATGACCATTCACAATTGTGGAACAATACACAAACTTGTGATGGTCTGTGACAGCTGTACTTGTCTGAAAGTAAGCTATTGCTCAAAGATTACACTGCCCACCCAGTGCAACACCTACAGCATATCTTCAGGTGGAGCCCCCTCCCCTCCCTCAATACACTCTATTTATAAATGTAGAGAGCACACCCAAACACAGCAGCAGACAGAAATCTGAGTCAGTTCCTACATTATATGAAGGGGGGAAAAAAATTGCACATCATGGCACTTCTTCAATGAGCCAGACTCAGAAGACGTGCTTCTCCATGATAGTCAGACCCTGCCAACCGTGCACCTGCAGAATCAAACGGGAACAACACATAGTCAATAATCTAGTAATGCATAACTTGTAGGGGAGAAAAAAAAGCAAACTCAAGGAGGTCAAAGAGGGGCCAAGTTTATTTTTACCCATGTTAGCAGAGTGGTGCTCGGGTCTGAGCCTGACTGAAATGTCTCAACAATTATTGGATGAATTACCATTGCATTTTTAGAGATACACCATGGTCCTCAGAGAGAAATGAAGCCTACTGACTTTAGTGGACCTCTGACCTCCTCTAGCTCCACCATTAATTTACCTTTCGCTCAAATGTTTTGACAACTTTTGGATTGATTGCCATGAAATTTGGTACAGATGTTCATGGTACCCAGAGGATTAACCCTCAGCTGGTCAAATTTTCATCTATCCAGTAAAGTACTTCTATATTTGCGTGATAGATTGCCACAATTTTTGTGTACAGGCAGACATTTTGGTTCCCCAAACAATGAATGACTTTGGTGAGAGACTTTGGTCACTCACATTTTTTCTCTAGCCCCACAAGCAGATTGACATTTGCAAAATATCCTGACAGCTGTTGAATGGATTACTATTCAATTTGCCACATTCTATGATTTTAGTGATCTTTTTAGTGAATTCCCATCATTTTACATTTAGCATCATCATCCTGTCAGAAATTCAGCATGTCCTTAACTTTGGTTTCTCTTTAACAATTTGGGTTTTCTTTACAATTACAGCCCTACAGACCAGCTAGCTTGGCTGTAGACTCACAGTTTTGTTTTACTATAAAGCAGCTGCAGGAAATGTTGAAGTGTTCAACAGCTTAACACGTCAACAAAGAAACACTTCAGTATTGTTTGACAGCACAGCAACATAAACCAGATGAAAAACAGTGTGGTGTTGCTGTAAAAGATCAATAGTGGGAACAGAAATGTAGGAGTGCAACTAAATTCCAAACAACAGCGACAGACTCCTGCTTTCCACAGAAGCAACAAATCTTTTAAATGTCACTTTTTCCTCATCCTTACATTTTCCTGAACCATAACATCAACACAGTGTCATTGAAGGCAGCTAGACTATAATGATTTTGGACCTACAATGCATTTTTGTTCATCTTTGCCTATAAGACAACACCTGACAGAGCAGAGGATAAAAGGAGGCAAATAAATGAGAAGGCCAAAAGATCAAGCCCCTCAGCAGTAATTTGATAGAGCAGACATATCTGCAGATTGATGGTCATGATTCTGAGAATGGGAGCATGGTGTTATTACACAGTGGCTCTTGTAACACTTCTAGGGCCCCACACCTCTAATGAGGTATAGACCTCAAGAAGATTGAAGCTGGAGTCTGATAGAAAGGCAACATGTAAATATCTCAGACAACAGTTCAAATTTGTATCTTTGGATCTTACAGGCTTTGTAAGTCAACACTGAGAGCAGTGTGGTTTGTGTATTTTAGCGACAGAGTTCAACAACAAAGTTTAATAAATCCTAATAATTCTGAGGGTGATATACAATCTACCATGAATTGTGTTATTATTTAATCCTTGAATGTGTATGGACTGTACTAGGTAATTGGTCTCACACAAGAACCCCCCCCGCCCCTTTCCTCTCATCACTCCAACAGGATATCCTTGTCATTTCTCATCCTTCCCACTCCCTCTGTTTTAAATGCCCTCCATTCACTTTCTTTAATTGGAGACTGCGAGTTTTGTCACCATCTCATTAATGTCCAAGTCTCTGCACGCTCAGGTAGTTATGCTCCAGTGGGCACATCTGCCCATGCTCATCCATGCAGCCACAGAGGTGTCAGACGCAGAAAGACACACACATTCACCCATATGCACATGCAAGGTATTGTCACTTTGGCTATTAAAAGCAAAACTGGGCCGATTATGATCCCATTCAGAGAGAGAATAGCTCTCTAGAGGTGAATGATGGCACATCATATGGTGTAGGGTGGAGTGGGGCCTTCTGTGGAGATGGAGGAGATAGAAAATTGACTAGAGGAGATGGAAAAAGGTGTGAGGGTACAGAAAAATGTGAGAAGAGGAGTGGAAAAGAACAGGTAATGAATGATGATGGTGCCTATGTGTCCTGACTCACTAATCAGAATAGAATTTTTTAAAAAAAAAGAAATTAGGGTGCAAGCGCAGGCTTTCTAACACAACAAAGTTGAGATATTACAGAAAGCAACAACAACAACTGCACACCTAGAAAGCCAGGATGAGAGAAACAAACAAACATATTACCACAAATAATTTCATCTAGGTCTGTTACGTTATCACTTTTAGACCTAAAGAAAAAGTAACATAAAAAAATGCAGCATGGTTGGAATACAAAATGGGCTCCTCTGTTTACTGTCCATTTCTCATTTGCAAATAATGCTAACAGCTTGGCATTGTTTCTCTTGGTAGCTACCTCTGCAACAAAATATTTTATTCAGTTTTCTTGTGTTTCATTGTAAAAGGGTTAGTTATTTTATATCTTTTCAACATAGATTTTTAACATTTTATCTGTGACATTGTTCCACAAATGAACACTTGAGGCTGGCTCCAAAAGCAATCAATCCCAATGGACTCTTGTGTTAAAATGCCCAACTTTACAGCAGAAATAAACATGTTTACAGCCTGGAGCAAAAAACTGTACTATGTCCCCCTTCATGAAAACTGAACAGGGTGTACATGTTTATGTAAGTCGCCCATTTAATTTTTTTTAAGGCTTAAAGTTATGTATAACTGAGGGCGTACTGCTTTGAGTGACAGGTGGGTGAACATATCCTTGCCACAAACTGGCATCCACCAATATCTCGGCTCCGCATAAGCCCCTCCTTTTTGCTCATTTTTGGATTAGCTCAGAGTTAGCCAGAGTCAAACACTGCAAAAATGGTGAAGGCAGCTACTAGATGAACCATGAAATTCAAATGCCTGTCCATCAAATGTGGTGTAGTAGCCCACTCAGAGCTTAAAAACTGCACTTCAGAAACATATGGGTGACCTCACCAAGGCCATGTCCATGCTTATATATAGTCTATGGCCATAGAGTTAATAGGGTAAATGAACTATATGGTTATTTAGCCAATTGTTCCATTGAATAGGTCAAGAAATTATACATTATCATTCTGCCTTTGAGTAGAGAAAACATGACATATCCTGAGGGCGGACTTGGGAGCATCAGTTTAATCACACATCTGCCACAGGAATATGAATCATATTTTACAATGTGCAATCTCAACAACTTGAATATCTTGTATGGTTTCAAACATATCAATGCATCTGGTTTGATAATGCTGAACAGAGAATATACTGTTTTGGTCCCAACTAAGTCCTGATGGAAATGTCTGACTCTGTCGCTGCTAAATGCTTGACCTTTTCACCAGCTAGTCGCTCACTCCGTCTGTCTGGCGGGTTGACGTGCAGGGAGCATAGAATCGATTTATTAGGGAGTATTAGCTGAAAACTGGGGTCGATGAGAGCTGTGAGGAAAACAGTAAAGTGTAAACCAAAACAATTAGCTGAAAAATACTCGATAAAGCTGAACACAGATTATAGAGGAATAATTCTAAGTTGGATTCAGTTTGACACAATGAATGGCTGCCTTAACATTTACGTACAGTATGTTGTGTGACATTAGTCATTTCATGTCAAAAACATAAATGCTCTGCACAGACTTTTAGAAAGAGGAATGGAAATGTCATGAAAGGGTTGAGATGTGCTCACCACTGAAAGTATAATCTCTCGGTAGACTATAATTACTTGAAGCAGTGCCGACTGTTTACACATGTTCAGTTTTGTATTGTCAAACCGGTTGCTTGTTCGAGGAGATGTGACCCCCCCCCCACCCCACCCCCCCTTAATTTTTGATTGTGTTGAGTCATACAAAAAAAAAAATCTCATTAGATTTTACAGGCTGAATGTAAAATATCCCTTCCTCGCCATTGCAGCAGTAACTTACCTCACCTACGCTGATGCCATCCTATATTGATCACTTAACAACAAGTGGCCCAGTGAAATGCATTTGTGCTCATAAATGTCAACGTTTTCCAGTGCGCCTCATACTTGTTTCACACGCTACAGAGCAGAGAATTCACATATTAAAACCGCCCTTCAAGACTTTGGGACAGCACATGTAATAAAGGATCCAAATAAAGCATTCCTGGTGGAAATCACAAGCATCCAGAGAGAGAGAAAGGCAGAGAGGAACTTTGAACATGTCAGCTGTTTTTTTTTTTAAGGCTGTCTCAGAGGAGAGGTTTATGTAAGTGGTTTATTGCATGCCTGCATCATGGGGGGACAAAGGAGGGGAGACGTAGGGCATTTATGAGATTAGCACAAAGTAAACTTCTTCCCAGAGTGATTTCCCCTGCAGAGGACATCAGCAGTCAGCAAGACAGAGAGAACAGAAAAAATAGGGTGCTGCAGAGGGTTCACAAGAATCAGAGAAAATGACAACATACGAAACAAGGGTCCAGGAATATGGTCAGGGGGTATTAAATGTCTTCAGAGGAAATTAGGAGAAAGGGCAAGAGAGGGACAAAATGTCTCACGTCTCCATTACCTTAAGTGCATGGTGACGCCAGAGGCAGAGCAGGTGACAGGCCTGTTACATATATGACTGTCATCTATGATGTTGGCACCCTCTCATTGACTTCCAGAACAAGTGTGGGGTCATCCTGCCTGTGCTTTTCAAGGGCACATGGGTGAATTAAAGCAAAAGATATAAGTCATCCTCCGTTCACCTTCTGGTCTCCCTTTCTGATTTCGTCCAGACACACTATCATTTGCTATGAGTGTAGCAGGTGTAGTAAAAGTCATTTTTAGTTGTTGATCACACAGACCAGGACTGTAAACATTTCAGAAAATGTGTAGATCTGAATTAGTGGGGATAATATAATGGTGGTTTGCCCAGGACAAGAACATCCCAAGTTTTAACTCTTTGGTATGTATTTCAGTATTTGCTAACTATAGTTGTCTTCTTCTACAAAGCAGCAACCTTCAAAACTACTCATTCACAAACAAACAAACAATTCAAATTCTCAGAGGGTGACCTCCTGTGGGGTGACTTGACGGCTCAGACTACCTCAACTTTTAGGCCATAATTCCTCTTATTTTCAATAAAGGTGGTTGGCATGTAGTCTACTTATAAATTTGTAACATAAGTAGATGCAGATTGAACAGGTTTGTATCGTTCTTCTGTCAGGAGTTGTAAGCAAATGTTCTTTGCAGGGACTGATTAATATGCACTCAGATTGTGCCAGAGTACTACACAGATTTTCCTTTGGCTACATAAGTAAAACAGGCTAAAGTAAAATTCAATATTCTTACATTTTATAGTATGTAAAACACAGAGAAATGCCTACAGGGAAAACAAGCAAGTCTCTGTAACACAAATGGTCACAGAAGTAAGAATCTATTCTCTGGATTGTTTTAGGAGGAGGGGGAGGAGAGGTGTATCAGTGTAAAAAACACCTGACCTGGTGATAAAGTATCAGGTGGGAAGTGACACTACATCACTCAGAGGGAGACAAACCCAATCTGCCACTTCAAGTCCACTGCTCCGAGAGAGGAAGTGAGGGCAGACAATACACCCGGGGAAGGAGTCTCAGCCTCTGCCGGCTCTGTCGCCAGTTAGCCATGCA